>VMDR010000146.1:0-184556 GCA_007922815.1 Macrotus californicus
CCCCGTCTCTGGCCTCGCCTGCCTGGGTTCCGTAAGTCTCAACTTTCAAGAGCTGCTTCGTGAGTTTCTGTGCCTCCTCCCAGCCACCCAAGCACCATAAATCCGTTGGCATGGGGGAAGCTGGCCTGCTGAAACAGGTCTATTTTCAGTCGCTCACAGCTTAACCATGCTCGGGGCTGAGCGGCGGGTGGGACGTTTTTAACCTCCAGAAATATCGATCGTGTCCTCCACCCACTGAGGGTCAGGCCTGCAGCCCCAGGACCCTCGCTGATGCCTGCGCTACAGGCCTGGAAGGCTACCCTGGAGAGAGCCCCAAACTGCCGGAATCAAACACCAAAGGTCAGCATGGTCCCGTGTCACACCAGCACCTCAGGAAGTGAAAAGCTGCCCGTGGAACTGCCTGGTCCACACGAAACCCCTCCTTGGAGCTTGGGTCGTGGTTTATACTCACTGGGCTTCTCTGCTCAGACCCTCCAGTGGCGCCCTTCTTGCTCAGATTAAAAGGCAAGGCCTGACAAGGGTGCACAATGTCCTCTGCCATCTGGTCCCCACTGTCCTGCACAAATGCCACTCTACTTCCCAGTCCCCCAGCCTGGACTCCTGGCTCCCTGACCCTGCTCAGGTTTGCCGGTCCCCATGGTGCCACCACCTTTGGAGCCTACCCATCATGCTTAGTGGCTGAGTGGGTCTGACCATCCTCACTGGAGCCCTGAGATATCCTGAGGGCAGGGAGTTCTGAGTTTTGTTCCTGAAGAATCTGGGACAGGGCCTGACAAACGATAATGTTTGTTGACTGAACAAACAACCTCCTCAGAAACAGCCCAAAGCCACAAGGAGTCAGGTCTGGGGCCCCACGTGAGCAAATTAGGCTGGGGCGTCATTCTGGACCCAAAAAGGACCTTCTACATTTTGTGATTTCTGTGGAACTTCCTCCAATTTCACTCATTTGCCTATTGTGTTTAGAATCTAGCCATATCCATACATCACGTAAACTATTGTTTCATTTTTTTTTTTCTTTAAATGGACTCAGCTTTAAAATTTTTAGCCTTATCCTAGGTAACAACATCCATGAAATCATGAGTTCAGTGTGCTGGCCAGGGTTGCTCCTCTGCAATGATAAAGTGAATCTGAAAACTTTTCAATCTTTGTCCATGTGCCACCTCAAATCGCCTCATACCTGATAGTGGGGACGGTGCCACATCTGGAGAAACACTGTGATTCTGTAACGTTCACGTTTTTACGTTTCTTTCTTTCACAAATTTTTTAAAATAATTTTTTTAAATTCTCACCTGAGGACATTTTTTTCACTGCTTTTTAGAAAAAAGAGGAAGGGAGAAAAACTTCGATGCGACGGAGAAGCATCGATTGGCTGCCCTCTGGACACACCCGGACCAGGCATCGTACATGCACAACCCAGGGATTGAACCCGTAACCTAGGTGTGTGGTCTGACCAGGAATCGAACCCACAATCTTTTGGTTACAGTTGCGGGATGGTGCTCCAACCAACCAAGCCATGCCAGCCAGGGCTCTTTCTTTCACAGTGTTCTGGGGTGTCACTGTGGGGCCCCGCTGAACTGGGAGAGGAGACACTGTCCGTGGTAAGAGAGGTCAGGGGCAGGGCTGCCTGAAGAGGACACCTTGGGCTTTGGCAGGCACAGCTGCCTGAGCAGGGGTAGCAGAAGGCAAAGGCTGGAATCTTACCCATGTACAGATGGTCCTCATTGGGGTCATCCAGGACCTGTTGGCACGGCCACACGGAACAGGCCGGAGACAGGAGCAGAGAGCGGGAGAGAGAGAAAAGGTATGAGCGGAGAGGAAGCAGCCTCCATGTGACCGCATTTGCCAACAGAAGGGCTGGGTAGCCCATTTTCCCCCGTTAAAGTGAAGGGCACAGGGGCAGACACAGCAGCGTGCAATCCAAAGGGCCACCTGCAAAGTAAGCACCATCTAGCCCAACCCTCAAGTGTCGGAAACACCCGGAAAGGAGGTTACAAAAGGGAGGGGGCAAATTCCTCCCTGGGAAACATCTCAGCTTGAGTAAGAATACCACCTGTCTCCTAGGAGACAGCTGGATGGGTCCTCAAGGTGCAAATTCAAATCCTGACCTCCCCGACACAGTAGGACACGATGCCTCCCCACTGGGAAGTGCCACACAATTTCTCTCTCCTGCTCTCATGGCCGCTGTTTCTACCTCCTTACTATTTCTACAAAATCTCTCCTTCTCTGCAAAGGGCAGACACCAGGCTGTGGACATACTGCGGTTGCCTCCGTGGGGCCCTGTACAGGGCAAGGCACAGAGTAGGTGCTCAGGAAATATCTGATGAATGAACAAACAGTCTTGATGGATGGAGAAGCCACGTGCCACAGGGCAGTGGGAAGAAGGGAGATTCCGCCAGGACCCACAGCCACCAACTAACTAGCGTCCTTGGGCTTCCTCTACTGTGCCTGCTCAAGATCCTGCAGCCTCTCTTCTTTCAGAAGAGACAAAGGCAGGCTCCTTGGCTAGACTGGTCCTCCTACCTCTTCCCACATGACACTCACCTTCCCCAGTCACCCAAGATCCACAGGACAAGAGCCCTGAGAAGCACATCTAGTGCCTGGACCATCTGGAGTCCTGTCCCCCATGGGCCCCAGGCAGTATGGCTGCTGACTCTCACACCTACCAAAGGTTGGGATGTACCCCTCCAAAGAGAAGCCTCTGGCCCTTTGCACATGCTGTTCCTTCCCCCATGTTACCCTTCCATGTCTTCTCTATCCAGGAGCAAAGGGGCTGCCTCAAACATCACTTCCCCTGAGAAGCCTCCCCGAGCCGCTTCAGGCTGAGCTGGCTGCTCCTACTCACACTTCCACCGGACTGTGAACAAAGTGCTTCTCACACACTGCTTACAAGTCCTTGTCACTTAGACCAGAGGCACCCTAAATGTGGTCCAGGGACTTCTGGGCGTCCCCAAGATGCTTCCAGGGGGTCCACAAGGTCAAAACTGTTTTTATTCTAAAACGAAGACAGCATTTGCCTTTTTCATTCTCAGTCTCTACTGGTGCAGCAGACTCTTCCAGAAGCCACGTGACACATGACGTCACAACAGGCTGAGTACAGGAGCAGATAGGGAATATGGCTGTCTTCTATGAAGCCAGGCATTCACAGCAACAAAAACTGGCAAAAACGTAAAACTACGCCAGTCTTCCCACTACATTTTTTTGTTCAGAAAATATATTTTTCATAAAAGTATATCACTTATATTAATATGATGTAGGATTATTGTGGTAAATGCACTAATAAGTAATTTTTAGATTCCTCAGCTTTAAATTCCCACGTGGTAAATGTCAGTAAATATAATCCACGTGAGCAAAAGCTTTTTGGGGTCCTCAATAACTTTTAAGAGCGTAAATGAGGCCTGACAGCAAAGCGTGAGAACGGCTGGCCCGGGCGGTGGATGGCCAGCTAGCCGGTTTTGTGAATCAAGTCCTGTCGCGACTCAGCCGCGCGCACGTGTTCACAGGTATGTGGCTGCTCTGGCACCACAACCACACGCACACACACGCACGTGCGGCAGAAAGAGAACCAGCTCCCAAGTGACAGAGTGAAGGGCCAGCCTCAGTATCCACCTGAGCCTCTCAACTTCCTCACCTGTAAACTGTGGGAGGAGAGAGTGGGGGAGGGATTACATCGAATACCAGGGGGAAGGACCCCGAATCCATAACTACTACTCAGCCCGGCAATAAGCTACTGGGTGTGACGTGGCTCTCTGTGGGAAGTACTGGTGTGGCAGTCCGGTAAAAACAGAGCCAGACGCTGCTCTGCATCCCCCCACCGACCTCACCTCCACCAGCTTCACCACGTTGGGGTGGTCCAGCTTCTTGAGGATGGCGATTTCCTGGTACACCTGCTCAATGGGGCCCCTGGGCTGGATGCAGCCCCCTGGAGCTGGCCGGGTGCCTCGGGGCGGGGGGCGACCTGAAGGAGACACAGATCATCTCAGGGTCATGGCGAAGAGACATCAAGGCAAAGAGGGCCGGAGCACTGCCTTCTCCTCATCCACCTCTCCTGCTGCCGACTAACAATGAGTGAGGCTAGAGGCACGAGCCCCTTGCTCGGCCTTCGGTCAACCCTCCATCCCACCCCGCACCCCCAGCCACTGTGAGGGTCAGTTCTCTGAGGTTGGGACAAAAGAAGTTGGGGGTCTGCCTGGGCAACCTCAACACATCGATGCGTTCATCACTTCCCCTCCCTGGGGCTCAAGGGCATCACCCCGCATCGCCTCAGCTCCTGAAACAGCCCACATAAAAAATGGGACCAGAAAGAGGAAAAGACTGAGAGCTGACGAGACAAAGACACACAACAAAAGACTGTGACAAAAATGTTCACAGATTAGTGACAAGGGTTGGGGACAGGATCCGGTTGGACTTCAGAATGCCCTCAAACACGCTGTGCTTCCAAATTCAAGTCCCTCCAAAAGCTAATTTGGTAACCTGTCAGAGAAATCTCTATTTTCGTCTGTGACTTGTACTTTTACAGACTGGTTTTAAAATAAAATACACTTAAAAAAAAAGACTACGCCAAAAAGAAAAGCAATCTGTTCACTGCTTGGCCTGCAGTGACTGACAGTCGAAAGGTCCCAACGGATGGAGAGACCCAAGGTTAAAACTTACTAGGTCGCACGCCACACGTAAGCAAGGATCTGAGCATGAATGCAGGCGAGACCGGCCTTGGAAAGAAAAGGCAAGGCAGCAGGATGCCAGGAGTTCAAAGGGAAAGGGAGGGAGGGCTCTAAAACGCCTCCTCTTACAAAGGGGAGCGGATTGGGAGACCCTGGCTGCACCTGGCGAGCAAGGAGGGAAGAGGCAAATGCAGCAACAGCAGGCCTGAACGGCAGGGTACCCTTTCCTTGCCTGGGGTGGTGGGGGGAATGCGGAAAGGGAGGTGAGGACTCGAGATCCTCATCTGTCTTGAGATCCACATCTGTCTTCGAAGGAAGTCAGAGGCAGACGTATTGATACAAAAATTGATACATGAAGAAATAACGGCACAAAGCATCATCTGGCTCAGAGTTCTGATGAGCAGGATAAACCCGGGTCCTGGCGAGAGGACGTGGTTCCTGTTTTTTATCTACTTCCCCCTTCAGGCCCTGCTGACACTTTGCCCAGCAAGGCTGGCAGGAGCTCCTGTTGCAGCAGCCTCTGGTCCGCTCACCTCACCCGCAGGTCCACCCGCCAGAGAGGGCAAGTGGGGGCTGCCTGGAGGGAGGGGCAGGAGGACAGCAAGAATCTGTTGTTCTCAGTGAGACGCCATTCTCTTCGTTTGTTTGTTTTTTTGGAGATACAGTTCAAATACCTCATGGTATTTAAATGTTTGAAAACGCGCCTTTTCGAAATCTGTAATTCAGTGGTTTTTAGCACATTCACGAGGTTGTGCCGCCATCCACTCTATCTAACCCGGAACATTTTCATGTCCCCCAACCCCACCCCTATTAGCGGTCTTCCCCCACTCTCCACACCCCCACCCCTGGAAACTCCCCATCTGCTTTCTCCATGGATTTTTCTGTGCTGGACTTTTCATCTAAAGAGAATCATACAACATGTGACCTTTCTACCACTGGCTTCTCCCACTCAGCATCCTGTTTCCGAGGTTCATTTACATTTAGCGGGAGTCCGTACGTCATTTGTTTTATGGCTGAGCAGTATTCCACCTGGACGGGCCACACTCTGTTTATCCGTCCATCTGCTGACCGGCCTCTGGGTTGTTTCCACTCTGCGGCTCTTACAAACGCTGCCTCTGTGGGCATTAACGCACAAGCTCCAGTGTGGACGGGTGTTGTCCTTTCTCCTGGGTGTGCCCCTAGCAGCTGGACTGCTGGTTCATATAGGAACTTCCTGTGTAACTTTTTGAGGAACTGCCAAACTGCTTTCCTCTAATGGATTGTTTGACTTGTAACCTGTATTACATTAATAAACATTTTTTAATGAAAATGAATTTAAAATCCCTCAGTTAAGGGGCCCAGGGCTGTCTCTGGAGCATCGACTCAGGGCACGCTGCAGGGGACACGGTTCAGTGGGACCTTCTCTGCCTCGCCCCAGCCCCTGCACCTCAGAGCAGCGTCCACCTGGCCCGCCAGACTCACGTGGAAAGCCCGCCTGTCGGATCAGCTTCTTTTTGGACAGCACCTTCATCGCCTGTGGGAGAAAAGGCCCCAGGTCCTGATCAAAACGTGGTGGAGCAGGGAGGGAGGAAGGGCCGCTCTCTCCACTCCTAGGCTCTTGGCTCCCTGGTTGTTTGCAGACAATGTAGTGAGTGCCTTGTCACCAGAGGACATCAGACAGCAGCAGGTTATATGGAGGTCAGACTCCTGGGGCACCCCAAACCCCAAGGGGGCTTCCAAGGCTCCAGGGCAGCTTTGCCAGCTGGGAGAGCACAAGCCTTGGGACTCAGTGCCACTGAATCCAGACATGAGTGAGCTGGAGTGACAGGCATGGGACAGGTGTGGCTCGCTGTGTCGCACGTGGGAAAACTGAGGCTCAGCAGCTACGTCACTTGCCCCAGGTTGGGCCGTTGGCACACAGGAGAGGCAGGGTTTGAACCCACAATGGACTGACTCCAAAGCCTCAGCTCCAAGGGCCATTCGGCTCACCACCTGCTGGTCCTCGGTGCTATGGAGGCCGCAGAAACGGTAGACCAGAGTAAGCATATGAGAGAGACGTCTGCTGAATTCACTCATTCATTCGCCTTCCTGAGCCATCACTTCACCTCCCCATGCCCCCATCTGTAAAGTGGGGACAGCACGTCCCTCCTAAGGCACAGCATGAACATAAGCCAATAAAATGAGCCGACAGCTAAGAAAACCTTCCAGGAAGCTGAGTGCTGGAAAGGAGGTTTCCTGCTTTGGACAGGGATGGGAGCAGGCAGTGGGGTGTGGATACTCACATAGTAGGTATTGTCATTTTCATTGTAGGCCAACTTGACCACACCGTAGGAGCCCTGGATAGAGGGAGATGACCATGACATACAATCAGAAATTAGGATCTGCAAAATGAGGACCCTGATACAGGTTACAGCCTGGCAGCCCACTGAATAAGTCTTTCCTGCAGCTGTATTTTGTGGGATCTGTAGTTTTTAGAAAGTTTGAATTGGCTGCCAACATTTAAAAGCAGACAGACTGGATATAAAAATCCAGGTTCCCAGTCTCGGGAAATCAGATGCTCCGACCACTGGAGACATAATCGCGTCCGTACATTAGTTTGCCACAGACTCACCACTCTCTGCTCTTCGACCTAGCGTGCTTCGGGCACAGAGGCCTCATTTCCTCGTTAACAGTTGGCCACAGTCCTCACCACTCCCTACTGCCATACCCAGCATGCTTTGCTCATTTATATTTGCATCTGCTCTCTATTGGCATGTGAGGGTTTTAAATTTTTATTCATTGATTTGAGAGAGAGAGAGAGGAAAGGGGAGAGAAAGAGAGGGAGAGCAGGAAGGATGGAGGAAGGGAGGGAGAGAGCTAGAGAGAGAGAAAGAGAGAGAGAGATTAATTATGTTGTTCCACTTTTTCATGCATTCATTCATTGGTTAATTCTTGCATGTGCCCTAGCTGGGGATCAAACCCACAACGGTGGTGTACTGGGATGATGCTCTAAGCAGCTGAGCCACCCAGCCAGGACCTGGCATGTGAGTTTTGGACCCCTGTAATGATACTGCCCAATGGTTGAAGCAAAAGCAACAAACAGATGTGAGAGGACCTTAGGGGAGAAAGAGGCAACACTAATAAGGGGCGATGCAACTATCACCACAGGGATATGGGGTTTTCCTGAACGCCATCTGCGCTCTTGCAGCAACACATTCATAGTATGATATAAAAACAAAACACATGGACCATTAATCACAAAACCCTGCCCCACACTTGCCTCCAAGGCCTCTTCTCCCACCCCCAGCTCTAGCGGGCGCCCCCCAGTATCTGAGACATCCCAGCTCCGAGGATACTTACCTTTCCAATTTCATCCTTCAATGTGTACTGGTTCAGTTGTACGCAATCCTGGAAAACAGGAGAAACACACAGAACAGGAACTGTAAGTTTGCAGCTGGATCAGTTTGTCACAAACGAGACGAACACTTGAAACCAGGACCCAAATCAAAAAAGAGGGCGCTCCCCGCTCCCCAGGAGCATCCCCAGTCACGGAGCCCTCTGCAGGGCGCCCAGGGTCCTGACTTCTACCAGTAACTTTTATGTCGCAAAAAAGTAATCGAACAGTGTGTACTCCCCAACACCCATTTTTAAAGCTTGTTTCCACTACACAAGTTTCACTTCAAATTAAACAAGGAATCCACGACCGTGTTGCCCCGGAAAAATGCAAAGTGATACAAGAAGCGACCTGGGGACAAAGGTTTCTTAGATGATGCACAGAAAGTACAAAATATAAAAGGGAACAAATCAAAAACTGGACTTTGTCAAAATGAAAACTTCCGTTCTTCCAGATACTATCAGGGAAATGAAAGTCACGCCCGGAAAGAAACTATTGCAACACATACATCCTTGCATATCAGACAAAGGCCTGGTATCCAGGATACATAAAGAAATTTCCAATGCATTGATAAGAGGATGACCCAATTTTTCTTTAAATGAACAGAAGATTTGGAAAGACCTTCCTCCAAAGAAGATACAAATGATCGAGAAGCACATGGAAAGATGCTCAACATCATTCACCATGGACAAATATAAATTAAAACCACTCCCAACAGATTAGTTACAATAAAAAAGACTAACCAAAGAATTTAGGGCATACGGAACCTTCACACACTGCTGGTGGGAATTAAAAATGGTGCAGCCTCTTTGAAAAACAGTTTGGCAATTTCATAACATACACCTGTACGACCCAGCGGCTCTACTCCTGGGTGTTTACCCGAGAGAACGGCAAAGTCATGTCCAGGCAAAGACTTGTGTAGAAATGTACCTAACAGCTTTACTTGTAAAAGTCAAAAACTGGAAACAACCCCGAAGTCCATCAGCAGGGAAATGGATAAACAAGCTGGGGTACATTAGAACAATGACATTTCTTAAACTATTTTATTTACTTACCTTTAGACAGAGGGGAAGGGATGGAGAAAGGGAGAGAAACATCAACGTGTGGTTGCCTCTCGCACGCCCCCTACTGGGGACCTGGCCCACAACCCAGCCACGTGCCCTGACTAGGAATCCAAAGGCGGCCCTTTGGTTCACAGGCCGGCACTCAATGCACTGAGCCACACCAGCCAGGGCTGGAATTCTTTTTTTTAAACCTCACCTGAGGACATGTTCATTGACTTTAGACAGAGGGGAAGACAGGAAGAGAAATACTGATGTGAGAAACAAATGTCAATCAGTTGCCTCTGATATGTACCCTGACTGAGAATCAAACCCGCAACATTTTGGTTTATGGGACGACGCTCCAATGGAGCCACACTGGCCAGGGCTAAATTTTTTTTTAATGATGGAATGCTCCATACTTAGCAATAAAGAGGAAGGACTACTGGTGTCGGCAGCAGCGTGGGCAAGCCTCAGCATCACCATACTGTGAAAGAAGCTAAGCTATAAAAGTGCATGCTCGATGACTCCACCTACATAAAGTCCTAGAACTTGCAAACTAATCTGTAATGATTAAAATCAGGTGGGCGGTTATGTGGGGAAGGGGGCGGGGCAGGGGTGCGTTGCTGGGTGTGCTGGAAAAGTCTGTGATGTTGACCGGGGTGACGGTTTTACAGATGTACAACTACCCCAAACCTGATCCCATATCACACCCTTGAAATATATGTGGTTTACTGTAATTTAATTACACCTCAGTACCGTTAGGGGGGTTGTCAGATGGTACAAGAAGAAAACCTGGGAAAAGAAACATGGTAGGAAACAGAACTTCATGTGCTACGGCTGCGCCCAGCACTTCCCTTGAACATTCACCTCCCCAAATTTAACCCTCCCCGCCCCCAATCTTGATGTCAGCCTGGTGTATAGAGTCCCAGGCCCTTTTCTATTAAATGCACACATACGTGGGATGGGGTCAGGGAGGAGTAAGTGGTGCCACACTAAACCATTTCTCAACTTCCTCTCACTGGAGAGAGTCGCCTGTCACAGCACACGTGACCCGCAGCTCCGGCCCGCGGCCCAGCTGCACCTGGCAGCTCACAGAGCCCTCCCCTCACTGGTAGACATTTCCGGTTGTTTGTGGTGTTTCTCTCCAGTGTTACTTTCATTCTGAGTCCTGGAGAGATGTGACAGGCAGAGCAGGTGCTATCCCAAGGGGTCTCAACATTCCCTAACCCAACCCTCACACGCTGCTGAATCCATCTTCCAAAGGTCTGCTCTGCCCATGGAGGTCCCAGCTCACTGCGGCTTCCAGGGTCAGGTCCTGACTCCACTGCCTGGCCTCAGAAGCTCTCTACAGCTCTGACCTTGGCGGAGTTGCCTCGTTGCCCACCAAATACCAGTCTTCCCTTTCTTCCTTATAAATGGAAGTCACGGTGGCAACAGCCTGAGCTGGCCAATGTCATTTCCTAGCCTCTCTTACAGCCAGGGGTGGTCATGTGGCTGCGTTCTGGCTCGTGGGAAGGAGGCAGGAGTTGTTGGGTGGTGGGTGGTGACCCCATACTCTAGCTAACTAAACCCCTGACCACCGTTCCCCCCACCTCACGCCTTCCACCTCTGGGCCTTTTTAAAAAAGATTTTATTTATTTATAGAGAGAGAGAGGGGAAAGGAGGGAGAAAGAGAGGGAGAGAAACATCAATTAGTGGTTGCCTCTCGTGCACCCTCTATTGAGGACCTGGCCGGCAACCCAGCCATGTGCCCTGACTGGGAATTGAACCGGCGATCCTTTGGTTTGCAGGCCGGTGCTCGATCCACTGAGCCACACTAGCCAGGGCCACCTCTGGGCTTTGTACATGCTCTACCCTCCCTCTGCAGTGACCCTTCCTGTGTGTGCCCATCTCCAACTGTGGAAGTTCTACCTGGCCCTCAACGTGTAGTTAAACATCAGCCCCTTTAAAAAGCCATTCCTGACTTCCAAGCTTCTCCCTATTAAATGCTTTCATTCCTTCAACAAATATTGTCGAGCTCCTACTACGTGCCAGGCCTTGTACAAGGCGCAGGGGACACAAAGGTGAGCTGGACTACGCCCTGCGGAGCTGACATTCCAGCTGCAAGGAGACAGGCACTAAGCAACTAAACAAACACACAACATAACCAGAGGGCAGTGAGCACTGTGAAGCAACATCAACCGGGCAGCAGGACAGAGGGCCTGGGGGCTGACAGCTGCTTAGGGAGGGAGTCCAGAGGCCTTTCAAAGGAGGCAACATTTAGGCTGAGAGTCCGACGTCAGAAGGACATAACCTTGCAAAGATGGGAGAGCTTCCAAGCAGAGGGGAGAGCAAAGGTATGAGCCTGGGTATCTGAAGAATCTCAGGAAGTACTTTTGGACGGAGGTCTGTGAACAAGGAGATGATGCAGGAGAAATGGAGGGGGGTGGATCACCCAGTGCCCTGTGAACCTGGCTGGAGGGGGGGGGTCTGAGTTCTGACCTACCCTCCAGAAGTTTACTAAGGATGGAGTGAGAAATGTAGGCACCTGCGCTGAGCACAGTGCCTGGTGCGAACACCCAGCAATGGGGGCCATGCCGGAAGGCGGTGAGGCCTCTCAGTGACCTGCCACCCCCATTTCCCCCAGGGCAACACAATTTCCAACCACCAGCACGTGATCTCTTTGCTCCAGGCGCTCTCTGGCCCCAGCTGCTCTGCCCACACACTCGGGGCAGGTCACCCACCCACAGCAGCCCTCACTGGCGAGTGGGTGGAGTTGGTATAAAAGGCCCGGCTCCCACCCACGTGTGGGGTAACTCTGAGACTGTTCTCCCTGTCTCCCATGTTCCCCAGACAGATGGAGGCCCCCGTGCACAATGGTCACCGGCTCCATGACTGCATCCTTTGATTTCCCTTCCCTTCCCTTCCCTTCCCTTCCCTCTCTGCCTGACCCATCTGGGTCTCCCGGGCTCACATCCCAAATCAGCTGGTGGCACCGGGAGTGTTCTGGGGGAGCCTATCTAACCTGGAGACCCGGGCCCAGCGGTTGCCGCTCACGCACCTGCATACCAGTGATGGAGACGTGGTGCGACTCCACCGTGGGCCGCCGGGGCAGCCGCGGCGAGGACTGCGGGGAGCCCACAGGCGAGGAGGGCTGGGCTGGCTGGACACAGCGGCCATTCACGTCCAGCTGGGACCGCTCCTGCAGAGACAGCTTGCGACTGGAGAGGTGGGGCCGGGCCTGGGACCCAGCGTCGAGGGGGACTTCCCTGCCATCAGCATCCAGGGGCACATGCCGGTCCAGGCCCTGGTCCGTGGCACAGCCCGGCTCACACTCGGTGACCACGATGAAGGACTCCATGCCCAGGCAGATGCTCAGGGACGAGAGGCCCCGCAGCGCCTCGCAGGGCTTCTGGCCTTGGCTGCTGCTGCCGCCCACGCCAAGCAGGTCATTCTGGGGGGCGGCCCGGTCGCTGCTGGGCTGGCTAGAGACGCATGATGACATGGTGCGTGCGTGGACCTCATGTGACGCAGCCTCGCCGGGGCACTCCCATCCACCTAGGCGAGCCTGCAGAGAAAGGAAGGGTCAGGGGCCCCGCCCGCTGCCGATGCCTCATTCCTCCCTGGGTTGACGTCCATCCCCCAAAATCTGGCAAAATCTGACCTCTGAGCCTCCACAGAAATGAATATTCCACATTTCCTTGTTTTAAAAGCCTCTCCTCACACATAAAACAAGAAACCAAAACTCAATTCCAAAAGGAATAAGTATGAGCAAATCCCAAAACAGAGCACGCACGCCCCCTACAGAGGGGGCAGCTGTCTCCAGCTCAAGCCAACTCTTGCTAAGCCGGGATCTGGGCCGCTCCTGCCTGGTTCTCCTCGCGCTCCGCCCTTTTTTTTTTTCAAAAGAAGCCCTAAACCCAGAAAGTTGGATGGGATCTCAAGATTATTTTTTAATTAGCCATTATTTCAAATATTTCTGAATGCTGGGCAGCCCCAAAAGATTCCCGCCGGGTGAGCCCTGGGCTGCATCACTTCCCCATGGCAACGATTCAGCCGGCACTCCAGTCTACAAAATGTCTCACATCAGCATAATCTCCCAAGAGCCCTAAGTTGTTGGTTTGCTATTAGAGCCCCGTAGTGCAAATGGGGAAACTGAGGCTTAAGAGATTTGTCCAAGGTCTCCGAATGCAAAGCCCAGGAGCTCAGCAATTGAGTCTCCTCGCCAATGATCCTCAACTGAGAAGGGGGGTCAGGGGTCACATCAGACCAAGGACAGGCACCCAGACAGGGTCAGCCAGGATGCTCTGTGATATCTGAGGAGCCAGGCTTGGCAGATCTATTACCTGGTGTTTTCCTAGTTCGGCTGGTGCCTGCCAGAGAGAAGGCAAACGGGAGGCCCAAAATGGTGATATCAAACAGCTTGGTGGTTCCTCAAAAAATTAAACAGAATTACCACATGACCAAGCAAGTCTGTTCCTAGGTTGATACCCAAACAGCATGATTCACAACAGCCCAACAGGGAAACCACCTCCGTGTCCATCGGCAGACGACGGGCGAGCACAGTGTGGCCGGTCCACACACGGGAACACGACTCAGGCCCGAGGAAGAACGTGGCACTGACACGTGCCGCGAGCTAAACTTCAAATATATCGCGCCCAGGGAAGGCGGCCAGACCCAAAGGTCATGAAGGTGTGATTCTGTTCATACAAAAGTCTTTGGACAGGCAAACGCACAGAGACAGAAAGTCGATCATTGGCGGCCTAGGACGGGGAAGGAGTTGGGCAGATGGGAGTGACCGCGAACGGGGCCAGGGCTTTCTTTGGGGGACGACAATGTTCTGGAACTAGATGGACTGTGAATGGACTGGCTGCCACTGAATTGTGTGCAACTGTTTTTAAGTGGTTGATTTTGAAAAAGATTGACATGCTCCCTCAGTCTGTCGATTCCTTCTGTCTCTGGGACAGAGTATTAACCTTTGGTTCATGCGTTTGGACAAATTCTGCTGGACAAATGTCACAGGTGCCGCTGGAATTCAGGGAGGACTCGATAGATGTGGGCAGTGGCAGCTCCACACTAATCACATCACAAAGGCGCTGAGGAGAGCGGTTTTCAGAATAAATTATCTCTTGGTGACACTGGGTGGCAGTGAGGGGACAGAAAGGAAGGTGCCAATGCTCCCGGAGGAACCAGATGAGGGGCAGACAGGTGCCACCTGCCTTCCTGGGACAGTCCTGCCAGAAGTATCTCAGGAACCGCTTCTGGGTCAGGGACCCCGGTCAGTGGCATGGGCAGAGGGGTCCCTGCTCTCGCGGAGCAAGCAAAGGCCAGTGGGAAGGCACCGAGAAAATAGCCACAGGTATCCCAGCCTAGACACACAGTTCACGGTACAGGGACAACAAGGCCCAGTCACGGGACACGGGGTGGGCCACAGATTCAAACGACCACGGAACAGTTTGGTGGTCCTCACACAGTGGAACGTGGAGTTGCCACGTGGCCCAGCGAGTCTCCCCTAAGTGCACATACTAAGCAGGGGCGGCAGCTAGGACTCAGACCCCTCTGCTCTCACATTCACAGCAGCCAAAAGGTGGCAACAGCCCCAGGGCCCATCTGCTGATGATGGACACACAGAAGGCGGTCCCTCCTCACACCGGGCTCTTCAGCCATCGAAAGGAACGAAGCTCCGCCATGTGCTACAAGCTGGATGAGCCGTGAGGACAGGCCAAGCGAAACAGGCCAGATGTGAAAGACAAGCACGGCATGACCTCACCTCCCGGAGACCGGGAGCAGGCAAATTCAGAGGCTGAGAGTGGAATGGAGGTCGCCAGAGGCTGGTGGAGAGAGGACCAGGGGGTTCTTGTTGAAGGGGGCAGAGTTTCTGTCTGAGGTGACAAAAAAGTTCTGCAAGAAGGGGCGATGGTCACACAACACCGTGAATTTAATGAAAGCCACTGAATTGCACACCTAAAAAGGGCAGGTGCTGTGTGATGTCCGTTTTACCAAAAGTAAGATCATAGTAAAACTACAATGGAAATCTTTTTTTCCCCAACTATCAGCTAGGCGAAAACAAGAACTATAGTAACAACACTCTTTTGGTGTGGCTCCAGGGAGTATGAATGGGGACCATCCTTACAAAGGGAAATTCACCAAAATTTGGCAAAATCCCAAATGCACACGCCTTTGACTTAGCAATTCTGCGCCTGAGTATTCATCCTACAGACAACCTCACACATTTAAAAAATAACATATGTACAAGATGCCCCCCAGTCAGTGTGGCTCAGTTGGTGGGGCAGCATCCTATAAATCGAGAGGTTGCCGGTTTGATTCCTGGTCAGGGCATGTGCCGGGGTTGTGGGTTCAGCACCCCCGACAGGGTGCATACAAGAGGCAACCAACCGGTGTTTCTCTCCCTCTCTTTCTCCCTCCCTTTCCCTCTCTCTAAAATTAAATAAATATAATCTTTCAAAAATTGTTGTACGTACAAGGTTTTTTTTGTAGTATGGTTTAAAAGGACCATTCATAGGGGACCGGGTAAAGAAAATGAGGTACACGCATCCCAGGAGAAAACCATGCATTTATTTTAAAAGAGGTAACTCTACACATTCTAACATGAATTAGCTCCAAGACACACTGTCACATGGGAAAAAAACAAAGCATCAGCATGCTGCTGTTGGCCTCGGGGGGAAGGCCTTGTGTGTGCACACAATGGAGTGTGCACAGCGTATTTCTGGACAGGTACACGAGAAAATGGTAACCGTGGGCTCTAGGGAAAACTACTGGTTTGTGGAAGTGAGGAATCTAGCTGGGAGGGTCTGACTTTTCACTGTATTGACCTTTACTTTAGAAGTAAAAACTCGCCCTGGCTGGTGTGGTTCAGAGGATTGAGTGCTGCCCTGTGAATTGAAAGGTCGCCAGTTCAATTCCTGGTCAGGGCACATGCCTGGGTGGCAGGCTGGGTCCCCAGTGTGGGGCGGGGAGGTTGGGGCGCTCGAGGGGCAACCTTCTTAAAAGAAAGAAGATAACTGGAGCCACAACAGGACTTAGGACAACAAGGCCGAGCACGCTGCCCGTAGGGGGAGGAGGAGGGGGCAGCTGGCCCTTCTCCTGTCCTCTGCTGGTCCCTTCTGTAGCTGGGACAGCAGCCATTAACCTGTTCCTGCCCTGGCTTCCCCACCAGTGAGAGAATACCATCCAAGTTCGATGTCCTCTGTGGCCCCAGCTGCTGTCACTTTACATGTCCCTTTTATGGCCCAGGTGTCCCAGGAAGGGAAAAGCAGGGCCCCTGAAGTTTGCCTGCTTGGAATCGCCATGGACAAACCACACGGCCTCTCTCGGCCTCAGTGTTCTTCCCTATGAAAGGGGCACTCACCCGACAGTCACAGGGATAGTAAATGAACTATGTCCTCCATATCTTGCCTGGTTCACGGGTAAGTGCTCAAAAAGCTCCTCTTTCCACACATGCCTATCAAATGCCCACTACCTGCCAGGCTGTGTTCCAGAATACTCCTATGAGGTTCTGACGTCCAAGAGAGCCAGCCTGCTCTTGGGCAGCTTCCAGGGCCCCGGCTACACGGGCCCGCCCACCCCACGGCCGGGTAGAAGCTTCGGGGGCGTCCTCCCTCCCAGAGCCACCTGACCACGCTGCAGAGTTCCTGAAAAGAAAAGGCGCCTGGCAGCACCTGGGAAAGTTAATGGAGGGCTTTTTTCTCGCCAACAGAAAAACAATTGCTTATCGATCTCCACTCCAGGCCAAGGACACCAAGCCATCCGCTCCCAGCACAGCCGCTTTTAATCAGTCTCCTTGGCACGCTGGCGTCTGGCCTGGCCTTGGCTCTCAAGATCTGGAGGACGGAGGAGCAGAGATGCACCCTGGCTGGGACTGCAGTGGGCGCTCTGTGCTGCGGGGGCAGGTGTGTCCTGGTCTCAGCAAAGGGAGTTCAGACCTCAGGGCCTCGAGGCCACGTGGAGGTCACTGGTCTGCAAAGAGGCCTGGCAGGCAAGGGTCTGGCCACTCAGCCTGATGATAAGATCTTGTGGGGTCACAGACCCTATAAGGGTCACAGGTCCTGTAAGGATCTAATGAAACTATCAACTCTCCCCAAGAGGAAAAAGTTGTACAAAAAGATAAGAGTTCACATTAATAACAGCAACAGCTAACACCCAGCTGGGTGCTCGTCACGCACCAAGCATGGCTAACTGTGCAGCCAGAGTCCTCTAACCCACACCGGCCCCTGCGAGGGAGGGATGGCTGAGCGTGGCAATTCGGGGCCCCCAAGTAAGGGGACCTTCCCACAGAGATGCCTGGGTTGGACAAGATGCCAAAAGCTCTCTCCCCTGAGCCTCCTGCCCCAAACCCTGGGTCCTGTCCCGCACTGAAGGCCTCCCCCAGCGCCCTTGGCCAGCAGCCCCGAGCTCCCCTCCCCTCTCACATGGCAGCACAACTGAGCAACCAGACCAGACCCTTCCTGGAGCAGATGGACCCGGGCTCAGGGCCAGGATGAAGGGAAGCACTCCTTCCTCTGCCGGAAGCCAAGTGGCACAGGCCTGTAGGAAACACGTTCCCATTTCCTGGGGGCCGGTTCCAACCTGTGTGTGCTCACTACGGGGTGGGGGTGGGGGGTGGGCAGCAGCGAACAACAAAGGAGCCCAAAATAGCTGTGAGGATCCTGCCAAGGCCGAAGGGCAATGGTCTCCGGGGGCAACAGGCATGGCCAGCACATCCTCTCTCATGTGGGGAAACCAAGGACCAGGCAGGCCCTGAAGGAAAGCTGCTCACCAATGTGTTCTTTCAACAAGTAATTATTGAGGACCTACTATGTGCTAGATAAACAAAACAGACCTGCTTTCTTAAAAGTAAGCACACAAATGACTTGAGAAGCACACGATGGAGGAAAAAACAGGAAATCTGAGAACACAGGGACCCACTTCAGGTCTGAATGGGTGGAGGGGTCAAGGAGGGTGTCGCATGGGGGAATTATATTTAGGCTGAGAACCTCCAAGGTGAGTAGGTGCTAAGGGGGCAGGAACTTGGTCCAGGGGAAGAAACAGCTTCTCAGAAAGGCTGGTGGCAAGTGGAGGGAACAGAAAGAAGGTCCCAGGGGCTGAGTGTGGCGAGGTTGATGGGAAGGGCGGTGTGCAGAGCCGAGGAGCTTTTGTAGAAGTATCCGGGGCAAAGCCACAGGGACCCCACTCAGTGCCTGTTATGAGAATTGTGCCCCCTAAAAAAGAAATGTTAGAGTCCTAACCTCAGGACCTCAGAATGTGGCCAGCTCGGAGAGAGGGCCTTCACAGAGCGAGTCAAGGTGGAAGAAGGCCATCAGAGTGGGTTCTAATCCAATGGGACTGGTGTCCTTGCAGAAAGGAAAGATTTGGACACAGAGATACCCACGCAGGGAGAACGCCATGAGAATGTGGCAGCAGATCGGGGTGCTACACCTACAAGCCAAGGAATGGCCAAGGTGGCCAGCAAGCCACTGGACACAGGGAGAGAGACACAGAACAGAGTCCCCCCTGTGGCCTCAGAAGGAACCAACCCTGCTGACACCTTGGTGTCAGACGTCTGGTCTCCAGGACTGACAGCCAATCTGTGTCTGGTGTGTAAGCCACCCGGTCTGTGGCCCTTTGTCACAGCAGCCCTCGCACACTAACACAGCTCCCCACCCAGCCAGAGGAGACTCTCGCTGCCCCTGAGGCCACCGTTCAGCAGTGCTGCCCAGGGCTCAGGGGGGAGGCCTGGGAGGCTCAGCCGTGCCAGCTGCAGAGCTGAGGCTTGACACCAGCCAGAATATTCCAAACTCAGGGCCTTGGCCCAATGGAGTGGTCGTATCAGATTCAGTGACACCAGCTCTTACAACTGTCTGTCCTCGAACTTTCTGGTTTGGAGGCATTGAAACTGACTGTCTCTCCAGAGACAAAGTCCCCCCATCCCCCCACCACCAGCTGGCAGGAAGAACAGTTCTGGCTTTCAGGTGCGCAGACCCCATCCCCACCATAGTCCCTAGAGCAAAAAGATGGCAAATGGTGACTCAGGTGACATCCGGCCACCAATATATTTTGCTTGGCCTGCACTGTTTAGAACTATTTTGCCCTGGCCAGTGAGCTCAGTTTCCCAACATACCGAAGTGGTGGGTTCGATCCCAGGTCAGAGTATGTACAATAAACCATCAGTGAGTGCGTAAGTAAGTAAAACAACAAAGTGATGTTTCTCTCTAAAAAAATCAATACATTTAAAAAAAATTTTTTTAAACTATTTGAATGAGATGCCAACATTTCAGAGCTGGCAGAGTTCAGATAAGAATCAAATCTCAGAGCCTATTGAAGAGCTGGGCACTCTGATAGCTCTGGGCCCGCAGTGTATCCCGGACCACCTCACTGCAGCTCTGGACAGCATGCCTGTCCTCACCATGTCCCCCGGCCGCCCCCAAACCAGGGCAGGCTGAGCACCAAGGAAGGCTGAGCGCCACGTCCCACGTCCTGACCTATCCCCACCCCCACAGGCCCAGCTCTAGTGCTGTGAGACGCACTAGGTATCACTGGTCCCCGCTCTAACCATTTCGTCTCCCCCATGAGAAGAAGAAGGTCCAGCAGGTTTAACCATTTACCCAAAGTCATGCATTGGTACCGAGCAGAGCTAAAACTGGCCTGAGTTTTTCAGGAAGGGACTAAGAACGACTGGTGCAGACCTGCCATGTCCACATGTTGTGTCCGGAATAAAGTCCAGGGTGGGCCGAAATCTCTAATAAAGGGGAGTATATAGCCCAGTCTTCTGCCTTCCTGAGGCCACGACCTGCATGAGAGGGGACAATCCAAGGCACAGTGCCTCCCAGTGCTCAGGAAGAGGTGCACAGGGTTTGGGCATGGACACATGGATATGACTTCACTTGGGGGGGCCATGGCTTTGCCTTTCTTCTTTATTGCTGAACTCCAGGACACAGAACTTTCTAGAATATCATTGGCACTCAATAAATATTGGCTCGAGGTCACTGTTTGCTTCCTTCATCCCAAGGCCACTCAGAAAGTCAGAAGCTTTCCTTAGCTGGCCTGGACTCCACGCTCCTTTGGTCGGATAACAGCGGCCTGATTTAGAAAATCCCCCGCGTGAAAGGTGACTCCGTGGGGCTGTCTGTGCTGCGAGCTCAGGGGTTTCCACGTGACTCAGGCCTGGTCACCTGGGCATCAACTGCTTGGGTGAAGTGACTGATTCAAGAGTAGCTGTGTGACCCAAGTCAGTCTATCAAGTCTTATTTTATGATTTTTGTATTAGTATTAAGAAGAAAGAATGTCTCTTTCTGTGGAGCTTAGAGCAATGAGGACATAGTTCTAGAGTTATCAGGGCCTGGGGAGAACTCTGCCTTAGAATAAAGCTGACAGAGAGGGAAGAGAATAAAAGATAGAGAACTGAGATCAGAGATATTGTTTGGGCACCTGGATCCAGCCATGCCTGAAGCTCACATATCCCAAGAGTGTTTAACTACATGAATCAATAAATTCCCATGTTTGCTTAAGTTTGTTTGCCAATGGTTTTCTGTCACAACCAAGCATCCTAACTGTGACAGGTGATACGGGGCAGACTGACAGAAAAGCTTCTTCACTAAGCTCCCTGCCAGATGATCAATCAGCTCCCTGCACCTTACGGCTCCCACCCAGGCCAAACCGCCAAGCAGCTGCGAGTCCCTGCCAACCCAGGCAGCCTTCACCTTGACAGTCTTGCAGAAACCAGAAGCTCTAAAATCTGTCTGTCTGTCTTTCTCCTTTTAATCTTAAAGAAAAGAAAAAAAGTCCAGGATGGGGAAGGATCGAATAAACAGGACAGAGTGAAGGAAAGAAAATGGCACTTTTTCCATTTTTTTATCTTTTGATTTTAGAGAGAGAGAGAAAGAGAGAAACACTGACTTGTTCCACTTACTGATGCTGTCACTGGTTGCTTCTTGTGTGTCCTGAGTGGGGATCGAACGCACAAACTTGCGTTTCAGGGCCTCACTGGCACTTTCAGCATGAGAATCGCATCGCGGACGTGACGGCCAGGTAGCCGTGGACGCAGTGACAGCGGTGGCCGGCCCTCTTAGCACGTGCCATGCGCCGGGCACAATGCTAAACACTCTATCATCACAACTTTATGAGTCGGGTGCTGTTTATTTCACTGGTGAGGAAACTGAGGCACAGTGAGTCTGAGTGACTTGCCCACTCTCGCACGGTGCTCTGGGGGAGCACGGGTGTGAAATGAAAGGCCGCCAGAGAGGCAGAGCCAGGTGGCAGGCGCACATCCCCTCTCTCCTTAGCCGCGTCACCTTGGGGACCTACCGCGCAGGCCCTTGCACTCAGCACACACTCCCCGGACGAAAGTTGTTGCCAAGAAAGCTCTTCAGCGGCTGTCAAATTCAAGCCCCTCGATTGGCTCTGATTTATATAAAAAATATTTCATCGCTGACCCCACCACCCTAACTTCACTCTTCTCATCTTCCCCTCCAACTGCTGTCCACACGCGTCGCTTTTCCACAAAGTTAAAGCAACGTAATGCAGTATAATGACGACGTCATCCCGCACCCCGGCTCACTTGTGCCGGAAGAACCTGCCCGCTCTCCCAGCCTTCAGGATCAGCACACGGGGGCTGCAGCCAGGCCCAGGGAGGTGGGGCAACCTCTCCAAGGCGGCTGAGCAGTTCCCCATACAGTGGGACAAGGACCGGTGCCCCGGCCCCTGCAGCCTGTGCTCCCAGCAGCCCTGGATGCTTGCGGAGCAAGAAGCTCAGTGGTGTTAAGGCGGCTACTGCTCAGTCAAGGAAGAAGCCCCGTGAGGAGAGGCCCCCATCAGGCAGCCGGGTCACTAGGGACAGGTGTGCGCCTGCAGCCTTGAAGACGGAGGAAGTGTGGCTGTGGGGGTGGAGGGGGAATTTGGAAAGGGAGGTCCGGACCACCTTATTTCCTTCTTCTCTGTCTGCTGAATCCCTCCTAATCTTTCACCAAATGGAAGGAAAGGGCAGAGAAACGACTGGAGTTGCAATTTGTAATGAAAAGAGACTTCAACTCTAATACTTTCCCGTGTAGCAATCAGAGACAGGTGCGGAACCCACAGGAATCCACAGGCACCCTCGCCTTGCCCACCCATGGCCATCCGTCCACCCTCTGCCCTGCCTTTGGGGGTGATGCTCAATCTAGCTCTCCCTCTCTCTCTTTCCCTTCCCAGCCTTCAGCACAAAGCAACCCCAGCACAGGGCAAAGAAGGACTGGGAGCAACTCGGGGGGATCCAGCCCTGTCCCCCACACCTGGACCCAGAATGTGGGAGAACTGTCTGCAGTGGAACTAAATGAAATCTCTCTCCACTAGAAGCACTGAAGGCGAAATCCCGGAGTACCTTTCCCCCCACACCCTGCTCCCCGCACTCAAAGCTCTGGTTCCCCTCTTAAACTTCTCCTGCAGAGGGTATCCCACAGGCCCCCCTCCCACTCACTTCCTACCTTGTGTCCCAGCCACAAAGACCTCAACCTCCCACTTCCTTGGCAGGGGCCATCCCTCTTTCCCCTCCAAGCTGCGATTAGCATTTCTCTCTCTCCCACTGCCATCTCTGAACTATTTACAGAAACCAGCAGGAGAAGGAAAGACAACATAAAAATAGTTTGAGGATGGGGTGGGGGTGGGAGCACCACAGGCTCTTGGAATTTTCTCTCTCTCCTTTTCAAAAGGGAATTGTTTGTCTTTTCCGAAGCACTCCCCAACAGCTCACAGACCGCTCACCTGGGAGCTCCTTGGGGACAGGGACCAAGCCCTCGCATTCCTCAGTTCCCAGGGCAGAGCCTGTTACCAGCCCCCAAAAGTATGGGTTCAGGGAGAGCTCACCAGGCTTGAGAGCCAGTGCCCTGCTCTGCCCGCTTCCCACCACTCCCTGGGCCTCCTTCCAGCCTTCCAAACACACAAACCAGTCAACAACATAAAACTTTGGCTTTTCTCTATGCTTAAAATGTTTCACAACTGAAAAAAAGATCAGCAGCAACACTCCAAACACAGTTGCAACCAAAAACATTGGCCGCAGTGGAATCATTCCTTCCCCATTTTGGTCGCTAACATCGGCCAGCAGGGAATGCCAGGGCAGGGGTGGGTCTTCCCTGCCAGGTCTCACCACATTGGCCTCTTTTCTCTTCTCACGCCTCCCCTGGCCCCCCTCCACGTTTTGTTGAGGAAGGGATCCAATCAGGGAAGATGGAAAAAATACTCATTCAAACTCTTATTTTTTCAGAGAGCAAAACCATTCAGAAATTATTACCACACACAACCTCCTGGAGGTGGTGACATCCACTCTGAGAAAAGGGGCCTCCCTGGCCAGCAGGAGGAGCCTAGGGGACACTCGAGAGCCTGTCAAGAAACCACACAGATCCAAGGGGACCTGGGCTTTGATTTTCTCATCCGTAAAATGGAGCTACCACAGCCCCCCATGTGGGTAGCTGCAGAGTGGATCTTCTGCATAAACATGCCCAGCACACAGCCTGGCTCACAGTCCAGGCTCCGAAAAGACCCCAGCTGTCAAATGGGAGGGGCTGAGGGGCTGGTCTTTTCTGGGCTTCCTGCCGGCTCAGTTTTCAGGATGCTCAGTCACTCAAGTGGGCATTGGGAGAGACTGAGGGGACTGCATGCCTGGCCACAGGTGAGAGCATGATCTACCCAGTGAAACTTTCTTTACTTCCTGTATTGACCCACCCGGAAAAGTGTTACAAAATATACACCAGTGAAATCACACGGGGACGTCCAATGAACAAATCATGGTGACTGGAAAGAATGGACCTAACTGAAGTTAAAACTCCCTGAAAATGACACTTGTGGAACCCCTGGGCATTGCCCCAGGTGCCGTGAGCTTCGAAGGGCACGAGGATTCCTGGGGAGGAGCAGGTGGAGGGGAAGTTAAGGTGGTCCCGAAAACTTCGCTCCAGGAAGCTGGTCTCCAGTTGATTTCAGAGAATCTTTCTTCCATCGCCCTCTCCCTGCAAATGGAGTGACAAAACTATGTCCTGCCCTGGCCAGGTCGCTCAGTTGGTGACAGCACCATTCTGATCCGTCAAGGTTGCAGGTTTGATCTCTGGTCAGGGCAACAAATCTCTTTCTTTCTCTCTCTCTCGCTCTCTCTCTCAAATCAGTACATTTTTTTAAATGTTAAAAATGAATTTTTTAAATAATGACTTATGCCCAGTAGTTTATTAATTGTGGGGATGCAGAAGCAAAGGAATAAAGTGGCCTTAAGAAGCCCTTATGGTAGAAGCAATCAAAGTGTCCAGCAACAGATGAATGGACAAGCAAAATACACAGAGAAGCCAGACACAAAAGGTCCCAAATCACTAATGGGTCAGTAGGGTAAGCACCCTGAAAAGAGAAAAGTCCACTCCATAGGGAATTTTCACAGAAGCGCAGGCAAAGTGGAGCCAGGCTCTCCAGCCTGGCCCAGCCCAGAGACACGAGCTATGAGGAAAGCAAAACATCTGTGAAAAATAGCAATACAAGGCCCTCTGATCCAAAGGAAAATCTCAAACAGTATTTGCCCCAAACCTGCAGGATCAGGAAAGGAAACAGGAACCCTGTGCTACCCACGGCCACAAGAAGGCGGTGTGCCAGGGAGATGGTCCCCAGTGACCCCGAACACCTTACGGCGCTTCTCTGAGTCTTTCCATCAAATGAACTCATGGCGGAATAAGGGTGACTCTGTGGTCTGCGTTCAAATTTGAGCCCATCCCTGGCTGGTGTGGCTCAGTGGGCTGGGCATCGCCCCACAGAACGGAAGGTGGCCAGTTCGATTCCTGGTCAGGGCACATGCCTGGGTTGTAGGTTTGCTCCCCAGTCTGGGCATGTATGAGAGACAACCAACTGAGGTTTCTCTCCCTCTCTTCCCCTTTCTCTAAAAACAAATACATAGATAAAATCTGAGCCCAAATGCCTTTCCCCTTTCTCTAAAAACAAATACATAGATAAAATCTGAGCCCAAATGCCTTGAAAATAGGCTTGACCTATCCCACCTGGCCCGTCCCTTCCTCCTGGGAGAGAGGCCTCCCCACCCACCAGCCCATCTTGGATCTGGACTGAAGTTCTCCACGAGACTGCAGGAAGTTTCCCCTGCCAGGTCATCCCGTCCTATCTCCCTCCCCTCCTCCTCCCATCCAAACTCCACTTTTTAGCCCACCCTTCAAGGCTCAGCACAAATAACACCTCCTTCAGGGAGCCTCCTAGACTGACACCGGGCAGCCTCCTTGCTCTCTGCTCCCTTCATTCCCACAGCACTTATTCTTCCTTGTGCTTCTCAACAAGGCCTCTCGTGGTATCCAGGGCCGGGCAGGGCTTCACCACATCTGCCGAAGACCTGGCCTGCTGGCAGGACATCTGGCATCCCTAGCTCCTGCCCACCCAAAGCCAGGAGAGCTCAGCATCATTTTGACAACCAGAGTCGCCCCCACACTTTTCCAAACACTCCCCAGGAGGTGGGGCTGCCCCCATGAGAGCTACTGCACAGTTATCATTAAATATGCTCAGCTACCAGACCATCAACAACCTGGGAGCAAAGACAAGCCTCAGCTGACCAGCATCACACCATGTCCGCTTGCATCTGTGTCCTGGTTTAGTAATCAAATCTGGACTCCTCAAGAGGCTGGGGTGGGGTGGGCTGGGGTGGGGGTGGGGGGCTTGCATGGGTCCCTGCTCTAGAACAAGTGGCAACGTGCAAAGGCTCGAGGACCTGACACAACTGGGTTGGCTGTGTGACCCTGGGCAAGTTATTTAACCTCTCTGAGCCCATCCACAAATGGAGCCAACTCCCAGCAACATGCAGGATTATTTGAAGCCTCAATCTCCTCATCTAAAGAATAGGGACAAAAATCACAGACTCGTAGGATGTGTTCAGGCATTAAATGAGACAATGGATGTGACCCACAGCACAGTATTTAGGGGCTCATCAAATCGTGGCTGGTTTTTGTTTTAAAAAACAAAAATTCTCACTACGTATGGCTGCTTTCTACCTAGGAAGGGTGTATGAGCAGCAACCTAAATGGAGGGTCCAGGCTCACCAAGAAGCTGTATTTGCACAGCGTACATACATAGTCTGTTCTTAAACTGCACGTCTTAGTGGGAGGAGGGGTCTAACTCCCCCAAAGCCCTCCTCTTCCTGGGACCCCTGCCTCCCCCCAGGAACAAAGATGCCTATGGGGACAAAGAGCCAGGAGAGGGGTGCAGTAATAACTGCACAGTTCCAGGGCACTTGAAGTTCCGTCCCTAGGGCTGAGGGGACTACGGGACTGAGGAAGGCAAAAGTTGCCTCTAAGCAGGTGGACCCTGCATGTCCCACCCCGAGGCCACCACGCCCCTCTCTGGAGGACCGCACAGTTTCCAGCCGCTCCCAACGCCATCCCCCGGCCCCAACCTTCTGAGGGGCCGAGGTGCACCGTCTTCGGCGTCCAGAGAGCCGCCAGGATGGCTGGCAGAGCTGTGAAAACACCCTACTTCCCAAACCCGGCAGTGCAGGGGGTGGGGAGCCAGAAAAAGCTCGAGGCTGGAGCGGGTGGCACCCCAGGCACCAAGACCCAATGCTGAGTGGGGCCGGGCCCTGCATCCCTGCGTCCCAAAGGCACCTCTCTGCAGGCACAGCGAGCCTGCTGCGGCCCCGGGGTGAATTTAGGTCAAGAGGACCGAGCCTGTGAGGTTCTGGCGGAGAGACTCGGGGGCCGGGGGCGTCGGGGGCGTCGGGGGCCAGTGGCTGACTGAGGAGAGGCAACAGTCCCCGGCCCCACAGGGGCTGGCCTAGGGTCCTGCCTCCTGGTGTCCAACCTCCCAGGGCCTGCGTTTGCCCCCAAGACCAGCGGGGTGCGGGGGTGGGGTGCTCCAAGTCCGTGGGCCCTCTCCGCCCCTGCGCGCTCCAGCTCCCCCCACCTGTCACACACGAGGGGGTGGGCCTAGGCCGCCTCCAAGATCCTGGGCTGTCCCGGCCCCCGGTGACCTCGGTTCCAAACTCTGGGACCGTCCCTGACACCCGGGGCCGGGCGCGGTCCAGCCGAGAGGCCACCCCAGGCCCCGGCGCTCAGAGGATGCGGAGGAAGGGGCGCCAGGGACCTCACCCCCACGTGGCGGGGCGCGGGGCGGCGCACGTGCGGTCCCCTAGGTGGAGGGAGCCCAGGACCGGCCTCAGGGCTTTGTCTGCAAACGCGGCAGTGGTTCCCCCACCGAGAGACGCGGAAGGCGCCGGGGATGCAGTGGCTGCGTCCCCAGCCCGCGACCCGGCTCCCGCCAGCTCACCTGGGCTCCGCGCCGCCGCCGCCCGTGCTCTGTGCCCCCAGCTCGGCTCCGCTCCACTCGCCTCGGCCCCAGCGGGCGCGCGGGGGGCGGGGGCCTGAGGTGCCGCCCGGGTCCCGGCTCGGGCGCGACGCCGCCGCGGGCTGCGCGGGGATTGGCCGCGGCCGCTGAAACCCGGGCGCAGAGCCGGCCCCGCCCGCGTCCGCTGCGCGTCGCTCGGCGCGTCCCCGCCGCTTGGCCGGGCGCCGGGGAGGGCGGAGAGGCGGGAGCCCGCAGAGGCGAAAGTAACGGCGAGGCGGAGAGAAAGGAGAAGAAAGGGGAGGAGGCGGCGCGGGGTGCGCAGGGGGTGCGGCCGGGCCGGGAGCGGGGAGGGAGGCCGCAGACCTGCGAGGAGCGGAGAGAGCCGCCTGCCGCACGGGCGCGGGGGTGCGCGGCAACTTCGCCCCCGCCCGCCGCGCGCACCTGCCCGGGTTCTCCCCGCTGCGGCCGCGGCACCCTTCGGCGGGTTGGCTTAGCTTTGTTCAGCCAAACGAGGGGAGGGGAGGGCGGCGGCCGAGTCCCGGGAAGTTCCCCAAGGCTGCAGGACACCCATTCGGGGGAGCCCCCTTCTGCAGCCACCCGACCACTGCCCAGGGTCCGCCCTCAATGCTGGGGGACCGTGTTCCTTCCCCACCCCCATCCCACATGGATGTACCAAACTAAACGAAGCCCAGCGAAGTCTGGCTTTTCCGAAAACTACTTAGATGCTTTGCGTGGAAAACGTCATATTCTTACCAAACATGCTACCCCTCTCGGCGCCCTACTCGGCAGGAGCCGTAAGTGCGTGTCTCGTGGCCCAGCGGGGGCATCAGCGCTGCGGGGGTAGAAGAGAGGAGACCTCAGAGGCTGCCAGACCTGCCCGCCTTGAACCAAGAGCTCCCGGGTGGCTCGCGGACTCTGCCAAGCCGCCAAAAGGCCAATCAAGAGCTGAGAAGGGAGTCAAGAGCCAGGTTAAAGAAAGGCTCCAAGCCCTGTTGTGGACCGAGTGGGTCTCCAGCCCGCTTCCGCTCGGCGCCGGCGGTATTTCCAGGCGGCGGGGGCGCTCTCGCCCGGCCCAGAGCGCCGCGGCGGGACGACCAGCCCCTCGACGCCCCGCAGCGCGCACGCCTCTGCGCGGAACAGTAAAGACCGGGGAACCAATGGGTCAGAGAAGCATGTTACAGTCGGTTGACCAACGTCCTAAAGTTTTATGCCTTTTACTTATAAGGGGATTTGAAGCAAATGGTACAACGTAAACTGTCAATTCCGAATGGTGGATTTTTCTAATGGTGCTGTATTTTTCTATTTTCTTCCCCCAAAAAATAGATATTGAGGCTGATAGAGAACATCCTTAACACGTCTGATTTTGTGACGGGGGTCAGCAAACTTTTTCTGCAAAGGGCCAGAGCGCCAATATTTTAGGCTTTTGCAGACCATTTAGTGTTGGTTGGTATCTGCTGTGCAGCCACAAACAAAAGTAAATGAGCGAGCGTGGCTACATCCCAATAAAACTTTATTTACAAAGCCGGAAGTTGAGATGCACATAATTTTCAGATCACAGAATGTTATTGTATTGATGTTTCTTCAACCAGTGAAGATGTATAAACCATTCTGAGCTCACAGGCTGTATAAAAACAGGTGACATGCTAGATTTAGCCCGCGGACAAAAGTTTGGTAAGCCCCGCTTTTCTTAAGAAGCCAAAACAGATATTGGTTGATGCCTTCTCCTGTCACCTGTTAAAATACACAATTCTCTACATTTACATCATGTTACTGAGTTGCCCGTGTTTTCTTAGAACTCTAGGTAACAGGCGGAAATTTAGATCGGTGAACGCACAGCTGTGTGAAGTTAAAAGCCAATTATGTGAGAAAGGTAAGAAAGACTCCATTCAGATCTAAACGCTAGCCCCAAATCCACTTCTTTCTGGAAGCATTTCCTGAAATGCTGTGACCCAGGGCCTCCTTGTTTTCTCCTCTCTGGCCTAGAGCGGGGACTGGACGGACTATTTCTTCCATGCTCTGCCACCGCTCTGTCTTCGTCATTCTCTTCTCACCTGCGTTCTGACTTGCCAATAGAGCTATGGATTCCTGGAGTATAGATCGGTACTGCAGCTGATTCGTTTGTCTGCCTTCAGCTCTGTGGCTGAAAGCAGTGACTGTGGCGTCAGGGAGACCTAGTTCAAATCCCAGCTTCGAAAGTTATCAGCTCCATGGCCTTGGACGAGGGACTTTGGTTTCATCAGCTGTCGCATAGGGATGAAAAGCCTAGCTCACAGGCTGGTCTTGGAGTTCGAATACCATTGTGTGTGTTGAGATAATAATAGCTCCGAGCCTGGCACATAAGCACTCAAAGGTGTTAACTTTTACTGCACTTGGCGCGGGGCTAAACCTCGTCAACCACATGTCTTTCTTATTTAGGTGAATTAAAAACAAAGCAGAGGACATCACAATGGGCCTTCATTGACGTTCAGCCCCTCCTGAGATAGAAATCACCCCACTCAAACCATTTTGTTCTTAGCGACATGAAAAACGAGAATTGGCTTTGCTTTCTGAGTTCTCTCCTCCAAGAACACCAGAAAAACCTATTTCTAGGCAAACAGATCTTGTTGTCTTGACAACACAGACTGCCAAGAAAGTTTGTCAACAAAGCATCCGAATCTTTTTAAGAAAACTTGGACAGCCCTGGCTGGGTAGCTCAGTTGGTTAGAGCATCATCCCAATACACCAAGGTGGTGGGTTTGATCCTTGGTCAGGGCAAAAACAAGAATCAGCCAATGAGTGTACAGATAAATAGAACCACAAGGTGATGTTTCTCTCACTCTCTCTCTCCCTAAAAGTCAATCAATAAATTTTTTAAAAAAAGAAAACTTGGACAGTACAGAGGAGTTGAAAAGTGAGACTTCAAAATGATCTCACCCATGACGACAGCATCCTAAGACCCTGCCAAGGCTCTATCTTCTTCCTGAACTGCTCTGTGTCCTGCTCAGATTGTTTACTGGAATGTTCCACCTTTCATCCCTTGAACTTCCGGGTACAGACTTCAGATTAATCACGCCATTATTCACTGAATTCTTTCCCAGCCAACAAGACAGTAGGAAAATGCTGGCAAGAAAAAATAAAGACCCTGAGAAGTTTGCATTCAACAGGCAGTGGAGTTAACGTGTTTGTTTGCCCCAAACAGAAACAACTGTATAAAAGCAGAAGCCAGGGGGGCATAGATGGAGTTCTTCATTTGTTTTAGGCATACTGTGAGAAGGAACAAAAGCACCGTAACTACCCAAAGCATCAGGACACAATTTAAGAGACTCTGAACCAGCAAAAGTGTTCAAGACATACAGGTGAACGCAGAGGTGATGAAAGAGCAGAGGTGGAGAAGCCTGTCACACAGGCCCTGAATCCTCACTGATTCTTGACCGATTCTTCCTGGGGAAGTGAGCGGAGGCAGGCCGGATCTCTGGGGCCCAGCCTCTTGCCTATAAAATGGTATTTGGCTTAGTACGAGAGAGGGTGCCTAGCACAGTGTCTGGCCTATAATGGGCACTAAATAAATGACAACTGATATTATCAATTATGCATTCGACACACTGAAAAAGATTATTCACAACATCAGTGCAGTACTTTTCAAAGCTCTGGGACAGGCCCCTCCAGGGTTATGCACCCAGTAGGTTGGATTCCCAGCTCTAACACTTATGAGCTGTGTGAGCTTGGGGGAGGTCTCTACCCGTTTAATGGATTAATACAACTGCTTACCTCTTAGGGTTATAGTGAAGGTTAAACGTGTTAATATACATAACTTACAATAGGGCACTCTGTAAATGGTAAGCTATTTGTTCCCACCCACCCCAGGGCTGGAAACACTCAACACTCAACACCCAAGCCTGCTGGGTAGAATTCCCACCATGCCAAGCCCCCTTCTCTTCCCCTTTGAGGATACATTCTAAGATCTCTGCTGTAGACCCGAATGGCCACTGGCTGTGTAGCTGCAATTCCCCCCTCACCAAGCCCTCTCCCCATTTAACCAAATCACCAGTTTTTATGCACCTCACTGTACCAGTCTGACTCTTCCTCCTCCCACCAAATGCTCTACCAGGAAGAAGCCAATTAGCTGTAACCCAGTCAGGTCTGAGTTTGGGGATCACCCTCATGTTTCCAACTTCCCACTGAACCCACTATTCCTCCCTGGGTGAGATGGCCCAGACAACCACTCTAAGTCACAGGTGACAGGGGGCCATGGCCTCTTTACACCAGCATTAGATTCAGTGCGGTCAGGGTGAATGCACAAGCCAAGGGCAGGGTAGGCAGGCTGGCTTCACAGGTGTGCGAACTGTACATTTGTACGGGGCTCTGCATGGAAGGGACCCCTGTCTGGTTTAAGGCTCTGCTTACTACAGGCCTGGATTTTCACTTTGCACTGGGCCCCCCAAATTATGTAGCCAGGCTTGGTCAAGTTTCATGACGTCTGGTTTTAATGTTGATACCTGAGGGGTCAGCGAAGCAAACTTGCCCGTCTCTTGAACCTTCTTCCACTGAGGCAGAGTGATTGAAATCCCTTCTTAGATTGGGAGGATCTTAGTTAAAACATATTGACCAAAAATGACATCCGATTAATGTATTTAGAAGAATAAAAAGAAACATATAGTTATGGTAACTTCCTGGGAGGAAGAATTACTTTTTACTATATGGCCCTTAATACCTAGTTTTTGCCCTGATTGGTGTGGCTCAGTGGGTTGGGTGTCATCCTGTAAAGTGAAAGGTCACGGGTTCGATTCCTGGTCAGGGCAGATGCCTGGGTTGCAGGCTGAGTACCCGGTTGAGGGTGTACAAAGGGCAGCCAATCAATGTTTCTCTCCCTCTCTTTCTCCCTCCCTTTAAAAGTAAATAAAGTATTTTTTAAAGAATATTTCATTTTTACCCTCTACATACATAATCTTTTAGATAAATTTAAGGAAAGATTTTTAAACATCAACATACACTGGTGTCTCTAGCTCTACGTTGGCATTTCCTGTTTCCAGAGCAGCTGTCTTTGGCCAGCAAACACATACTAATGAGTGGGAGCTGTTTTACATCACTTCAAAGAGCTTTGGAGATAAATTATTTCCCATCAGGTTTAAATTTAATGGGGAAAGAGCCAATGATAGAAGCTGCAAAATGTGGTTGGTGTCTCGTTGCTGTTGAAACACTGGGCTTTTTCTGGGAGCACTCAAGGGTAACGTGTTCATGGACAGACAGAGCAATCACCAGCCGCTGCTGAGCTGTGGGGTCCCGCTGTGTGTTTGAGGGGTAGCAACTACACAACTCCGAGCTCCAGAGGCTTTCTTAATTTATGATGTCCTTATTCATGGTGAATTCCTACACTTAAGTTATCATCATCCCTTAGTTATAGAGTTATAGAACAAAATATACTCATGCAGAAGACACAAGAAGCCAACACCCAGGAAGTGAATGAAATATGCTTGTCATTGGTCCAAAAACCGTAAACACGTCGTTTCCTGTTTAACTACAGTCAGGGGCCAACGTGTACTCACGAGCACGCACGGGCCACTACAAGCACCACGCAGTCCAACAAAGCAGGGGAGTTTCAGAAGGAAATTCAAGCCACAGAAACACCTGCGCCGACCCCCGGCGAGATCCACCGATACCCAAATGGGCCTTGCCTGAGCACGTGTGTAAACACATTTACATAATGATGGGGAGTGCACACAATTTCCAATAAGATATTGGCAATTTTGTTCAGGAAGAACATAATCTTTAACGCCCTAACAGCTGTTTATTAACAAAAAGTTGATGTCTTTGCTATCAAAAGGGAAAGGGAGAACAAAACAAATATGTGTATTTTAGCAGCAAAATCAGACAAACGAGTCCAAATGCAGTTTATTGACAAAACAGACATCAAAAACAGCATCTATGCGGAGGGAGGGAATGTAAACAAGTCCAAAATCTCGTACGCTGCACAGCGGCCCGGCAGGAAAGCTCTTGCTAGAGATGGTTTATCAAGGGCACCCCATGAGAGGGCAGCTCCTGATGCAGCTGCCGGAAGAGCATGGCACATCGGTTCCTCTCCTGGGTCTTCCCCAGGGCGTGGTAGAGTCTGGCCTGGAAGTACACAACGTCCCTGATTCGCTCTTTGCAGTCGACCTTTGCAAAATAGTTCTTAGCTTCATTGAGGTTCTCAATGGCGGCCTCCAGAGCTGATGGAAAGGGGGGAAGTATCACACATGTCTAACTTAACACTTTGCATATCATTTCCAACACTTAACATCTTCTTTTATTGATCTGATATGTACCAGACACTTTCTTGTAACTTTATCTTACATTTTATGTCTATTAGCTCTTGAACAGATTTTAAAATTTATTTTTTAATCTTTCAACTAGGATTTACTTTCAGTATCACTCTGTATGGGTTTCAGGTGCGCAGCATAGTGATTAGACAGTCATGTACTTTACCAAGTGTTCCCCCTGATACTTCCAGTGCCCACCTGGTCCCACACACAGTGATCACAGTATTACTGACTACACTCCCGAGGCTGTACAGGCACTTTTATATCCAACTCTGTCAGGAGAAAAAACACGCTGGAGTAAGATAGAAGGTCTTTATTGTTGGCTTCCAGCCCGGTGCCTGATTCTCTGGGGTGAACAAACATTCATTCGCCTTCAACTTCCATGACAAACACGCACACAAAAGCACTTTAAATGCTGCACGAAACATTAACGTGAAATTGTGAGCACTCAGAACTTAAATATTGCCCCAAACTTCTTTTCTTCTGGGTCCTACATTTTAGAAGTTTTCTGCAATAGTATTGCCTAACAATCTTTTTATGGTTTCCTACCTTCAGCTTTCTTTGGTGGCTCATAGGAAGCCGCTGAAGCCACCTGGCACTTGGCCACCAAGAACATGGCCCGGCCTTTGTCCAGGACCGCTCCGTCAGCCAGGATGGGCTCAATGGCCATGTGGAGAAGACTTAAGGCCTGTTCTGGGATTCCAAGGATGAGCTGAAAAAGAAGCACCACGGCGCTGTGCACACCCTGCACACTGCCCACCGCAGGGGCCCCCTCTGGTTCTCCTCTCCAGAGACCATGTCCAGCGTGCCCTCTCCCCGACGGGCACCACACGTAACGTGCACTACACTCTCAGGAAATACACTGCGCAAGAGTCTGACCTCAGACTCCGGCAGACACAGGACGGAGCAGTTGTTCGCACTGTGCTAGGTTTGCGTCTTTGCAAAGAGACTCAGCACCAACTCCTGGACTGGTGACCCCGCAGGGATGGATCACCTGCCTAAGGATCACTGGAGGAAGACGAGCCACGAAGAAAATACCTCAAAAGTGTACAGTCAAAGAAATAACATGGAATTAAAGTGGCACACTAGAAAACATCTATTTAACACAAAAAAAGCAGTATTGGCAGAAATGAGGAACAAAAAAGATATAAGACATATAGAAAGATAGCAAAATAGTCCTTTCTTATCCACAAAAAGACAGAGTAGATCAAAAAGAACAATCTAACTATATGCTATCTGTCAGAGACTCAGTTTAGACTAAAAGACACAAATAGGCTGAAAGTAAAGGACAGAAAAAGATATTACATTCAAACAGTAACCAAAATAGAGCCGGAGTGACTGTACTAACATCAGACAAAATAGACTTTAAGTCAAAAACTATTATAATAGACAAAGAAGGACATTATATATTGGTAAAAGGGTCAGTGCATCAAGAAGACACAAGTATAAGCAGAACCCATACACACCGAACAGAACCCCAAAATATACGAAGCAGAAACTGGCAGAACGGAAGAGAGAAACGGAGTGTTCAACAATGCCAGCTCAGCACTCTGTTGTCAGTGATGGATGCACTAACTAGCCAGGGCCAGCAAGGAAATGGAAGACGGAACACCCTCTAAACCAACCAGTCCTGATGTCGCCGGCAGAGCACCCCGTCCAACACCCCGCGCCGTCTTCCCAACGGCACATGGAACATCTTTCAGGATGGACCATGCGTGAGGCCACAAAGCAATAATACGTTTAAAAAGATTGATACCACAAAGTATCTTCTCTGACCACAAGGAATGAAATTAGAAATCAGTAACCGAAGGGAATCCAGAAAATTCACAAATGTATGGAAATTAAACAACATACCCTTAAATAACCAACGGGCCAAAGAAATCAAAAGAGAAATTAGAAAACACTTTGAGATGAACACACAATATACCAAAACCTACAAATGCAGTGAAGGAAATTTAAAGCTGTAAAAGCATACATTAAAAAATAAATTTAAAAGGAAAGAAGATCTCAAATCAGTAGGTTAAATTTCTACCTTAAGAAACTAGAAAAAGGACTACAGGGGCTGAGCGCACAAGACAACACACAGCCCTGGCTGCTGTGGCTCCGTGGGTTGGGGGTTGTCCCGCAAAGCGAAAGGTCGATTCCAGTCAGGGCTCGTGCCTGGGTTGTGGGAATCATCTGTATATTGTCTTTTTTAAAAAAAGATTTTATTTATTTATTTTAGAGAGGGGAAGGGAGAGAGAAAGAGAGGGAGAGAAACATCAATGTGTGGTTGCCTCTCGCATGCCCCCCAAAGGGGACCTGGCCCACAACCCAGGCATGTGCCCTGACTGGGAATTGAACTGGCAACCCTTTGCTTCGCAGACCTGTGCTGAATCCACTAAGCCACACCAGCCAGGGCTATTTATTTACTTTAAAGAGAGGGGAAGAGAGGGAGAAACAGAGACAGAGAAACACTGAGGAGCAAGAGAGATACATCAATCAGTTGCCTCTCCCACACACCCCCCCCCCCCCCCCCCCCCCCCCCCCCCCCCCCCCCCCCCCCCCCCCCCCCCCCCCCCGGGGACCAAACCCACAACCTAGGCATGTGCCCTGACTGGGAATTGAACCTGTGACCTTTCAGGAACACTAGCTTCACCAGGCTGCACATACTTAGTAAGGGGGGACTTGTTTCTTCATTGAGGACACTTAAATCATATTAATAATTAGCTGGCCCAGAGTTATGCTTGATTTAACCAGGGGGTGACTAGAATAAAGACATGAGGAAGTCCTACGTTCATTGAAAGGTTTGGGGAACGAAAAGTTTTTTGTTTGTTTTCTGTCATACATAGGGAAGAGTCAGCTTGTGAGCGAGTGTCCTGGGAGGACACTCAACCAGCTGAGCCACATCAGCCAGGGTTCTACTAAACATTGAAAAATCAGCACCAAACTGTCTTAAACACTTCCAAAAAACAGAAGAGGCCAGTATTTGGGAGGTCATTATTACCCTAATACCAAAGCAAAACAAAGCTATCACAAGAAAACAAAACTACCATCTCTTACATCTCTTATGATTATAAGAGAAAAAAATCCTCAACAAATTTTAGCAAGCCCATCCAGCAGCACATTAAAAGGACCGTACATTGTGACCAACTGGGATTTATCCCAGGAATGCAACAGTAGTTCAACATAAAAAAAATCAATCAAGTTAAACTGAATTATCACATGTTAGCAATTCTACTCTTAAGTATACCCAAGAGAAATGAAAACAGATATCCACACAAAAACTTGTACATGAATGTTAAGAACAACTGTTCATAATAACCAAAAGGTGGAAACAACCCAATTGTCCAGGAACTGATGAATATATAAATGAAACATGTATTCATCCAATGGAATATGACTCAGCTTTTAATGTAGTATATGCTACAACATGAATGAACCCTGAAAATATCATACTAAGTGAAGGAGCTAGACACAAAAAGCCAGATATTGCATGACTCCATTATGTGAAACATACAGAACAGGGCCCTGGCTGGTGTGGCTCAGTGGACTGAGTGCCGGCCTGCAAACCAAAGAGTTGCCAGTTTGATTCCCAGTCAGGGCACAGGCCTGGGTTGCAGGCCAGGTCCTCAGTAGGGGGCACGTGAGAGGCAACCACACACTGATGTTTCTCTCCCTCTCTCCTACCATTTCCGCTCTCTCTAAAAATAAATAAATAAAATCTTAAAAAAAAAAAGAGAAACATACAGAATAGGCAAATCGTGGAGACAGAAAGTAAACCAGTGGTTGCCAGGGGCTTCCAGAAAGGGGAGGGGACGGGAGCGACTATCTAATGGGAATGGGGTTTCTTTTTGGTGCAATGAAAATATTCTGGAATTAGATAGGGCAATTGTTGCAAAACACTGTAGATATTCTAAAATATTTTGTATATAGATATTAGTAAACATCTCTATATGTAGATATATATATTCTAAAATCCACTTAATTGTATACTTTAAAATGGTTAAAGTGGTCAATTTTATATTACGTGAATTTTACCTTAATTGAGGCACAGAAAATCACCGGGAAGCCCCTAAGGAAGACAGACTCCCGGACTCCATCCCAGGAGCTCTGACTCAGTAGACACCAGGCAAGGCCAGGTTTGCAAATATTTTTTAAATTTCTCCAGTATTTCTGATGCACATTTAGTTTGAGGAACCTCTGCTTTAGTTAGCAGATTCCTCCAGTGCGTTCAAAATATTCATTCAATAAACATTAAAAGCCTTCTCTATGTAGGTCCTACTAGGTACCGTGGGGTACAGTGGGGGAAAAACAAGAGTCCCTTCTCACATAGCCTTTCCATTCCACAAAGGGAGATGAAAACAAACAAAAAAATATTTTCATTTCCAAACCTTTCAATGAACATATGCCTTCCTCACTTCTCTACTCTATTCACCCCCTAGTTAAATCAAACATAGGTTTGGGACAGCTAATCATCAGCGTGATTCAAGTGTCCTCAGTGAAGAGGCGAGTCCCCCTGACTAAGCGTCACAGCGTGGTGAGGCCAGTGCCCCTGGGAGGTGTCAGCCCGTTCACAGCTCCCGACTTCCCTGGAAGTTTTGCATGGACACTACACACCCAGACTTCAACAGTAAGAAGTGAAAGCTCATTACTATCCTTTTCAAAACCAAAAAGTAGTGCCAGACTTGCCAGTTCTTGAGTACAAATATGTGCTTAAAAAAAAAAAAGGGGAGATCGGCTTACCTGGGCAAAAGCCAAGTTGAGCACCGTCTCGGAGGCCAGGTACTGCAGCCGGTACTCCTTGGACAGCGCCAGGGCCTGCAGCAGCACGGGCAGCGCCACAGCCGGGGAGGACGACCGCCAGTACAGCTCCGCCACACACAGCAGGACACTGCCCGCAGAGGGAGACACGGGTGAGCGCTCCCCGCACCAGAACCATCCGGGAGGCGCCCGGGAGGCCTCTCTTACCTGATCACCATTTCCGTGTTCCTGGTTTTCTGACAATGAATCAACAGTTTCTGTAGAAGCTTGTGCGCCTCTGACATTTGGTTCTGAGCCTGAAGTACAACGGCTTTTCTGACACAGACAAAATAAACCTAAGTGGTTATGTGGGGGTTTTGCAAGGTGTCTCAGTATAGTCACTTGCAGGGTTAGAGTCCCTGTTTTCTCAAATAGACTATAATTGGACCTCCAAAGGGAAGAACTGTGCCTGATACAATATTTTGTTAAAAGAGGAAAGCAAGTATGTGTGTGTGAGTACATATATGTAAGTACGTGTGTGTGAGTACATATATGTACTCACACACATGAACAAAATCAGGAACTATAGATATCACAATGTTGGTGACTATCTCTGGGTGGTATTCACGTATTTTCTCCATTTTGCTTATCTGTAATAAATAGATAATAAGTAGAAAATACTTTTTTCCTAAGCTAAAGTCAATACATTATTCACACACAAAACAAGTGAGAACAAAGCCCTTTGAGAACAAACTCATCCAGGTCTGGGTTTCCAAGCTTCTCACCTGTACACGCCCTCCATGCTATGGAGGGCTGTGATTCCAGTAACGAGCGAGTCAGCCAGGTGGTATTTGCCGTCGTGCATGGCTCTGTCAAACTGGATTTTTTGATCACATAGCATCCATAACTAATAAGAAAAACATGCAATTAGGGGCAAAATGGCAAGTGTTAACCTCATTATTTAACAGAGATATATAAGTATTTTGGCTTGCTTAGCAAATATCTTTACAATTCACACACTTTTTTTTTGCTATTTAAAAAATACTTTTAAATATTTCAAGCATGTGAAAAAGCCCTAATAAAATCAACAACACGTGTGTGCCAATCATCAACTTCGTGAAATCACAACATTTCGCTTTATTTGCTTCAGATACTATTACAGACCATTGAAGTGCTTCACAAACCCCACTCCCCCTCTCCTTCCCCAGAGCAAGCCTTGGACTTGGTGTTTATCACTCCCACGCATGTTCTTATACTTCCACAACACACATACTTACCCTTAAACAATGTATCACAGACCTTGTACACCTTTTGACTGTGTAGGTTTTTAAACTTTGTGTAAATAAATAGTGTCATACTATATTGCATCCTTTGACAACTTGCTTTTAAGCTCAACATTATTTTGGGGGCCTTACACATGATAATGCAAGAAATGACAGTTCATTCCATTTCACTGATAAACAGTTTTCGATTATATGAATATGTGACAGCCTATCTACTCCTGTGCTAATGGGTGTTTAGGTGGTATCGACTTTTCACTCTTTTGAAAAATGCTGCAATAAACATGTTCATACACCTCTCCTTGTGGAAGAGTTTACCTCAGGTGTACAGCAAGCAACGGAAATGCTGGGCTGTAGTGCACACGCGCATCCCCTCACATAGTCCGCATCTGTTCTCCAAATGGGCTGTGCCCGTTCACACCCCCACCAGGGCCCATGACACTGCTCACTGCTCCACATTCTCACCAAAAATTGGTGACAGTTTTCTACTTTTGGCCAATTTGATGGGTATAAAATATCTCATCATTGCTTTCATTTGTAGTTCCCTGAGCACTAGTCAGGTTGCATATCTTGTTACCCAGACATGTTTTTTCTGTAAGCTACAAATTAAAGTGTAACTTTTTTTCCCTGTATACTTTCTTGGTTACAGGTAGAACTGTGACCAAAACTATTACACCACATCAGCACTCCCACAGATGAACCATACTTCATCCTTGGGTGCTACCTTCCGTCTTTAACTACCACCTTTCCCTCTGGGTGCTCTGAGTTCAGATCTCAACAGAGCGCACATGCAGATGGGTGCTCACACCACATCTAACGACCACGTGAATGACCAACCACCCCAGGGACCACAGTGGGGAGTCCCAGGCCTCTATCCTGTATGGTCTCAAATTCCCTAACTCACTGAAGATTAAACTCGGTAAGAGAGGGAAGAGAAAGAGGCCTCTTGTAATAGTTTTTTCAACTCCTTCAGAGATAAAAATCAGCAAAGTAAGAAACACAGGGCTTAGGACTGCGTTATAAAGTCATTCCCCCTGGGTACAACAGCTTCCCAGAAGGTTATGCAATTCTGGGAGGAAAAGATTACAGTTTCCAAGTAAGAAAAAAAAATAACAAAACTGAGACCTCATTTTTAACTTATTGAAGGACATTGATGATTTCTTTTCTCATTTCCATATAGTTGGAGAAATAAGGAATACCAATTTAAAACCATGAAGACGGGAAGAACAAAGTACCCTGCTTTAAGTCTCTTCTCAGAGTTTATTTCTCGGCCTCCTTGAAGAAAGCTCACAGAGTCCCCTGAGTACTTAGGTTGACCTCAGTGCACGGATGTCACAGGAAAGAACCAAGATGTGAGGGACGGAGGGGGGACTCGAGAACATCCCACTTTGATGACAGTACCGTACAAACAGTCTCTGCAGAAATAACTCTGACGCCACGCAAAGGGCAGATTACCTGAGCGTGCTGACTGTTGGGTGGGAATCTTTCCTTCAGGTGCTTTAGCACTTCGGAAGCTGCAGCGAAACAGCCCTAAACAGAAAGACACAATGTGATGAGCACACCTGTGTCGAAGCCACACCTGCTGTACTACACGCAGGATGTGGACATGATTCACCTTTCTTGGTGCAGTAACCTGGAAAACACAAGGCAGAGGCTGTCAAATGTCAAAGGGTCTCTTTTTTTAGGTTCTAGTATATTTCATGTGTTAAGTTACCTATGTAGTACATGTTCAGTCTAAAAAAAACTTACAAAATATAAAAGACACAGTACTTTTTATCTTACCAAAGAAATCACAGTTAATGTTTTGCCACATATCTTTCCAGACTTCTTTTCTGAACATAAAACATAGAAATATTCCAAAAATAGGTATTTACAGTATTTTTTAAATTGCTATAATACTGTTTATCAAATGGTAGGCACTCAATAAATATAATTTCAATGAATGAATCTTTCCAGTATCAATAAATACAAATCTATATCATCATAATATTTATTAGGTAAATAAATTATAGTATACTGAAGTACAGTAATCTCCTAGTTTGAGACATTTTGGTTTCCAATTTTTTCCATTTTAAAAAATGCTACAATGAGCCCTGGCTGGTGTGGCTCAGAGGATTGAGCGCTGACCTGCAAACCTAAAGGTCACTGGCTCAATTTCTAGTCAAGGCACATCCTGGGTTGCAGGCCAGGTCCCCAGTTGGGGGCATTAGTGAGGCAACTGATCAATGTACCATATTTTGCCATGTATGATGATGACATACCATGGGTATAATAATGTGTGTAATAATCCCATGTATAATGCATACAAAAACGTGGGTACACATTATACAGGGCATGACATGGTATCTCTCTCCCATGGATGTTTCTCTCCCTCTCTTTTTCCTTCCCTACCCTTCTCTCTCTAAAAATAAATAAATAAATAAATCTTTAAAAAACACTGAACTGAAGAGGTCACTGATTATCTTCTTGGGCGACGAAAAGCGTCCCTAACCCTTCCCTGCCATTGGAACCAGGCCATGACAGAGTCAGCAGGTTTTCCACATGCGCCCCAAGACAAAGGGGGTTCAGACAGAAGTATTAATGCAGATTCAAAGAGCACCATTACTTTCCAAGGTCTAACCACCAGGAAAAATCACAGGACTCCCATGGGCCTTCGAGAAAGTTTCAAGGCTAAAGAACTGCACCGAGACAAGATTTCTGTCGAGTAGTTTTCCAATCAGGCAGAACAAAGATCATTTCTACCCTACTGAACTCAAAGAGAATGGAAGAGAAGTTATCCCACTGTTTAAGGTGGGGTGGGGGTGGGACATCCAACTTCAAAAAGCCACGGGAACACACCAAACGGGTGAATTGGGCGGCGTGTGAACTGTATCTCAGGGAGGTTGTGGGGGTGGGAGGCCAGGCTCGCAGCGAACACCTCACTGAAGGCCCACTGACTCCTCCGTCAGCAAACGCTGCACTTAAGCATGGCACCCAGAGAGGAAAAGGATGGGAAAGAGGTTCCTGTGCCATTAAGAGGGGAAAAGAAACAAACAAGAAAGTGGTGAACATGCCACGGTCCTGGAGGAAAGCAAGCAGCAAGCGCACCTGGCTGCTGCGGTAAAAGCTCGGATGCCGCTTCCCAGGCCCAGGAGGGAAGCCTCAGCGAAGGTGCAGGAACCCGCAGCCAGGGCCCGTCCACCCGCACACAAAGCTCCACAAAGGACAGCAAAATGCTGAAATATCCGAAAGGACTTCCTAAAGGGCTGGAAACCACCCAAAGACCTTCGGGCTGCAGATTAGGGAACAGAGTGTTAGGATGCAACTTGACAATAATGGATACCACAAAGACCGAGAAAAACAATATGATCAAGGAAACACACTCATAGCAAGGCTGAGTATAGTCAAGCTAGAGGGTTAGATAAGAGGTTTCCTTGACCTCTTTCCCCAGAAAGGGGAGGGAGAGCAGCACAGCATGAGAGACCTTTTAACTGATCCCTGATAAAGAGAACCACGAAAAATTACTTGGACTGTAAGTCAACGTCAGGTCTAATTCCCACAGTCCTTCTTGGAGTTGATCAGACTTCGGTTGGAGACCTGACTGACATGTCCTGGCTGTGGGCTTCGGACTTAGCTCCCTGGATCTGTTTCTTGTTCTGTGAAGTGGGATGGTAATAACGTGACCTCCTGAGGCTACGATTAGGGTTCAGTACGACAATGCACGTGAGAAACTGAGCGCAGGACCCGGCGCAGAACACGTGCACCACCAACACGAGTGAGGATCATTTTAGCAATCCGTGTATGATGCTCCTTCTCCTACAGACACACACAGCTCTACTACCTGAAATTTCAAAGACTCCTTTTCTTTCATTTTTCACATGGAAACAGCCGACCTCTTATCCCCTTCACTGATGCCAGAGGGGATCCCAAGTTCAACAAACCTCGCAGACCCCACACTCAGTCTTTTCACTGGCGGGATCGAACCCTTTCCGCCACCTGCATCCAACCAGACCTGTCTCGGACGTGCCCAGTGCTCTTCTCAAGCACTAGAGGAAAGAAATGGCAGAGCCTACCTGCTCCGCGTGCAGCTCTGCGAGGTGGCAGAGCGCCACGGCAAAGGACTCCGTGTTGTTCTGCTGCACGCCCGCGTTCACCGACTCCAGGCTGTTCATGCTCAGCAGCATCTGGGCTTGCTGCAGCGCCATGGTGCTGGGTGAGGGGGCGAACAGGGAGTTCTGTCAGACAAGGGACCCAGGCTGCCCTCCGCCACACCCCACACTTCTCTTGAGTGCAAGCAGAAGGGAAGTTAGGCCCCACTGCAGGCTCTGGCTTGGTGGGAGCAGCTGCCTCCCAATGCCAGCTCTCTGCCCTCAGGAGTAGGAGAGCGGGAAAGCACCTTGGATATGCAGCCCCAGGGGGAACATGTACTGGTTATGGCCCAATGAGGAGCTCCAAGCTCCAGACTCTCTATCGCCTCTAGTTCTCCTGGTGGCCATGGTGTATTCATTCATTGCCACAGGTAAATTCACACTCAATACCACCCTGGCACCAGCTGCTCTGGCAGTATATGCAGTGGCCAGTGTCTGTAGCTGTTTCAGGCCACATCGTGCCAAAAAATTATCTCAAGTACAAAAACAAGATTGGCCAAGTAGAGACTCCTTTCATTACTGGACTCCTAATACAGCAGATTGTTTAGGTCAGAGGTGAGGTAGTAACAGAGTTCCAGGGTTACGAATCTGGTTCAGAAGTTTACTTCCCAGCTACAGAGTCTAAATGGAAATTGAACACAAGGCTGGAGATATTCCAAAGAACACACCTTGGTTAGCAGGGAAGCACCTTTCTTGACATAACAACTTTGGGGTCCACAGCATGCTCAACCTGAGCGACCACAGCCCATGCTTCCTGCGAACAGGAAGAGGTGCTGCCCGTCTCAGAGCGCAAGGACACTGTGCTTGGAGTCAGAGGACCTGGGGGTGAGTCCTGGCTCCGTCACTTATTGACCGCACTTGTGCTGGTGAGCAGACCAGACAGAAGTGTGCGCTCTGGTCTGTGCACCCCAGAGTGGATATCCCCCACAGCGCAGCTGGAAGGAGTGAGTAGGAGCACACACGGGAAAACCTGCAAAGTCTGTGCAAAGCACAAAATGTTCTGACACTATAAAGCACTGTCTTTAATTCCCTAAATGGACAACTTCCATCAAAAGGGGAATGACTTGTCTGTTCGGCCTTTCACGGAACCACTCTGCTAGCCTCTGCTCGTCTCTAAGAGGATCCGCGCCCCCACAGCCTCGACCGTCTGCAGACCCACCTGCGGCCGTAGAGCCTCCAGATGGCCGTTTTCTGTGCGATGCTGATGTCAATGAGCTCCGACAGACTGTGCTTCCAGTGCAGGAGGTCGGAGTCCTTCAGGGCATCCATCAGTTTGTGTGCTGTCTTCCCGGCAAAAGCCCTCTGCTGGACTAGGGACTGTATTCCCAGGGAGGCAAGGTACTGAGGGGAAAGATATACCCACAACCCGAGATGGAGATCACATGACTGAGTCTGTTTCACTCTTCAGAAATCTGGTATATTTCACATTTCAGCACATGCAGAGACAGCACTGTTTCAAAGGGAATACCTACAGCCCAAGCCTGCCCCCTACGAGATATGTTCCTAAAACTCTGGGGCTGGAGGAGAGGCTGACAGGACACTGAGAAGCCAGGGCTTTGACGTTAAATGGACCTGTGCTTAAACACTGCCTCTGCCACTCACTATGCGTCCTGGGGCCAGTCACTTAGCTTCTTAGCCGAGCCTCAGCTTCCCTGTCTGTAAAATGGGCCTCAAACCTTATCATAAGGAATGGCTGTGAGGATTAAAATGAAATAATATGTCAAACCGTGCTAGGCACATTATGCAGTAGATTTAAAAAGAATGCCTCTTATAAGCATAATTTCTTTTCAATAGCTGTAAGTATAATTTTCAAGGATGAAAGCTCAACTGAAAAATAACTTAAATCTGTAACAAAAATTGTATTTAAGCAGTGCAGCAAGCATTTATTTTAAGGAGACACTTCCTTTTGTCATTATAATCAATTCTGTACATGTAACGTTCCCAGATATCAGTCAAGTGGACAATCTACAGATTTGAAAAGCATATACTTTAACTTATTACACGTGATCACTTCCAATTCTCTTGGAATTTGTTACAAACTTCGAAATAGATGCTTACTGGTCCAGTTTGTTGGCAGGTGGTTTTTGAGACAGGACGAGGCTCTCTGTGCACAAGCGCTCTGTCCACTACCTCCTGTGTGGGGCAATGCCCTGTGAAGGTCCCTTAGGACTTGGCATTCTGGACGACAATTCAGGTCCTTCCCTGTCACTCGACATGAGAAAGGACAAACTGGCCTACTGTTAAAGCAGGGATCAGCAAACTTGTTCTCTAAAGGACCAGAGAGTAAGTAATTTAGGTTTTGCAGACCGCATTTTGTGTCTGTTACATTCTTCTTTGTTTTCCCCCCAACAACTTAAAAATGTAAAACTCATTCTCAGCCCAAAGGCCATACATAAGCAGGCCCAAGGACTGTACCGTTTGGCAATCTCTGGTTTAAAAATAAGCCTTTCCTGAAATTTTTCTAAGTAAATTCAGGGAAGTTAATGTGGATCAATAAACTAAAAACAATCTCATCAAATTGATAAATGGAACTTTCACAGATGTTATGAGGATAAGGGACCAGGGAAAAACCTATCAAACAGAATTTAGAGTTTAATTAATAATTAAGGTCATATGAAACTACCAAGAATAAAACCATACCATCTATTTAAACACTCACAGAAGGATGAGCCTTACCGGTAACCCAAAATGCACTGCTTTCTTCACAGAATGCTCTAGCAGAACGTAGCTATCGGATCTCTTCTGCCCCAGCACATAAAGCCAGCTCTAGTAAGAGAAATCGTCAAAATACAATTTCTAACAATTGTAATTCTAACAATGACAATGGTTGATGCTCTATTGAAATATCAGCATGATTGCAAGAAAGAATTAACAAGGGGCAAAAAAATTCCTCTAACAGGCACTTGCCATGTAGCTCAGTTGGTTAGTGTCATCCCAGTACACCAAGGTTGTGGGTTTGATTCCCGGTCAGGGCAACCAATGAGCTCAACCAATGAGCTCTGGCTGGTGTGGCTCAGTGGATTGAGTGCCAGTGACTGAAAGGTCACCGGTTCGATTCCCAGTTAGGGCACATGCCGGGGTTGCAGGCCAGGTCCCCAGCTGGGGGTGTGTGAGAGGCAACTGGTCAATGTATCTCTTGCACATGTTTCTCTCCCTCTCTTTCTCCCTCCCTTCCCTTCCCTCTAAAAATAAATAAAAACTTAAAAAAAAAATCAACCAAAATAAATGGAACAACAAATCAATGTTTCTCTTTCTTTCCTCCTCCCTATCTCTCTAATATCAATAAATTTTTAAAAATCCACCCTGGCTGGTGTGGCTCTATGGATTGAGCACCGGCCTGTGAACCACAGGGCCGCCAGTTCGATTCCCAGTCAGGGCACATGCCTGGGTTGTGGGCCAGGTCCCCAGTAGGGGGCACATGAGAGGCAACCACACACTGATGTTTCTCTCCCTCTCTTTCTCCCTCCCTCCCCCTCTATTTAAAATAAATAAATAAAATCTTTAAAAAATGTTTTTAATCCTCTAACATACTCTCTCAGGAAGTATGAACCTAAGTGAAGCCCATCAAACACATGAACACTGTCAGACAAGCCACTGATCTTCACCTCTGAGAGCAGTGAGTGGCAAGTGTTCCAGAAGAAAAAAAGCACAGAGTCCCCATATGGGCATTAACTGAGAAAATGAGAACCTCAGGGGATGGTCAAATGAATCCTGTGTTCTACTTGTGCTTGGTGATTAGACTTTTACAGGATAACATCTCACTAGTTACAAGGTGTTATACAGACCTTTTGGTTACTGCCAGAGCTTAATGTGGCAGTTTCACATGGCAAGTTGCACTGAAATTCGTAGAAAAGGAACACCGCCAAAGCCAAACTGATGTCACAAATTAAGAAATACAAACAAATATGGGCGGCCTTTCCGGAATGACCACAACTGCCTAACTAGTTTCCCATCACTGCTCAGGAACTTTGCTCTGACTAAGGCACAGCCCGATTCAAACAGGGCCTTCCAAAGGCCAACTCCACCCACTGCGGGACTCCCAGGCAGGAGGGCAGCCTTACCAGGCAGTGCTGCAGACACACGTGATCGTTGGACTCCTGGGCAATCCTGATTGCCTCCTGCAGGGCGAGCTCGGCCTGCTGACTGAGGACAGACTGCACATCAGCATCTCATGAACCGCTACAGAGGTGCACGAGCAATAGCAGCAGGAGTCCTCTGCAGAGGGCTCACTGGACACCAGGCCTCGGGGCTGGAGGCTGTGACTAGGGGCTCATTCCCTCAGAGGCCCGTCCCCTGCCCCAGCACAAGAACCATTAGCTGTAGAGACACAGAACATGCTCCTTCTAAAGGGGGCATCAAGGACTAGCTTTTCTTGATCTCAGCTCCTACGAGTTTTCTTTCAGCTGCCTACAGCTCAGGGAAGAGGAACGGAGAAGTAACAACATTTTACTTTGTATTGCATTCCCTTCCGCACTATTTACATTTTTTTTTTACTATGGCAGCTGATGCTTTCTTCAAACCTAATTTTAAAAAGTATTTTGAGGATTATCCACTTCAGAGACTCTTTTTTCTGCCCATGCCGTTCCCCTCCAGCTCTGATGTCTCCCCCAACCTCTCAAATTCTGTGGAAATTCAAACACTTTTGGCCCCCACTGAGCCTTGCACTTGCAAAAATTCCCACCGAAATTCCTCACCTTGCAGTGCCCACTAGGTGCTACTGTGTATCACCATCTACTTATGCAATCTATGCTAACTTTTCCCAACTAGTTTATAAACCACAAAGGGCACAAGTAAAGTCTTAACCTTTGGGTCTCTCAGTGGCAAGTCACAGAATAGAAACCTTATCGATGTTGGGTCACTGAGTATCTCAAGATAAATTCTATAGGTATCATTTATTTAGGGAAAAATTTACAAAAAGAATTTTCTTTCAACACAAGTACAATAGCCTCACACAGTTCATTTTAATTGGGGAGAGCCAAGTTGTTCCTCAGCAGTTACTTGTTTGGATAAAAAGACCAGATAGGAATACCAGATATTTTTCCCTAGCTTGCATTCTTGTGCATCCCTTTAGTAATGCGATGCAACAGAACATGAGCTATCTGAGGGCAGGAAGCACATCTTCACACACAGGCCCTCAATAAATATCAGCTGATTTAACTTTACTGAACATGTGATGACCAGACAAATAACGCTATGCACAGACAAACAGCTTTGGGGGATGCTAAAACAGAACTAATAAAGAGAGATTCTTTTTCCCAGGTAGGAAGAACAGGTAGATTACCGACACAGAAACCTGAAAGTCCAGCAAAATCCTCAAAGACCTTATGGTTTTCCATTGCTGCAAGGCAGAAAAATCTCTGATAAAAATTTTCAGGAACAGAGCAGGACACAAAATGGTTGTAACGTCTGAAATGCACGGGCTGTCTACTGTTTTCAAAACGCCAGAGCGGAAGTGCTGTAGCCCGTCAGGAGTGGCTTCCCGTGTCATTCAGAGTAACAGCCCAAGCCCTGCCTGGGCCTCCAGGCCGCTGAGCGCCCTGACCCCTGCCACCTGCAGGCCCTCACTGTCCTCGATTCCCCCCTTACAGCTCTCTAGCCACACTCCTTGCTCCCCCTCAGATGTGCCAAGTAAACCACTGCCTCCGGGCCTTTGTGCTTGCTCTTGTAGCTGACAGATTACTCATTTCTGAACTCCTTTAAGTCTCAGTTCAAATATAGTATTAACGTAGCTGAGGTCAGGGACGACTTCTACTTAAACGATCTGTGAACTGAGGGAGGGAGAGAACTGTGCGTACGTACACCTAGAGGAAGAGTGCTCCTTATGAAGACTACAGTCCTCCCTCCCCATCATCACTCCCTACCCCGTCCTGATCAGTCACAACCTGATGCAGGCCTAGTGATATTTACTGTTTATCTCTCCCACTGGAAGCTCCAGGAAAACCACGGCTTTTTCCTCTTTTTTCACTGCTCTCACCCCAGCATCTAGGACAGTGTCTAGTACACAATAGATGCTTATAAACAACTATAAAGATTTTTCAAGGAAACTCCACAAACCTATTAGCTAAGTGACAAAGATTTGCACAGGCCCATAGTTCCAGGACAAGAACAAAGACTGAACCTAGGTAAATCAGGTATTAATTAGCAATTAAATTCCATGTAATTAGCTGCCTATCCATTGATAATATTGTAAATACAAAGAAATTCTGTACACCAACAGATTATTTGTATCCGAAAGGCTGTAAACAAATTTCTAAATCCTAGGGGAAGCTGATTTGAACACAGAAATAGGTCACTGGGTAAATATTACAAGTGGCATTGCTATTTCTCATGAGCACATAAAAAAGGGAAAGCCCTGCCCGGGCTGGTGTGGCTCAGTGGATTAAGTGCCAGCCTGCAAACCAAAGGGGCACTGGTTCGAGTCCCAGTCAGGGTGCACGCCTGGGTTGCAGGCCAGGTCCCCAGTAGGGGACACATGAGAGGTAACCACACATTGGTGTTTCACTCCCTCTTTTTTTCCCTCCCTTCCCCTCTCTCTAAAAAATACGTAAATAAAACCTTATTGATCAAGAGGTTATTAAAGCTGGGCAGACAAAAAGAAGTTGACTATTAAAAAAGAATAATAATATCAAATCTCACAAACTCATTGGAGTCTGGAGTAGCCTTAAACACTTTGGGACACAACTCATGATCTGAAGATTGAATTGCCTTAATGACATCCTGGTCTTGGCTTGTGAACTCCACTGACACCCTTCTCAGAGGATTCTACCTGGGGAAATGTCTCCCTCCCCCTCCACAGAATATTTTTGTTGTTGTTGTTCAAAAACTTCTTCCTTTTAATGAACAAAAATGTTTTGTCCTCTAACTGGCACTCGCCAGGTCTCACTCCTCGGGTAGTCGCCCCTGGCCGGTCGAAGCCCTGTTCACAGCGCCTTGTATGACATTAAGGTGGCGAACACGTGCGTGGCTAAATCACTTTTCTTTAGGCGGAACACTCTCACAGTTTTCTCATATCATTTACGTGACACGGCTGTGAATGCCTCCAACGAGACTGTCCCACACAAAAGCTCCAGTCTTTGTCCCTCCTAAAATGCGACAACCAGAAGTTAACAGAATTTCTTGGGTGTTGCCTCTCCAGTACAGCAAGGAATAGAACTCTCAATTCTTGAGTTCTGGACACTGTTTCCATTAACCCACTCCAGAGTCTCTATTTAAGTGCCTGTAGCAGAAACCACATTTCTTTCAAACGGAAAAAAGCCACAGGGGGTGGGGAGACTCTTTCAATTAGTAAATCCCTACCTTTTCACCATTATTCACATTATTTCATTGTTTTCCAAATAGCCTCCATGTTCTGAAAGATTTTATCCACTTAATTCTATTTACTAAATAATTGACAATTCTCCCATTGTTATTCATCAAAATCACAGGCATATCTTAGCATTGGCATAAGCCGAGGATCACCTCATGGAGCTGCCTGAATTCCATCGGAAAGCACAAACATGTGACTTTTAATAAGCCAGAGCAGTCTCGTATCCAGGAAAGGCACAACTTCCTTTTGGCTTTTTGAAATACTGAAAATAGCTTTTTTATCCCCATTATTACCTCTGAAAAATCCTTTTGGGAATCTCTGGCCTATTGACCTAATTTTCGTTTAATTCAATGGCTGTTCTTAGAAGAAAGAGGCCATGCGCTAAGACGGTAATGCTACCTAGTGCCACCAGGGGGCAGGCTGTTGAAGTAGAAGGTTTTCCTTAACTTCTGTGCAAGTGAGAGGGCAACCCCTTCGGAAGTTACTGACAAGTCTAGGTCAAAGAGTCAGCTTCCTTTCTCTTTTTTCCTTCTCTTCTTAATAAAACGTTTTTAGAAATCAACTTAATTAACACTTGAGAGTTAACATCTTCCATTTCTGCATGGATAGAAGCTCTATAAACTTACTAGTGCCCGAAGCGGCAGTGCAGGGCGGCCAGGTTCAGGGCGGCGTATCTCAGGCTCCGGCCGTAGCCCTCTTCCCCGTTGCTCTTGCTTTCGGCTCCGGTAAGAATCAGGCGGTCAAAATAGTGCAGGAGGCTGTGTGTGGAACTGAAAACATCCTGGACCCGGAGGTTGTTTAAGTAGCTGAGATAATGCTACAACGAGAAGCAACCCACATGTTGTCAGTGTTCTGCTTCCTCTTACGTGAGACTAAGAGTTCCGCTGGCTGCAAACACCCGCGGATCGCCTGCCCTTCCAACAAGATGGCCGTGGTTTAGGTTCATCTTTCCCCAGAGTAAGGCAGGTTCAAGATACACTGGTTTCTCCCCAGGGACAGTCCCCAGATGAAAAACGGGAGTTCCCTTAATACTTGGGGCAGCGTTTTATCCTGAGTACACACCCATTGTGTCACTGGGTATACTGGGACCCATGCTAGGGTGGAGCAGGGAGCTCACCTAGCTCAGGTAGTAAAGAAATGTACTCAGTTAATTATCTTCTCTTTTGAAATTGTTTTGATTCTGCTTAATTTACTAAGTTAAACTTTCCTCCAAACAGGAAACAAAACAGGTATCTTTCTTCATGTGGAAAAAGTTAGATGTCAAATCCAGGTTTCTGGGTAAAAATTTATTGAGGAATGCTGTGATTTAAATTAAAAAAAAAAAAACTGACTAAAGTGGAGAAAGGAACACATTTTTAGGCCACAATTTTTTAAAAAACAACTCCGTCTACTCTGTCGTCCATCCGTAATCCACATCACGGCGACAACAAATGGAAAAGAGCATCATCGGAGGGAAGAACTCCCTTCCGGCCCCGGCCCTGGCCCCGGCCCGGGGTGGGGGTGGAGGGGCAGCTCTGCAGCCCAGGCTAGGCTGTTTCCTTTCCAACAGTGTGATTTCTCTCCAAGATCCTGGGCCAAGGGATGGGTCCTCATTCTCATGGCTACTCAGTATAAGAGTAGCCTCGTCACTTCTTTTCAACTCAGCAACAAATTCTGGAAAAGACTCACCGCTTCAGCAAAATCAGGATTAAATTTCAACAAGTTGTTCAATTCTTTCTGCAAAGCAGCTGGAGTGAGGGCTTTAGTCTCGTCATTCTTTAACAAAGATGCCTGAGATGGAAACATGACAACTCAGTAGAAGGAAATGGCCAATAAACATCTGGGAACAGTGCAGTAAATGGCACCAGATGATTACTCTCTTTTCGCAGGCACCCACTCTCCCCTCCTGACCAGACAGGACAGTTTTCCCTTCCTGAAACAGTAGGCCTCCCACCTCCACTCCCCATGCACACACCGGAGCACGCAAACTCCTGCTCATCCCTCCCTTCCCAGTTTAGCCCAGCCTTCTGCTTCTGTCACCTTCCAGGCTAGGTAAGGTCCTATCAGCCAGGCTGTACTAACCTTCCTGCAGTCCTTATCAAGCTATGTTAAGTGCCAGTCTGACCTCAGCCCAAATTGAGTATTAGTACTTAACTTACAGACACTTCAATTCTACCTAGACAAACTTTTTAAAGTCTATTTTATTAATTATGCTGTTACAGTTGTCCCAATTTTTTTCTCCCCTTTATCACTCCTCCACCCTGCAACCCCCCCACCCTCCAGCATTCCCTGCCCCCCTTAGTTCATGTCCATGGGTTGTACATATAAGTTCTTTGGCTTCTCTATTTCCTATACTATTCTTAACCTGCCCCATGTATTTTATGCCCACCAATTACGCTTCTTATTCCCTGTACCTTTCCCCCTCCATTCTCCCCCCTCCTCCTCCTCCCCACTGATATAACCCTCCATGTGATCTTCATTTCTATGATTCTGTTCCTGTTCTAGGTGTTTGCTTAGTTTTTGTTTTTTAGGTTCAGTTGTTGATAGTTATGAGTTTGTTGTCATTTTATTGTTCATAGTTTTTTTATCTTCTTCTATCTCTTAGATAAGTCCCTTTAATATTTCATATAATAAGGGCTTGATGATGATGAACTCCCTATCTGGGAAGCACTTTATCTGCCCTTCCATTCTAAATGATAGCTTTGCTGAATAGAGTAATCTTGGATGTATGTCCTTGCCTTTCATGACTTGGAATACTTCTTTCCAGACCCTTCTTGCCTATAAGGTTTCTTTTGAGAAATCAGCTGATAGTCTTATAGGAATTCCTTGTAGGTAACTCTCTCCTTTCCTCTTGATTTTAAGATTCTCTCCTTATCTTTAATCTTGGGTAACTTAATTACGATGTACCGTGGTGTGTTCCTCCTTGGGTCCAATTTCTTTGGGACTCTCTCTGGGCTTCCTGAACTTCCTGGAAGTCTAATTCCTTTGCCAGATTGGGGAAGTTCTCCTTCATTATTTGTTGAAATAAGTTTTCAATTTCTTGCTCTTCCTCTTCTCCTTCTGGCAGCCCTAGGATATGGATGCTAGAACATTTAAAGTTGCCCTGGAGGTTCCTAAGCCTCTCCTCATTTTTTTGAATTCTTGTTTCTTCATTCTGTTCCGGTTGGATATTTATTTCTTCCTTTTGTTCCAAACTGTTGGTCTGAGTCCTGGTTTCCTTCCCTTCACTGTTGGTTCCCTGTATGTTTTGCTTTATTTCACTTTGTGTAGCCTTCATTTCTTCCTTCATTTTGTGACTGAGCTCAATCAATTCTGTGAGCATCCTGATTACCAGTGTTTTGAACTCTGCACCTGACAAGTTGTCTATCTCCTTGTCACTTAGCTCTTATTTCTTGAGTTTTGATCTGTTCTTTCATTTGGGCCATATTTCTTTGTCTCAGCGCACCAGTCTGGATGAATGTTTCTTTACCTCCTTGGTTGTTGGAGTTCCATGCAGTTTGCTATTCTGGCAGTTCTGGTTGTTTATTGTTTTTAAATTGATTGTTATACTTCTTTTGGTTGTGCAAGGAAGCAAAGCACTTCTACCTATGCCTCCATCTTGGTCGGAACCTCATTGGTTCCAAATTTTCTTTATAAGTAACAATAACCCTGGCTGGTGTAGCTCAGTGGATTGAGTGCCAGCCTGTGAACCAAAGGGTCACCAGTTAGACTCCCGGTCTAGGGCACAAGCCTGGGTTGCAGTCCAGGTCCCCCAGAGGGTGGTGCATGACAGGAAACCACACATTGATGTTTCCCTCCCTCTCTTTCTCCTTCCCTTCCCCTCTCTAAAAATAAATAAAGTCTTTGGGGAAAAAAAAGTAACAATAAATTATAATTCCATTTTAATTCATTATATCATTACAGAAGATTCCAAAAATATAGAAAAGCAAACCAAAGGAAACAAAAATCATCTGTAATCCCTCCACCCAGAAATGACACTATTAATTCTTCAGTGTATCTTATGAGTATTCCAGTGCATCTTTTCTCCTATGTGTGTATATGTGTATGTGTATATATACATACATATATATTTTTAACAAAATTAGAATACATAATTTTACTTCCTGCTCTTTTCACTTAATATATTACAAACTTTGTCTCATCATTAAATGGTCTTTGAAAATATGATTTTTAAAAGAAAAGAACCCATTGACTGTCATATTTATTGCAAATACTTTTCCCGTTTTGTTGTTTGCCTTTTAATTTTGTTAAAACGTGTTCTGACATGCAGATATTTTTAATTTTTATGCTGAAAAATCAAATGATCTTCTCCTACACATTTCTTCCACAGCTTTTATGTTTAGAAAGTTTCTCCCCATGCAGAGATCAGTTAAAAGTTAATATGTAGTTCCTCCTACTTTAATTATAGCTTTAAATATTTACATTTGCCCCTTTAATTCACCTGTAATGTACTGAGGTGTGAGGATCCAACTACATTTCCTCTCCTCGATGGTTAACCAATTGTCTAGATGGGTTTTTCTAATGTTTGAAACTCATCTGCAGGAGAATTCCTTGCACTTTTATGTAGATCACTACATCTTTCTGCAGAAAGAAAATTAAGAACAAAACTAGGGGAAACTAGAAAAGTCTAGCAAAAAATCAAAAGTCTACGCTTGAAAATAACATGGGAAAAAAATGGTCAGTTAATGTTACTGAGAAAATGAAAAAAAGGCTCAAAAATAAAGTTTGGGATGAAGTGCCCTGATGTCTGCGACTCGAAATGCATCGAAAAAGATAAAATGGAATGAAACACTGGCTGGATAGAGGATGGGTAAGTACACAACGCACAGAGCGAAATACTAAGTGGAGGCTACAGGTGATGGGTGTGTGGATATTCAATATTCACTGTAAAATGCTTTTCAACTTTTCATTCTGTTTGAAAATTTCCAAAATAAAATGTTGGGGAAGGGGAGATAAGTCTTCTAAATCACATATTTTTGGGCTGTGTTAACTGCACATCATTATTAAATGAAGCCGCATTATAACTTTAATAGATAAATAAAATCACTCACAAAATAGGAAGTAACACGTAACTACATTTGCATTGTTAGTGAAGAAAAGAGGACCAACAGCAAGGGAAAATGCAGTCACCAATACACCTACTAACATAACAAGCATATGCCATGACAAATAATGTCACAGGGTTTTTTTAAGGTTGATGATGAATTACAGAATTAACATACCTGCTGAGAAAGAAAAAACTCTGCTTGTTTTTGGGATAGAGGTCCACTGCAAGATACCTCCTCTTCTCTGAAAAACATAAAACAAAAATAATATATAAACACATACAATACACCACAGCAAAAATGGTAATGCTTACAAAGTCAAATAGATTCTTTATCAGAAGAATTCAAAACATTTACGATTAATTCTCTTCTCTCGGGAATAGCAAAGGCACACTCAAAAAATGATGCTGAATGACTGACCTGACAAAGTTCATACAATATAATCATGGACAAATACAGACCTAAGTTTTACACAGCTCTCAGCAGGTCTTTCTAATGTGCAAATCTATCGTGCCAGCCCTGATGTAAAGCTCTTCAGTGGTATCCCATCACCTACCAAAACAAAGCCCACGCTGCTTACAGGGCAGGGCAATGCTTCATGGGTGGTCCTACCTCCTGCCTCTCTCCTTTGCCTAGTCTTTCTCCCCTGCACCTCAGCTCCAATGAACTCCTTACAGGTTTCCTGTCATGACCAGGTGTCCCCGCTGCTTCCCCATCCCACAGGCCCATTTGTCCCCCTCTCCACCACTGTTAGGCTGTTGTACACAGTCTGCCATTCAAGTTTACCACAAGCATCACAGCCTCTAAGAATCTCTCTGGACAGCTCTCATTTGAGCTCCCACAGTTTCCTAGATGCTTATCACAGCACCTACACATTGCCCAGCTTGGCTGCTCTTACCTGCATTTGTATGTGAATGCCCAGTGCCGTGCCTAGGCACCTACACTCAGTGAGTTTGGGAAGGGAATGAATGGTTTCTAATTCTCTGCTACAGATACAAGATGGTGCCGTACTCAAGAGCAGGAAAAGAGGCTTCACCTAAGAAATAACCACTTGTCTGGAAGTTTAGATTACACACAACCAATAAATGAGAAATATACTCTAGGCTTGACAAACCTGTACATGCACAATAGAAAACAGTCTAATTTGAGAGCAAGTATAAAGATGACCCTTTTATCACTGAAGAGATTGCTTCTCTATATGGGATTATAATAAGTATAAAATCAATATTTACTCATAAATAATATCTGTGTAAGCACTCGGTTGATTACCGTAGTTCTCAAACTGTTTCATGCAAACAATACATAAAACAAGTACTCTAAAAAAGTGCTTCTGAGGTTAAAAAATTGGTGGAAAATTGATGCTCTATCTGGCTTGGAGATTCATGACACACATCCGAGAAAGAAACTTGATTTACTTTTGTTTAATGCGCCATTTGCCAAACTCATCTGCACAAAGAATCCTCTCCTCACATCTCTCAAGGAGCATTAGTGTTCCACAGAAAACACTTTGGGAAGAGCTGCTCTAATATTCTCTTGATTTCATTTCCAATAAATATTACCTAGCAATCCCCTAAGGCAGTGTATCAGCTTCTGCAAATATTGAGCTGCCAAGAACCAGCCCTGACTCAGGCCTAACAAAGATCAGTGACACAATAGTGACCTAGAGGGAGGCGGAAAAAAATTTCACAGGCCAAGTTTTCAAGTGGAAAACAGTTAAGTGTCTTGGCATTTAGAAGCTCTTTTCTCTTAACAGATCCCTCAAACAAAATAAGCCCAAGGCTTGAAATAAATATGGCTGCACACAAAAAGGCTAGAGACAGATTAAGGGTCAGAATGAAACTGGATACACCACTCCTACTCCCATTCTCCTCTGAAGTCCATAACACTCAGAGGTACCAAATGCTGTATTTACTTAAACCCATTCCCCCAAAAAAGATTTCGGGTAGCTTATAATGAAGGACATGGGAGCAATAAGGCTGATAAAATAGAAAGAAATAATCAGACTCACACAAAGGAAAATTGCTACAAATGAGGACAAATAGTATGGTTCTAAACACTTTACATTCATTTATCACTGAATTCCCACACCAATCCTTTGAGGAGGTGATATTTCCCTCATTTTGCAGGTCAAGAAATTAAAGCACAGCCCTAGCCAGGTGGCTTAGTTGGTTGGAGCATCGTCCTATACACCAGGTTTCAGGTTCGATTCCCAGTCTGGCACATGCCTAGGCTGTGGGTTCGATCCCAGCTTGGGGCATGTATGGAAGGCAACCAATTGATGTTTCTCTCTCATATCAGTGTTTCTCTCTTTCTTTCTCTCTCTAAAAATCAATAAAAAAGATATCCTTGGGTGAGGAACAAAGGGAAGAAAGGGAGGAAGGAAGAAATTGAAGCACACAGCGGTTGAGTAACTGACCCAAGGTCTCACAGAGAATAATAGGCCAGAATTCATACCCAGTGTTCTGACTCCAGCATCAGACCCTTAACTCTACACTATACTACCTTTCCAAGAGATGAGAAGCATTTGCAAGCAACTCTGAGCAGGGGAGGTTTGGGAAGTAGTTAACAGTACTGTAATCTTGCTCCCAGAATGTGCTAAACAATCCCATGACCAGAGACCACTCTTAGGAACTGCAGGGAAGCGTTCTTTCCACACACAGTCAGTCTCCACCTCCCTCTGTCTACACAGTCAGTCTCCACCTCCCAAAGGGCTTGGCCAGCCTGCTCAGGGCCAGTGGGGCTTACTCCTCATAGAGCCTTGAACACACTGGACTTGAATGATCAGTTTACCATATCAGTCTCCCTCACCACACTGCTAGCTCCCTCAGGTCAGGGAAAATGAAACACATGTGCCCGAACACATGTACATATTTATTTGGGAGGTGATCCCAGGTAACAGTCGGAGAGAGAAGTGAGGCAGCAAAGGAAAAGAAGCCAATAAAACTGTGTTATGGGGCCAGATACCAGTGTAGGTGATGGGGCACATATTTTGATTTTCTGCATTCATTCACCCGACACTTGTTTACAGACACATTCTATGAGTCGGACCCTGAACCAAGTGCCGGGGGAAATGCAATGAAATGACAGAAAAGGATCTTAGCTCTGAAGGGGTGTGAAGGCAGAGGAAACAGATATAAATAAGTAATCAAATAAATGTAAAAAGTTAGTGGTAAGAGCTCTGAGGGAAATAAAGAAGCTGGAAGCATTTGGGTTCCAGCAGGAAACAAATGGCACATTCAGATGGGGTGATGTGAGAGGGTTTAATAAAGAACACACAAAAACCTGGGTAAGGGACAGAGAAACCATAAGGGACAACACAGTTCCTGGAGCTGGTAACATGGGGCACCTTACACACCAGGCCTGGGAAATCTTCCTAGTTATCCAATACAGAGGGGGCCACCTGACAGAGCTGGGACCTTACGGCCAGCCCACCATGACCCTGAAGGAAGGGAGCCAGTGAATCAACACCCTGGACTCACTCTCCTTGGCCCTTGGGATTTCCCACCAGTGCCTCCCAGTCAGAAGTCAGAGGGCAAGGAGCCCACTGATGCAGCCCACATGGGCCGACTTCCTGGATCTGGAGGGGCAAAAAGGTGACGGGCAGCACGTGAACTCTGAATGAATGAAGACTGGCTGTGCCTCTAGTTAGGCTATTTCCTGCCAGGAAAACCCAAGTTACCTTATAGACACGTCAAGTTCTTCTTTTTCCATTTTTCTTTCACCCTCTTCTCTGCTGGCCAGCTCCATGTCAGCATCCTCCACTGTCTTCTTCTCCCCATTTTGGAAGTACTGCTGAAGGGCAGTGTACAGTTTGAACACTTGACTGAAAGAAAGCTTACTGTAGGCCAAGATCATGTGACGCAGAAACAAGCCTACAAAATCAGGCACAGACAAGGTGAAGTCATTGAATGAAATCAGGATACACAAATCTGATGACTACTGGTGTCAATTCTTCCTTCAAAAGAATCAAAAAGAGACACTTGAAGCTGCTATTCCCTCTGCCTAGAATATTCTGCCCTCACCCTTTACAAATCTAGTTTCTTCTCACGCAGGGCTGAGTTCTCCCACTCACATGCCACCATCTTTATCCACCCAGTGTATCTTTTTGTGGCTGTTGTAACTACCTGAAATCATCTTATGTGTTTACTTTTTCCATCGGGCCCCGCCCTACCAAAATTCAATCTCCATGAAAAGAAGGTCCATGTCTGTTTTTTAAGTCCACATCCTGGCACACAGAAGAGACATTAAGTTATCAATAAATAACTCACGTTGAATAACAAAAACTACCACGAACAAAAGTCAGGATGATGGAGCATGGATATACAGCTAATAGAAAAGCATCAAGAAAAGTCAGGTATGCCCTCACCTTATGAACTATAGCAATAATACAGTCTGACTTACTTCTCTTCCTAGAAGTCTAGTTGGTGACCGTGACTTAGAGTTGTGGAACACAGATAAGTGATCCAGACGACTGGGGAAAAGAGCTAAGAAACCGTAAAAGCCCCCTGGACCAGGCTAATACTTAAGACTATTATAGACAAAACGAAAGATGCTTTGCCATGGTACAATTATTTTAACACAGATCAAAATGGTACGGCAATGAACATATGCTAAAACACGTGCAAACATCCCTACTGTGCTTGTTCAGATAGTGCATGTGATTTAGAAAGCTATTCACTTCAATAAACATATTCTCTGCTCTCCTCAGAACTTCATACCTACTACGCTGGTTTTGTGAACTTCTGGTTCAGTTCCAGAAAAAGAATCTGACAGGTCATCAAAAAATTGTTCCATATCCTTCAATTCGCCTTCAGCCATCAGTTTGATTCTGAATGAGAAAATTGATGTATGTATTTTAGATAGTCCCTTTGAATATCTTCTCACATTTCACATTTATCTAAAAGAAATCTATTTTAAAAGCAATTCACCCCTGGCTGGTGTGGCTCTGATGGTTGGGCACTGTCCTGCAAAGCAAAAGGTTGCCAGTTCAAATCCTGGTCAAAGCACGTGCCTGGGTGTGGGCCAGTTGGGTGCATGTAAAAGGCTACTAATTGATGTTTCTCTCTCTCTTTCTCCTTCCCTTTCCCTCTCTATAAATAAATAAATTAAGTTAAAAAAAATTTTTAAAAAGCAATTCAGAGTTTCATACATATATAAATAAAATGGTGGCATATAAAATAAATTTGGTAATCCAAAATGTCCCACCTATATTCTAGAAAGTATCATTGCTGGCATTTTCTTGATTATAAAATTTGTCAAAGTAACACATCAGCAAATACAAATGAATTCTCTGCAACAATTAAAAACAAAGAGGTGGATCCACATAGAAAATAAGTTTTGAAGCAGTACATTTAATTTAACCATTGGTCAAAAAATTTCTTAGGAAAACAACCTAAAATAATAAAGATATCTTTTTTAAAAGAATATATGCCCTTTTCTAATTTTCATCTACTTTGACATCTTTTGATATGTAGAGAAAAAATGAAGTTTACCTGATCTGCACTGAATTTGCCAGCTGAGGACAAGATTCTTCAATTAACTTGTAGAGTTTAGACAGTGTGATATCTGGGCCCTGAGTACAGGAAGAAAGGGACGTTATGGGTAAATTTTAAGGAGTTGGAGAATGAGACACAGCAGCAAACATGAATTCACTTATCGGCCCCTCTGCTTCCGCGATTATTTCAAACATGAAATCTCAAATCAGGAAATGAAAAAAAAAAAAGAAATTGAAACCCTCAAGCAACACTTGAAATTTGCATGGCATTCTTGTTTAGTCAGTGGAACGGTATAAAATGGGAAAAAACAAAGAATCCGTAGTCCAAGAATGCGTCGTTCCTTGCTCCCTAGTTTTGCAGTCATGCGAAGTTGTGGCCTCCTGAGCCCCAGCTTCCTACATCAGTAAAATGGAGATAATAATAACCACATCCCTTGTTTGTGGGAAATTTTAAGATAACGCAAAGTGCTGTGTGAACTGGAAAACATTATACAAACAAAGGTGCCCTATTTTTCATAAACATAATTTCATTTCACCCTTCCACAAACCCTGTAAGACAGACAGACATACTGTGTCCAAGTCCCCACAGGGTACCATCAGAGACAGAACGCATGCAACCTCTGCCATCAAGATGACAATCGAATTGAGATTTAAAACTAAACACCAAATCCTTTTCGGAGAGTTAGTTGGCAGTATATATGCCAATTGGAGATGTGGATAACCAGCAATTCCCCTTCCAGGGGTGGTATGTTCAGCATGCATTGTTTGAAATGAACAGAAACTGAAAAGAACCTATAAGTCCACCAATAAAGATTTAATTTATAATAAACTTATTTTAATATTAGTTAAAATTCTAAGTTAAATTGTTTCTCTTCTTACTGGTGAATACAATGCAGCCGTTTAAAGGAATGAGGCAGATCTATTCAAATGTGCTGACACGTAAAGAGCTCCAAGGCTTGTTAATTGAAGGGATACTTGCAGAATAGAAGTAGCAATTGCGTAAAAAAAATTTTAAGCAGAATTAAAAGGATACATGTATATATATACTTAGAATCATATGCACCTGCCTATCTATATGCACATACCTATAGCAAAAGGTCTAAAATGGTTCTTAACTGCTACTCAACAAATAGTTGAATGAATCAACGTTAACGCAAAAACAGCCAATACTGAGTACTTTCTGGGTGCCACACACTGAGAAGAGCTCCCTGTGGATCTTCTAATTTAATACAGCCATCCTACGACATATTAGTTTCTATTATTGTTCCCATTTTGCAGACACCAGAGACCCAAAAAAGGCTGGGAAACTTGGGTCGAGTTGCACTATTATAAGAGGTGGAGCTACAACCTGAATCTGCAAAATGCTTAGCACACAGCGTTCAATCAATGTTCATTGTTAGTTTTATGTCATTATTACTACTTATTAAGGTTCTTTAGGATACGGAGACCATGTGATTCATCTGCCTCACACACTCAGGTCTACGTGTAGCCAGCTCCATTCTACAGAAGACAGAGGATCTGAAAAAATAACTTTTCCAATCACTCAGCTGACAAATGCTGGAGCCCGATATGAACCTGAAAAAAAATGCATGTAAAGCGCTTGGCCCATCGTAAGCACTCATTGTTAGCTGGTGGGGTCTTTTGGGGGGGGGGCGGGTTGCGGTCCTCCAGGGCTAACATAGTTATCTGATGAACCCTCGTACTCCCAGGCCCGGGTAAGTGTCCGGCCCGGGGCAGGTAGGTGCTCAGTAGAGCTTTGCTGAAAGAGCGGGAGCCGGCGGGGGCCCCTCACCTGCAGTAGTGGCAGAAGCAGCTGGTTGAGCCTCCGCCGCTCCAGGAGGCTGACGGCAGCCTCACCCGTGCGGCCCATCTCGTTCAGGAGCACCAGCACCGCGATCTTATACGGCGTCACCCAGTCCTTGATGCCAAACACGTTGGCATGTACCACACCATTGGTCATCATGGGATTGAAGTACAGGCTCTCGTGGACGCTGGCCATGGTGCTCGGTGACTACGTCGAGGACCCGAGACACCACACAGGCCAGAGTTACTGCTCAAGCACACCACAGCTCGCCCTACGCCTCTGCCAGCCCAGGCCGTATCCCAGGAAACGGGCTTCTTCGTGCTAACGGCAGGCAGCCGGCCAATCAGAGCAGCCAGATCAGATCCACAGCCAATCAGAATGTTCCAGAGTGCTGTGGAGGGTGGGAACAATGAAGGTGCACCTAAAAATTGAGTCCCTGCAGAAACTCTTGTGGAAGGAGAGCAGGTTCCCGCATGACTTTAATACCTAGCGAAAGTGGGTGTATGCTTGGCTGGGGCTGAACCGTCTGAGGGCTGCCATTTGTTTATTTAATTTGAAAACAATTAAATTGGAATTTTAAAAAGATCGTATTAAAAAACAACAAAATCAAATTAGATTCATTATGTTAGCTTTGAACTCAAAGTTTGAGATTTTCACTTACATCTTCTAAGACGTGAATAACATTTTTTCTCAGTATTCACAAATGTCATTCGGGGACACCCAGGTCAGGTTACAAGTGACCTTGTAACTTTAACGTGAAATAGAATCTAATACCTCTGTATAATGAGTCTGTTTCCCTCCTAATAAACTACAACATCCGTAGTCTGGTATTCATAGCCCTGCTAGAAAATATTGTCAATTCGATTTTTCACAACTCCTGTTCCATTAATCTGTACCTCCCAAGGCACTTCTCTATAGCCTGAATTATTTTAATACTGATTTGCCTTCGGTACTACTCTATATGACCCCCAGTAGAAAACCATGTACTGTCCAATGACACACAGGCACATACTGTGCCTAGTGCCTGGCGCCTGGTGTTTGTTGTTTCAATCACTATTTGTTTAATAAATAATGAATGAACATGTCGTTTTAGATTACAAAAAAACAAAAAACAGAGAGACAGATACATATAGACTGTCAGAAAAGAAGTCACTGATAGCTTGGAATAAAAGACCTAACTCCATATCTTGAGAACTCTACATTTTAGACATATAATTACATATATTTTAGACATACAATTTGATATTGTTTACCACATGGAATTCTTTTTTAAAAAAATATTTTTAAAATTTATTTTAAAGAGGGGAAGGGAGGGAGAAGGAGGGGGAGAGAAACATCAATGTGTGGTTGCCTCTCACTCACCCCCTGCTGGGACCTGGCCTGCAACCCAGTCATGTGTCCTGACTGGGAATGGAACTGGTGACCCTTTGGTTCGCAGGCCAGCAGTCAATCCACTGAGCCACACCAGCCAGGGTACCATGTGCAATTCTTATGCAACTGTATTTTATTTGTAAAAGGGGAAACTGGCCTTTTTTAGGAAATGTAATACTTCTTTGCCTCAGTTTTTTTGGTACCCTCCCCCTTTTTAATGATAAAGCACACTTATAATTTCACAGTTCTCTCACAATCTTTTTGTATTGTGGGTATAGCATAAAATAAAGTTTGGCAAAGGGTATTTGTGGAATAAATTTCTAGTTGACCTTAAAATCTTGAACAGAAACACTTTACTGATTGTAAAGAAAAAAGTAATTTTTATAAAACCCTAAATAACAATTTTACTTGAAGATTTCCAGGGATTCATTCATTTCTCGAATACATATGTGCTGAGCTGCTACTATATCCAGTGCCCTGTCCTAGGCGCTGGAGATAAAATGGGGTGAACTTCTAGACCAGAAGTTGCAAACTGGTAACCTCCGAACTCTATGTGGCCTGTTAGATGTGTTTTATTTACTGTTTGCCAACACTTAAAAACTGACAAATTCCAAGCCCCCAAAATCTGTATTTCTAGCTTCATTTGAAAAATTTAAAAATTTGGCAACATGGTTTATTCCTATATGGTAATAACTGACTGGCTATAAGCATCAAGAACCACCTTTATTTGGACACACACCCCCAAATCACTACAGTGATGGCCATTCATTGTCTCTTGAAAGCAGCTGGTGTTGCCCATTCACCCCATTGTACCCACTGACCCAGAATTTGGATGGGAAACTCCTCTTTTAAACACTTCTATTTGTATGTAGCTAATTTTAAGAACATGGCTAAGTTTTATCAAAACACTGAAAACATTTTAACTCTTAGGGATTTACTTTGTTGAAACGTTGTGCATTGCATGTGTGGTCTTACATCAATGACTTGCGTAAGTAGCTACCTCCTCTGACCCTGACCGCCTGTGAGTGCCTCAAGGGCAGGCACCAGGTTTTGTTTCTTCATTCTTTGCAGTCTCAATTTCTTCTTATTTCTTTAAGATTTTACTTCTTTATTTTTAGAGAGAGAAAGAGAGGGAGAGAAACATCGACTGGTTGCCTCTCACATACCTCCAGTCCTCCCCACAACCCCACCCTGGCATGTGCCCTGACCAAGAATCGAACCAGCGATCTTCTGCTTTGCAGGACAACGCCCAACCCCCTGAACCACACCAGGCAGGGCTGCAGCCTCCGTTTCTGACACAGGCACCTGGCATCTGATATGTGCTCAATTATTGCCAAGGTTCCTTCCAAGTCAGCTGTGCTTTAAATACTTAAAATATTTTCACTCCACAATATTTTTTAGTACCTACTATGTGCCAGGCATTGTGCTAAGTCCTAGAGATACAGCAGTGAATATACAAACTAGAAATTTGATCTCATAGAAAAAAAAGTGGCATAAAACACTAATCAACCCCTCCCCCCCCCCCCGCCCCATGAGCCAGTCTGTTTCCAAGAGACTGAGAAGGACCTGCTGTTATAGAAATATGGTTGGCCTCCCTTCCTTTAATGATGAAAACAATACACCTTACATTTCAAAACAGCCCTCCAAGCCAATAAAATAAGCAGGGATTTATAACTTGCAGTGGACTTCACTTTATTTATCTTGTCTGTCCAGCATGCTCTACTGTCCTCCCCACAAATGTGTTGCCTTTAATTTGAACAAAGTACAGAACATGCCTCTCTGACTATAGGGATGGGCATATGGCCCTAGCAGAGCCAATCAGATCTTTCTCTGGGATTGCTATGTGGACTTTAGAGAAAGAAGAGCTCTCTTTGTCCTGGTAACTAGGAAAAGCCGTGTTCCCTGCTGCCAGAAAAAGGCTACCTGTAGGAGGAGACAATGCGGCCAATTTGCAAAGAGAATGAGAACTGAGCAGAATTGAGGGGGGTGGGAAGAGAGAGAGAAATAGATAGCTCTGGTCATTGGCTTCTGTTTCTGCCTTGAGATCATAGCTCTGACTTCGGCTGTATCAGCTTTCCAGTATATAATCCCCCAACAACAAAAATCAGCAAATGCTTATTGGTTTCTTTTGCTTCTATTATTATTAAAAGCAGCCACTCCTACTGGAAACTGCCATTAAGTCAAGTTTTGAGAATGAGTCAGGGTATCCACAAAGCAATGAAAATGGTGAGTGTAAAATGTACTCATATACTTGGGAAAATTACATAATGTATATTATCTTTTCCTTATCAGCACTGAGAGATATGTAAAGTGGGTTCCAGCAAACAATTCGTTCATTGATTCTTCCAGTAGCAGATGGTGACATCTACTTTGGGTGAATTAAGAGGTCCACAGAGAGCAACGAGAGTTTCTTTCCCAGGGAGAGAGGTCAATTCAGTTCATGAGTTTTGAGAAGCTGGAATGTTACCTTGGGTCTGGAAATACTTAGTGAGGCTTGTCAGGCTAGAGATCCAGTTTCCCTGGGAGCTCAGTTAATTCTGCAGACCTTTCTGTACTGATTGAGCCCGAGACTGCATGGCTCTCTCAAAAGTTGGGGCTCATGTTATTCTACAGGAGATATTTTTTCCCCTCTCAGCTGGACTTTCTTGGACTATCAAAGGAAAGTTTGTGTGCACACCGGAGACCTGGCTCATGCATCACATTTTCCTTGTTCAGAGCAATTGGAGCAATTATCTGTTTCCTCTAACACAATGTCTTGGAACTGCACAACAAGCACGGTCAGGGTTTGTCATTTTCAGAAGTCTTGGATCTGATCAGCAGGTAAAACATTCATTCTGTGATGCTGCTGGCTTTCCCATCTGTCATGGGAACTGTCGATGATGCACCGGCACTTGGTTGCTGTTGAGCTACTGTCTAATGAACAACAAAGAAAACTAGTCCTACTGTGGGGGAGGGGGGTGTGCACAGTGTTCAGAGATACATAAAATCTTGAATATAGCCATTAAGCTACTCAGAATAACTTAAACACCTTTGACAATTACTCAGTTCCTTCATAATCATGACATTGCTAACCATGACTCCTGATTAAATAGCAAGCTGGGCTCCTGATCCTCATTAAAACATAGAGGCTACCTTCATTCGCTGCTGGTAGTAACATCAAATAGCACAGCCACTTCAGAAAAGAGTCTGCCAGTTCCTCAAAAAGTTATATATAGAGTTACTGTATGACCCGGGAATTCCACTCATAACATATGCATAGTGTATACCTAAGAGAATTGAAAACAGATGGCTAGCCCTGGCCGGTGTGGCTCCGTTGGTTGGAGCACTGTCCTGTAACTGAACCGTTGTGGGTTTGATTCCCAGTCAGAGCACATACCTAGGTTGTAGGTTCCATCCTCAGTCCGTGCATGTAGGGAAGGCAACCAATCAGTGCTTCTCTCTCACATCCATGTGTGTCTCTCTCTCTCGAAAAGCAATAGAAAAATGTCCTCGGGTGAGGATTTAAAAAAAAAGAGAAGAAAACATATGTCTACCAAAAAATATGTACATGAATGTTCACAGCAGCATTATTCACAGTAGCCAAAAGGTGGAAACAACCCAAATGACCACTGAGAGAGGAGCGAATAAGCCAAATGTAGCCTGCCCGCACAACGGAACAGTACTCAGCTATGAAGAGGGGCGAAGCGCTGACACATGCCTTTGACACAGGCACTCGAGAAAGCTGTTGTTCAACCGAATCATTATCTCACAACGAAAGCATAATTGATAAATCTTCCATCCGCAAAAGGAGTTTTAGAATCTAAAACTAACATTACTATGACTGTAGGAGGAATTTGCAAAATAAAAAATAGATTTGGGGACTTTTAACACCAAAATTCGTTCCTTTTAGCAACTTCTTTATGTTTAAAGATGTTTGTGACTAGCCTTTGCAAAATATTTGGATGCCACAGGAATGATGTAGGAGGATTACACCAAAATAACAGTGTCTGCCGATTATCTTCTTCTCCACATACTTCAGTTATCATATAGTATGTGCTGGGAACTTAGCTGGACAGTGACTGGTGAAATAGTGGTGAATGAGACAAATTCAGCTCAGGCTGTCATTGAGGTCACAGTCTAGATCAGACACAGATAAGCCATAAATAGGGACAAGCACAATGCGACTCCACACCACTTGGGTGCCAATAACCAAAAAGTTAGACAATAACAAATTTGGACAAGGATGTGGAGAAATTGAAACACTCAGACATTACTGGTGGCACCGGAAACGTTTGGCAGTACCTTAAAAAGCTAAACATAGAGTTACCGTATGGCACAGCACTTTCTCTTTCTATTCTAGATATGCCATACCCAGACGAAAACATTCTGGAACTAGATAGTGGTGATAATCGCCCAACATTGTGAAGGTACTAAATGCCACTGAACTGTACATTTTAAAATGGTGAATTTTGTGTTATGTAAATTTTATTACAATACAAAATATGCACATCTGCATTTTCTAACAAGTGCTACTTGCTGCTGGTCTTCTCAAAATTAATTTGAGGCCTACAGGAGAAAAGAAACTGGGGCTTCAAGGTCACTCAGCTACTTGGTGGCAGAATAGAACCTAGATTCCTTATCTCCTACCTACCTTTCCTGTTCTCAGCCATATGGGGTAAAAACTAATTTTAAACACAGCATAATATTGGACGCCTTGCAATCTACTTTAGGAAACAAGATCATCACATGAGTACAAACGAGCGATCAGCAAATGTAGAATCCTATGCACAAATGTAGAAAAACATCACTAAGCACGAGTCTATAAATACTGCATTTATTTGGATAGTCAGCTCTGAGGAATCTCTCACTGCATGGGAAGCAATTCTAAGTAAATGAGCCAGGCACACTAGGCTGTAGGAGGCACCTCCCAACCTATGAAACACAACATTCTCTGTCCTTCAGAAGTATCTCTAGTGAACCTACTACTTTTTTTTTGAGAGTTTATTTATTTTTAGAGAGCAGGGAAGGGAGGGAGAAAGAGAGGGAGAAAAACATCGATCAGTTGCCTCTCGTACACACCCAACTGGGGACCTGGCCCACAGCACAGGCATGTGCCCCGACTGAGAATTGAACCAGTGAGCTTCTGCTTTGCAGGACAATGCCAAACCCACTGATCCACACCAGTCAGGGCGAGCCTACTACTATTAAGGTCATGGTGAGAGGCATGAGTCCTGTAGTCAGACTGCCTGGCCTCACAACTTACTATCATGGGATTTGGGGCAAGTTACTTAATCCTCTGTGCCTCTATTTTCTTGTCTATAAAATGGGAATAAAAATAGTAAAACCTCAGGGGTTATTATAAGGATTAAATGAAGAACCAGAGGTGAAGTCCTTAGAATAGTGACTAGGACTTAGTAAATCATAGAAAGTGTTAGCTGTTGCGTTTCAAAAAAACTGATAAACTGAGTAATTTTTTACCCATTCCCAGTCAGTCACTAGCTTTCTCTCTCTCTCTAAAATTGAAAGTTTCTGCCTCCTTTACTTTTGAGGCTGAGGACGAAAATAAATCACAAAGGCAAAATGTTTTGAAAATAATAAAGCACTCTATAAACATAAACTTATTATTGAATGCAGGAGATACCATATTTATCTATTCATAAAATCAAATTTTCAAGAATTTCATTTCCCTAAATTTTGTTTGGCCTATTCAGAGTTATTGCACATACTTGAATGTGCTAAAATCATGTTTCTTCCAGAATTATCATAATTCAGACTTTTCACTAATTCAGAGAGGCGTTTCCTCAATTGTTGCAAAGAGTTGTGATTTTATTTTCTATCAAAAAATACTAGTGTGGATTTATGCTCTTGCAGGGATTTGAACCAGAATATTTCTAACATTGCTTCCAACCTCATGCTGATGGAATCCAGAAAGAATTCCTCAAGTGTAGGCAGAGTTAGGTGAGTCTGACCAGAGAACATATTTTATAAGTCCAGTAAAAAAGCTGTAACTTAGGAAGAAGGGGGAAGTATGAGGCGCCGAATATACGGGACTACCAAGACAGTTGTTGGATGAGAAAGAAAAAGAAAATCTGGAAGGAAATGGTGTTAACAATAGTTATTTCCTGGGTTAGAAGATTCAGGAATAATATCAACCTTTTCTGTAACGAAATATCATAGACTTGTTGGCTTAAACACCAGAATTTTTTTTTCTCACAGTTCTGGTCACTGACAAGACCACGATCAGGTGCCAGCTGATTCAGGCTCTGGTGACAGTTGTCTTCCTGGCTTGCAGACGGCTGCTTTCTTGCTGTGCCCTAAGAGAGGGATGGAGGGGATCTATAAGGCTACCAATCATATAGATTTCAGGCCTGACCCTTATGACCTCATTTAACCTTAATTATCTCCTAAAAAACTTACTCCAAATACAGTCACATTAGAGGTTAGGGCTCCAACATATAAAGTTTGGGGACGCATTCAGTCCATAGCACATGCGTGTTCGCACTTTCTGCATTTCGACAAACGGCATGCATTATTTGTATAACTAGTCTTTAAAGGACAGAAATGGAAGGAAATATCTTGAAGGGGGATATTACAAAGGACTTAGTGGTGATCAACAAGAATGTTAAAGCCCTGGCTGGGATGGCTCAGGGGATTGAGTGCTGGCCTACAAACCTTACAGGGTCGCCAGTTCGATTCCAGTCAGGGCACATGCCTGGGTTGTGGGCTAGGTCTCCAGTAGGGGGCGCATGAGAAGCACCCACACATTGATGTTTCTCTCCCTCTCTTTCCCCCTCCCTTCCCCTCTCTCTAAAAATAAATAAGTAAAATCTTAAAAAAAAAAAAAAAGAAGGATGTTAAATTATTCCCCTAACTTAAGCCTGCTAATGTTTTTGATAGCACCCCCTTGCCTAACTTAGAAACTGCACATGACTCAGCCAGGCATTTGAGGCCACTTCAAAGATAATTTGTAGAGTAGCTTGAATTGTGGTTGTTTTTTCAATCTAAGATTTGGAGGTTTGGCTTTCGGCTTTGGAACTTTAAGTTCACGCCCAGAGGGCAAATTCCAAGAGCTCTGTTTTTTGGGTATCACTTCGATATAACTATATTAATTCTTCACTTTACATCGTGTATAGGTTCTTGAAACTTCAGAGATAGGACATATAATGAAAACCAATTTTCCAGAGGCTAATGGATAAACTCAAGAGTTAACTTTCTATGACATCTTATCAACATTGTAACAAAAGGATGTTGAAGGAAATGCCATTGTACCAGGAACATTTCAGGGAAGTGTTTAGCTTATTTATCCATCTTTAGATAGTGGGAAACTCCCAGCCATGTGGCAGGCTGGGGTTTACCTCACTTTCAGCCAATGGATGTTCCTATTCCTTGACCACAGTGATTGGTTCAGTAATAAGCACATGATCTAAGTTAGACCAATCAGATTGAGCTTCTAGATATTTGCTTGAACTCTTCCCCACTAAAAAGGTATGAGAAAGTATGTGGCCTCAGAGCAGGAAAGGAGGCTGCTCTCTAGACCCCAGTGGGAAATCTGGCTTGAAAAGGGAGCCCATATGGAGAGTGTGGAGCTGAGAAATGGAGAGAAATAAATTGGGCCCTGGTCCCACTGTGAGAACACTAGATTAAGCTTGACCTAAGGGAGTATTGCTAGATTGGCCTGTTTAGTCAAGTTAATATCTTCCACCACCACCCCCCCCCCTTTAATTTTTTGGTTCAAGCATATTTGGATTAGTTATTTGCCCCTAAAGGATCCTGTTTTAGGAAGAAAGAATATAAAAGCCAGACCAGGTAAGATCTTAATCATAATTACTTAAAAATACACTAGATCATAATTTAAAATCAAACATGATTGTTTTAGGCATAGGTCATGCTCATATTTTTAAATCATGGCTCACTGAACAAGATGCTAAATCTCAAATAATATAACATTCTTCTCTTAAATTTATCTTTCCTCCTTGTGAATTAGGGTTTGTCCTACTTCACAAGAAAGTATTTTTTCAAGCGTCAATGATGAAATAATTAACTACTCAAATAAAAGAAGCCATTCTAAATAAAAAATTACCTTGAATTACAAGAGGTAAAAATCAAATAGAACTGAGCCAGTTGAAACAAAAAATCTTCCATGCAGTGTCAGAAGGACTCAAGATCTTTCCAACAAGGCTCGAAAAGGCTATTTTATTTTAGCAAAGACAATCAGATGTGTGTTTGGGAATATCATTTGAAATCATGATCTATACAAAATTACTACAAACATGGCCCTAGAAGGTTTTAAGGTTTTTAGAGTGAAGATGGACAAAAGATTGACATTTTAGGGAACAATTATTACTTTATATGATTGTAAATAAATGTAGTGGTAGAGAAGAGAGAAAAGTACTAAGTTTTTAATCTTGCATAGCTTGAAATGGATTTTTCCAGACATCTCTCCTTATCCCAATCACTTAAATATTGCCATCTCTGTGTATTTACCTGTTCATTTATGAGTTGACTTAATGTTTGTATTCCATTGTGTCTGTACAATTTGTCCGTAAATGTGAATGAGTGTCAGTCTGTCTGTCTTGGATTATAATGTTAGAAGAGACAAGGTTTAGCTAGTCCTCTCTGTGAACCATTTAGCATGCCACAGCTCCACATGCAATTAGAGATTTAATAAATATGTTTATTGGGACCTTTGGTAGGAGCCTTAGTCTATTTACTACTGTCTTGATCCTGTCAGCAGCTCTCAAGAGGCTGGGAAAGTTGACTTGGTCTATTTTTCATACCTTGTTAGCCTGGAAGCAAATGCTGAATGTGATCATTGAGGCTGATCACTGATGTCTGTTGGTGAGTGTCTGTGTGGTATAGTAAAAATATATTTGGAATTTGTCCCCAGGTTCCTGGCATAGAGTCCCTCAAACTCTTGGAATTTCCTGAATGATGGGAGTGTATTTTATTGCTCATAAGGAGTTCCTTTTAAGCCCACTTGAGTTTATGCTAGAGGTGACATAGGATGACTTAGAAGGAGCTGATCACCAGAAAGACAAGATAATTAGAGTTGGAATTTTCAGTCCCACCCACTCATCTCTGGGAAGGTGGGTGAGGCTAGAGATTAAGCTCTATAAAATTTCTTGGGCCAGATTTGATGGGATTCTGTGTCGGTGAACACATGCACATGCTGGGAGGGTAGCACAGCCCAGGTCCACAGGGCAGATGCTCCTGTGCTCAGTACTCTTCCAGACCTCACCCTGTATACTGTTCCATCTGTATCCATTACTACATCCTTTATAATAAACTAGTGAATGTAAATAAGTGTTTTCCTGAGCTTTGTGAGCCATTCTAGCAAAGCATCAGACCAGAGGAAGGGGTTGTGAGAACCTCAATTTATAGCCAGTCGATAACAAGTACAGGTGACAACCTGGTCTTGCAGTGGGCATCTGAAGCAGGGGCAGGCTTGTGGGACTGAGCCCTCAACCTCTGAGATCTGATACTGTCCCCAGATAGAGTGTCAGCATGGAGTTAAGTCTGTAGGACACCCAGTCAGGGTCCACTGAAAATTGGAGAGCTGCTGGCTGCTGTTGAAAAACACTCTAGTCTGAAATGCCATATTTTCACATTTCTGTAGCTGTTTGATGTGATATTATTATATATACTTAGCAACTTGACTGGAAATAAATATGTTCTAAAATTTGATTCACTTTACTTATTTTTATTTTTTTTAAAGATTTTATTTATTCACTTTCAGAGAGGGGAAGGGAGGAAGAGAGGGAGAGAAACATCAGTGGGTGGTCACCTCTTATGCACCCCCACTGGGGCCCTGGCCCATCCCAGGCACGTGCCCTGACCAGGAAACGAACTGGGGACCCTGCACTCAATCCACTGAACCACACCAGCCAGGGCTAAAATTTGATTCACTTTCACATGACATTCAAAATTTGTGGGAAACAAGGATTTTCAAATCATGGAGAATTAGAAAGCTTTATTTTGTCTTTAACAACTGTTATTGGGGATGGAATGCTTAATCCTTGAATTTTAACATAGACAAGAGAGGTTTCTCACTACCAGCACAGGTAAAGAACCTGGACAAGGGCCCAGGGAGACAGGGTGCTTCTATTTTCTGCTGTGTTCATTAGTCACTTGGTACAATAACATTTAGTTTTTTTATTTCACCTGATCCCATATGCTAATAACTTCTGTATGACATTTAACAAGCATGTACAAAAGCATTTGATAATAAGTGTTTTTTTAATCTAGGAAAGCAGAGACCCTTGATTTGGAGTCCCTCAAAATTGTAAACTGGAAGTAAGGTTCTTAGCAAGTGTGTAGGTTTAGCAGGAGTAAAAAGCAGATGATCAGATCAAGAGAACAGCTGAAGCTAACTATGGAACAGAAGGGAAATATTATTCCAAGAAAATCTGTAAACATTGTCTCAGGTACTATTGTTATTAAAGTTAGCAGTGTTAACCTTCAAGATAGCCAAGTAAATTAATGTAAACACTCCAGTTTTCTGTCCATTCTATCCATGTTCCATGTGTTCATTCATGCACCCCTATTTATTGAGTGCCTGTTATGTGCTTGGTTGTGAAATATGTAAAGAAGGTAGAGCCCTGGCTGGTGTGGCTCAGTGGATTGAGTGCTGGCCTGCGAACTGAAGGGTCACCGGTTTGATTCCCAGTCAGGGCACATGCCTGGCTTGCAGGCCAGGTCCCCATTAGGGGGTGTATGAGAGGCAACCACGCATTGATGTTTCTCTCCCTCTCTTTAAAAAAAAAAAAAAAAAGAAGGTAGACATGGAGCTTCCAGTCTATCCAGACAAGTAAGCAATTACACAGTGGGGCCTTTGCTGGTGGGAGGGGGTGCTGACTAGATAGAAACACAAGGGAATTTTCTGGGATGATGGAAATGTTTTATGTCTTGTTCTAGGTGGTGATTACATGGGTGTATGCAGTCACTAAAACACTGGCCTTAAGATCCATGCATTTTATTATATCCTAATTGTACCTCAGTTTTAAAGAAGCAGCAGCCAACCACCCCCAGAAAAAGCAGTTATAATACAATGAAACAAATGCTATGACAGGGTGTAGGGTGTGATATACATATATTGGTGTACCTGACCCAGTACTGGAGGTTCAGAGAAAGCTTCCCTGAAAAACTATACAGAGAGGGTACCTAAAAGCTGATTAATAATAGGCAGGTAAAGAAGACAGTGAAGAGCTCCTTCAATAGAGAAACTGCATGTGCAAACGCCCAGAGGCAGGAGAGGCTCTGACCCACTTAGGGCAGTGCATGCAGTTCAGTGTGATCAGAGTGGAGGCTGCAAGGGGAGGCTGGTGGGAGATGGGGCTGGAGGGATGAACAGGGAATAGGAAAGGCACTGTAAAGGCATTTGAATGAGTCTGGATGTTATCACGAAGCCACTGAGAAGCCCCAAAGGATTTTAAACAGGAAGAGCCCTGGCTGGTGTGGCTCAGCGGATTGAGTGCCGGCCTGTGAACCAAAGGGTTACCAGTTTGATTCTGGGTTAGGGAACATGCCTGGGTTGCAGACCAGGTCCCCAATAGGGAACACATGAGAGGCAAACACACACTGATGCTTCTCTCCTTCTCTTTCTTCCTCCCTTTCCCTCTCTCTAAAAATAATAAATAAAATCTTTAAAAAAAAAACAGGAAGAGACAAGGTCAGACTTATGGTATAGAGAGGCAACTTGTCTTCAGGGTAGAGAATGGATTGGAAGTGGGCAAGGCTAAGAACAGAAAGGCAGTCAGAACACGAGGCCTGAGCATGGGTCATGGCCAAGAGGTTGAAGAAGTCATGGAGATGAGCAGAAAGTAGAGGACAGAAATGCCTGGATATGGGATTTAGAGAGAAGTCAAAGTCAAGGATGACTCCCAGGTCTCTTGTGTGGTGCCACATACCAAGACAGGGACCCGGGAAATGGCACAGAAGTGGAAGGGAAATGAGTCATGAGCGGGCAGATCTATTCACCAGGTGAAGATGTGCGTGGTCACAGCTGAGGGGAACAATTTGCAGGTCTAGCCTGGGAATTCCTTAGGTGGCTGTGGTGTCTGGAGTCACAGTGCTGGTCCAAATGTCAATAGTGCCGAAGTTGAAAACCCTGGTTTAAATGTTCACAATTTTTTTCCTACATAGTACAGCATGATTCAATATTGGTACATGTTGCAAAATGATCACCACAGTAAGTCTAGTTAACATCCATCACCATACATCGTCACACAAATTCCCTTTCTTGTGATGGGAACTTTTAACATTTAGTCTTAGCCACTTTCAAATATGCAATATAAGATTATTAACTATAGTCGCCATGCTGTACATTTCATCCCCATGACTTATTTATTTTATAACTGGGTTTGTACCTTTGACTCCCTTCACCCGCCCACCACCCCAGTGACTGTGAATGCAGATCTAATGTACAAGAAATGACTTGTTTTGCAAGGTCTGTCTCTTTACTAGCAGAAGAGTAATACAGGTGAGCAAAATACTGGGCTGGGGATAGGAGACTTGGCAGCTCTTCTAACTTTCATCCACTGCCTCATAAGTCCCATAAGCCTCAGGCAAGAGAGCTCACTTCTGTGACTCAGTTTCCCAAGCCATGAAAGGAAAATCCTGTCCCCCTTTTGTCTACTAAGGAGAATCATGGGGGGCAGGGAACAGCCTGTAAAGTGCTCCAACTTACTTCAGAGAAATATAAAATGGCCCTACATTATTGGCTTTACTCTCTGGAAACCAGTTTAAAGTTGTGTTTCCATTTCACTTTTGGTATCAGGGCTCTTCAGTCAGCAAAGTGTAAGACCAAAGCCAGTTAATAATCATTATGTCCATTTTCTTTTTTAAAATTTATATATTTTTAAAGATGTTATTTATTTATTTATTTTTAGAGAAGGAAGGGAGGGAAAAAGAGAGGGAGAGAAACATCCATGTGTGGTTGCCTCTCACACGCCCCCTACTGGGGACCTGGCCTGCAACCCAGGCGGGTGTCCTAGACTGGGAACTGAACTGGTGACCCTTTGGTTTGCAGGCCGGCTCTCAACCACTGAGCCACACCAGCCAGGGCTCATTATGTCATTTTACAGATGGAGAAAAGGCAGAAAAGAGTTATATGTTCAAGTCAGCAAAGTAATTAACCAGGAGAATTCCAAAAAGATTCTGAGTCCCAAACAAATGAATCTGTGGAGCCATCTGGTCTGCAGCCACACAGACAGCGCTCTGAAGTGCCACTAAGTATTGTTGAAACTGTTTCTGCGGTAGCAGAAGTCAATCAGACAGCTGGGATTCGGGTAAGACCTGGCTTAAGCATTCCGGTGAAGAGATGCTTTTTCATTTCATGAGTGGGTAGATTTTATGACCTACCTACAGCTTTGGCATTTGCAAACTCAGGTTAAATGAGGATAGTTGGGAGAATCCCTTTAGTCTTTTAAGTCATGAAATTTAAGCAATGGCCACAAAGAAGAAGGATTACTTTGGGTAAATAGTTACATTTGTGAAGGTGGTCAAGGATAAACACAACATAGCAAACCAGACCCAATTTTCAGACTTTGGTTTGGCTCATAGCTAGGCAACCGTCATGCACTAATTTAATAACGCAACTTAACTCGGATGCGGGGGTGGGTGGGGAGTGGTGGAGAGATGCTGGTGCTGGAGAGGAGACAAGAATGACAGAAAGCGGAGAATTGTTAAAACTGGGTGATGAATACATGGGACTTCATTACGCCCTTGTGTTTGCTTCATATATGTTTGAAATTTTCTAAGACAAGAGGTGGCTTATTATAGCAAGTTGCTATGATTTATTATTGTGAGTCCGTTGCTAGAGTAAAATTAACTAGCTTTCTACCCTCTTGTGAGCACACATGATGTTGAAAGAAAGATTATTCAGTAACTTAAACAAATTTTAGATAATGAAACTTTTGCTGCTTCTTGAATTTAAGATTTTTAAATTATTTAATCGACCTAAGCACACTGTGAGTTCAAAAAAAATAATTTCTTGAAGGATTAAAAAAACAAACTCAGAGAACAGCCTCAATACATCCTAAGCAAGTCGTTGAACTGCAATAATTTATCCCACCTGGCTTGGTAATACTTTTTGACTCTAAAATACAAAATATTAGGCTTTTATGACTATGTTAGGAAAAAGACTACATTTTCCTGGACCACAATTACACAACTGAAAAAGGGTGTTATATAAAGTATAAAAGAAAGAAAGAAAAATGGTAACATAATGCACCTCTATTATTGAAAAAGTATGATGTTTAAGCTCAGAAATACCTCAGTCTTTAGGAGGTCCCAGTTTCAAGCATTTAGAGATTGTGAACTCCTATATGCTATTTGTTCCCTTATTTTTAAAAATAACATACAGCTTCTCAGAAGAAATGATTTACTCAAACACTTCCTGGGAGCTTGCTCTGTTCTAGGCACAGAATAAGACGAGTCTTCTGCAAGAACTGCAGCTTTAAAACGGTCTCCAGCACTTAAGTCTCTCCCTTCTCTGGGTTGTTTTGTTTCACTCTTGCTACCCTCCAGCTGCATTGACTAGTTTTTTTGTTGTTTGTCAATATTTATCATAATCATTATCACGGCGTTATTAAAATACACTTCACATCCCATACAATTCACTCACTAAAATGGTACAATAACTGCTCATATATTTAGAGTTGTGCAACCATAGCCACAATTTCAGAACATTTTCATCGCCCCCCCAGAAGAAACCCTGTGCCCACCAGCAGCCACTCCATTTCCCCCTAACTCCCCGCACCCTAGGCAACCGCTACTTTACTTTCCGTCTCCATGGATTTGTCTATTCTGAACATTTCACATACATGACACTGTGGTAGGCAGTTAGACAGGCATGAGCAGAGCAAGGACGATGGGCCAGGTACAGAAGGTGACCAGGGCCCTGGGTGCTTAGCAATGGGCAAAACTGGGATAACAAGGACCTCTCCCCCCGGGGGTCCTTGCCTCCCCTGGCATATTGCTAGACTCCTGGAGAGGGAACAAGCAAGGGAGACAGAGAATAGCTCGTAAGCATTAAGCCCCCAGGACAATAAGGTTCTGACCTGCATCAAATACATCTAAGCCTCCGTTGTGCTTCAGCTCTAGGCCCAGAAACGCAGCAAATCCAGACGAGCAACATCATGGCTGACATCAGGACCAGGTACATCAACTAATGACCTCCACCCTCACATGGTGTCGACCAATCATGAGAGACCGTGACCCTGAAAGGACACACCTGGAAAGCTGATGAATATGCTGTGGGATCTTCCCAAGACCTCCAGATAAATACCCTTGGACAGATGGCCCAGCGCAGCCCCATGGAGCACTCCAGAGCCTTTCACCACCCCTTCCCCCCAGGTGGGTTTTCCTGGCCTCTCTCTTTCCTAAGCTCCAATGGCCCTTCTTTTGCCTGTGTAACTTACTTCCTGAGCCCATTTCTTCTAAGACTCACTTCTTCTACCTCTGTGACTTTCTAAATAAACTTTTCCTTGTATTTGAGTCTTGGCTCTGAATTCTTTCTCAGCCAGAACTCAAGTGCTGAGGGTGCTGCACTGAGGTCCGGTCCGACTCCACCAGTCTTAACACCTGGTGCCCTCTTGCCACCACCTGACTCGTAGAATGTAAGCTCTTTTATGACTGGCGTCTTTCACTTAGCATCATGCTTTTGAGGTTCACCTACATTGTAGCATGGATCAGTACTTCATTCTTACTGTGGCTGAATAATATCCCATCCTATGGCTAAACCACATTTTATTTATCCATTCATAAGGAATGGACATTTGGGCTGTTTTCACTTTGGAGCTGTTATCATTATATTGCTATGAATATTCATGTACAAGGACTTCTTTGGTGGATATTAGTTCTCATTTCTCTTGAGTTTATGCCTACAAGTGGAACTGCTGGGTCCTATGGTAACTCTTATGTGTAACATTTTGAGGAACTGCCAGACTGTTTTTCCAAAGCAGCCGCATCGTTTAAGTCTCAGCAGCAATGTATTAAGGTTTCAATTTCTCCAGATTCACAGCAAAACTTACTATCTGTCTTCTTGGTTTTTAGCTATCCAATTGGGTATGAAGTGGTATCTCATTGTGGTTTTGATGTGCATTTCCCTGATGGCTCCTAACGCTGAGTTTCTCTTCATGTGCTTATTCATTGCCTCTTTTAAAAACTTTATAGTTGGTACTGGTTCATTAACTCTTAGGGTAGACCTGGCCAACTTCCTTTCTAATGAGGAATAGGGCTCTGTACCACCAGCAAATTTTTAACTTTCTTTGTGCCTAGATCATTAGAAGAATTAATACTTTCTCTTCCACTGAAGCTCAGCGACTACTCATACATGGTGAATAAAAGCCTTTCTTTGCATTTTTCCAAAGAAGAAAATCCAGGACTATACTGGATAAGAAGTTAAATTACATTACCCTAGCAATGCTTGAAGCAAGAAAAATAAACAAACAAACAAACAAACAGCATCATTCCAGCCTAAGAAAGTGGCGTGGCTTTGTGTGTTAATCAGAGACAGCACATTCACAAGCACGTCTGTTACAAAGGAGGACAACAGTCTCAGGTGCTTATGAGAAGCGCATTGACATCTTCGCGTCTCTTTCTTACTTAACCACTTAAATGCTGGTTGAGCTGGAGGGAGAGGGGGGAGTGTGGGAAAACCAACCGGGTGCCATCCAGGTAGGCTGAAACGACCGGCACTTTGCAACCTCACTTTTTCTGTCCAAGCAAAGTCAACTCCGGGGGCTCGCCAGAACTCTCGCGCTGTGCTAGAACGTGGTTGTTTTCAACGTCGCTCTAAAAGAGCAGCTGGGGTGTGAGAACCGTTAGTTGAAGTGCTTTCAAGAGCCTTTATAACACCGCGCGAACAGCGCGCGTCCTCGTGTGCGCAGCTGTCACAGGACCCTCGAGGGAGGGGACTTAAGTCACTACCGAGGGTGAGAAGCTTGAAAGTCTCTAGAGGAAATCTCAGGCCCTGCTCTGACGGTTATAACAAAAGCCTCCAATACCGGCATTTTCAAATCTACAACGCCCCTTCCCCTGCTCACCGCCCGGGGAATGTGACCTAAAGCCAAACCTCCGCTGCACGGGTCCCTCAGGGAACGCTGATTCCCCTCTCAGCAACTCAACGGAGGAACAGCCAGCAGAAAGCCTCCCGCCACGCCCAGGCCCGCCCTTAGCAGCTGGAGCCCGGATGGAGCCTTCCTCCGCCCACCCGGCTGCGCCGGAGGCCCCGCCCCATTACCGCTACCTGATTGGGTCTGGTGACCGGCCCCCCGAATGTCAGCTCTGGATTGGTCTACTTGGCCGCCGCTCGGCGCTTTCCCGGGCGGTGCGCGGCAGGCGTGACCACGCCCCTTACGTCCGGACGCTCTGTCGCCTCTGGAGGCCCCGCAATCGCAGTCCAGAAGGAAGGGGAGCGTCTGTGCGAGAACTGTTATGGTGTTGAGTTTGCGGCCAGAGCCGACCGAGACGCGGCTGTCGCGGCCATGAAGGTGAGGGACCGGTGGAGAAGGGCAGTCCCTCTTGGCCGCTCCTGTCCGGCCGGGGCTCCCGAATTGCCTTCTTTTCTCCTCGGCAGCACCTCTCCAGAGACCTCCGCTGAGGGGCATCCCGGCTGGCCGGCCGGCGTGTCGGTCCCTGACCGGCCTAGGGAGGCTAACCTGGGCTCCCCGATCTCTCCAAGTCCCACAGCGCCTCCGGTCAGCAGCCCGAGGAGCGGGGAGAGGCCGGGCGCCCCCTCGCGCTCACGCCTCGGGGCCCCTCTCTGCGCCGGGCCCTGTCCGCGTCCTCGGGGGGCCTGCGGCAGACCCACCAGCGCTCACCTCAGCCCTCGTGGCTGCGCCCACAGCGTGCCCTCGCCCCCCAAGTCCTTGAACTAACCCAACTGTCGGGAACACCGCGGGACTGTCGCAGGACGGAGACGGCGGGATGAAGGGAAAGGAGTGGTGTGGGGACCCGTGAGGCGGGGGCCAGGCTGATGGGTTAGAAATGCCTCGGGGCGGGGATCCCACCCTGAAGGATTTTGTCTTTCATAGACTGAAACCTTGGGGCCGCGACCTAGAGCCGTAGCAAACTCAGTGCGTCTCCATCGCCACTAGGTACGCAGCAAGTAATTGGACAGCTTGAGTTCTTCAAGGTGGGTGTGAGAGCGTGGGAGCATCACCGAGTGAGAAGTTTAAGGGAAGGGGGCGGCTGCTGGCCTACTTTGGGGAGCTGAGAATTCTAAAGAGCTCCGTGCGCAACGATCATTCAGGTATTGATTCATTTGCCTGACTCCGACCAAGCGGGATGAGCCGCACGGTGAGGATGCTCTTTCAGACCTAGCCGATTTCGTGAGTCTCAGTGAAGACGTGTGCTGGGTGCGGGTGAGGACAGTAACAGGCTGAGCTGCTGGCACACCACTCTGCCCGCACAGAGGCCCAGGGTGCTGTGGCAGATTGATCAGGGAGTGTCACGTGGCCCGCGAAATCCAGCAAATATTTTGCTGAACGTTTCCCATGTGTCAGCTCAGAAGGAGATACTGTGCGTAGAAATCATTCAAAATACGGTTCCCACCCTTGAGGAGTTGGCCAGTCAGAAGAGACGTTCTCAAGGAGCCACATGATGAGAAGGAAAAAATGGGAAACTCTCGGGAGCAAAAAAGGTTATTTCGGGCTGCAGGAAGCAAGGAGGAATTTTGCAGTAGGTAACTTGTGAACGTTCAAGTGTGAGGCTATCTTAGGAGCTCATTTCTAACTTCTTGATTTAGTTATAAAATATTTCAACTCAGAATGCCTAGTAAAATGTCTAAAACTAGCTTTCTTTCCTGAAAACCATCATCTTCCAAAAACAAGGATCTTTATGTAATGCCTCAAAGAACGTCATTATCTTTATCGGTATTAAATCTGTGGCCCATGAAGGAACTAGATGTAGAAGGAAAGAATGAGGGATGGGTCCAGTGTTGTGTTTTTAAGCCAAGTTCTTTAAAAACAAGTGTTTTTGAATTTAGGTGGAAGATACTGCTTTCTGGGTTGAAATTTTAGAAACAAGGTTTGGTGGCAGTTGGAAATGTAGAAAAGAAAGATACTTATTTTTTGAAGCATAATACAGACCTAAATAGATTAATCTGAGAAAGATGATAGTTATGAAGATACTGCTTTTCATTTATGCTTTTGTGAAACTGGATTCACAAAAGTTAGGATTTGGGCTGTTCATTGTTTAACTTGGTTTTATACTGAAATTGTTTAATTATGGGGTATTTTTATCTGTAGATTTCTAGGCAGGGTCAGTGATTCCTGATGTCATGGAATTCTAACATTTGAAGCTTCATTTAAGCAAGTGCTTTCAGTGGGATTAAAATTTCTTTAAAAGCTAAGAAATCAGAAAAAGTACATCTTCACTCAAACCCAGGAGCAGCTGATTTTAGTATATGTGTGGAATGGGTATTTATGTTCTTCCCTTGTTTGCAAAGAAACTGATATTTTGAAATAGGTTTTGCCTCTTAAGACTCAAGTAACTGTTTAACCTTGGAGTAGCATTTAACTCCCTATAAGAAATAAAAAAAAAAAAAAAAATTGATAGCCTGTTAATTTGATTTAATCCTTTTTCTTGTTTTTCCATATTTATTTTGATCTCACCGTTTCTTAATTGTACTAATCATGTTAATTCTTCCAAGCTCAAAATGAGACATCAAGGAGAAAGTAATCTGTTGACTATAATTTTCTTTCCTTTTTTTTTTCCCTGAAAGGTGGGGGAGTGGTGCTAAGGATCAAGTACACTGTGTTAGAAAAAGAAAACAAAACCCAAACATGAGGAAGGTATGATCTCCAGCACACGTTGTTGTAAAACTGTATCAATTTGACCAGATGTCTTGCCTAGAAATACTACATTTTTAAGATCAGCATGTTTTTTTTAACCTGCTTCCTGTCAAATGGTACGAAGAAAGAATTTAGGATGTAGGTAGTATTTCTTCCTTTGTGGTATATGATCTGTTACTTGGTCATAAATACAGCAGAGTCCTTTTCATGATTGTGTTTCAGTTACAGCAGCAGTTTCAATAAGAAATCCTTTCATATTTTAAGGGGCATGTGTTTTTTCTCCAGTGGCTGTACACAGGATAAAGATTTTTGCTTATTATTTTAACTGTTTTACTTTAAGTACTATGGGAAGGTTTGACCTGATTGAAATTCAGACTGTAAAACTTAGTGATTTATATTACTGGTTTTAGGGTTTGAAACACCTTTTCGTGCTGTTTAAAGCAAGGACACTGACTTTTAGCAAACTGAAGGTTGTTGGGTTTAAAACACCCTACGCATGGTTGGGCTCTCTGAGGAAGCTTTCATGGGTGGAAGAACTGCATCCCTGCCTGGCCTTTTTAGCTTCTTAAAACATCCAGGCAAATTAATGTTCTTGAATTTGAAACCTCTAGGCTTATCCTTAAAAATCACTGTAAAATTACCATTTTTACCTTAGAGTTGTGGCAAGCAGGTCTTAGGAGTTGGCATTATCATCATTACTACTGCTTACCTATTGGGTTGCCCAAAAAGTTCCTTATGTTTTTTCTGTAAAATGAAAGACACATTTTTCATTTTCACCAATAATTTGATTTATTTGCCTATTTTGAGTATGTTGGCTATCTCCCGTTATTGGCTTCTAAGTGGGTAGAGGCCGGAGGTGCTGCTAAACACCTTCCAGTGCATAAGACATTCCCACAGCAAATAATTATTTGGCCAAAATGTCAGTAGTACCAAGAAATTTCACAAACCACTTTTGATACGTTCGATCAGTCACAGCACCTTCTTCATACACTGCACAAATCTTGTTTTGCATTTCAATTGTTTTTACCTTTCTTGAAATAATAAAGCATAATATGCTGAAAATGTTGCATATCTTTTTCCATCTTCAATATTAAAATGGATGCACAAAAATTCACCAGTTTTCATAAGTTTGTTTTTTAAATGCACGCTGGTACGATTGTATGTCACAGTACAATCTAACAAAATTGTTTCAAATGAAGTTAAAGACAACTAAGCACTACTAGAGCCATCATATGGAAAGAACTAAAAGGACTTTTGGCCAACCCAATAGTTTAATCAAAAGCAAATGATTTAGACTATAACTATTGGTGACAAAATGGCACCAGGCATCAAACTGGACGTTGTTTCAGCAACCCTCAGTACTTGAGTCCTGGCCAAGAAATAACTCCGAGCAGGTCACAGAGGTAGAAGAAGTGAGCTGTAGAAGAAATGGACTCAGGAAAACAAAGGCAAAAGAAGGGCCCTTGGACCCAGAGAGGGAGAGAGGGGGAGAGAGAAAGATAAACACACCTGAGTGAGTGGGGTGGGGAAAGGTGCTGATCCTCCATCCTGACAGTCTCTATCCCCTCTCTAGAGGCAGGGACCTTAATGGAGGTCCCAGTAGAATATTCATCAGCTATCCAGGTGTGTCCTTTCCATGTCATGGTCTTCACTGATTGGTAGCCACCAGGTAGGGGGTTGTGAGTCAGTGCAGCTGGTCTTGATGTTAGCGTGGCACTGCTTATCTGGCTTTGCTGTTTTTCTGGGCCTGGAGCTGAAACGCAACTAGGCCTAGATGTTACCCCTAGGAGTGAATGCTCACAGGAGTGGTTGTGCAAGGGCTTGCACTGGAGTCGCATGTGGCCACTCTTTCAGCCTCCTGTTCCTCCTCCAAGGGGATCCACCACATGAAGCAACATGCCTGAGGAAGAAAGGGCAGGGGAGGGTCCAAGTAGCATAAACAGTGATAGGAAAGGTCAGGGGGTCTAATCTGCATGACCAGTGATATGAGGGAGAGGTTACCCTGGGGGTGAGGTTCGTGTTTTCCCAGTTTTGCCCATTGCTAGGCACCCAGCACTCCTTCCTGGTGACCTTCTGTACCTGGCCCATCATCTTTGCTCTGCTCATGCCTGTCTGATCACCAGATGGTCATTTAGTTTTCTGTGGTTTTCAAACCCATCATCTCTCTCTCTCTCTCTTTGACTCTCATTTAATCTGCATAGAAACTGCCATAGCTTTTCTTATTCTTCCTTCTAGTTTGCCTGGTTACTATGACATGTGGTAGAATCATTAAAAGGGACCACATCCTAATGTACTTTAGAATAGGATTCAAAACTTGTAGTACATTTTTGTTAATTCTTTAAACTTTGGAAGTACTTTCCCCCCACAGGGACTCTAAAAGCATATTAGATCATCCACGTGCGCGCGCGCACACACACACACACACACACTAAAAGAGCAGAACCTCCAGGCCATTTGAAAACTGGCATTCTGCCAGGAAGAAGAATGGGCTGCAGCTCTTGCAAAGAAACAACACATTTCCTCCGATTTTGTTGACTCAATGATGATTCAGGATGGGCTTATATTGTGTGAATCCGACTGGAACCCGAGAGAGAGCTTGTAAAATCCTTAGTCTGTTATTGTTGTGGAAATAAGTGTCACAACCCTGGAAACTGTCAGTCCCCCTCTCATGCAAATTGTTGAGGTTTGTGGGTAACATTGCCCACCCAGGAGAGGAAATTTCTAATTCATTCTCTAGGAACTATACAGGAGGAACACTTTCAGCCTTTCTGCTACCAGAGAAAAAACAGCAACTTTTATGTTGGTGGGTTTCAGCAAATAAGCTAAACGTGCTTCGGCCGAGTACTTTCTGGGAACTGTCAGGTCTGTCTGCCTGTGGCAGGGACTGGGTGGGAGGGCAGTCTGGTCAACCAGACGGTAAACTGCTGTGGATCAGCTGGGGTGTCATTATCAAGGGCAATCGGCTGTAGAGCTAATATCATGTTCTCCAACTGGTGGTGTTAGTAAACAAGCAAACATTTAAATTTGTATTTGTCTTATTTCTCAATTAGTTCCAAACTGGGTAGAGTTATTGGCCCTCAAAAATCTTAATGTGATGGCTTTGAAAATAACCCAAAAACTGGCATTGGGCGCCAGAATAACATGAAGAGATCAGGTGTCTGTGGCAGTCCGGACAGGAAGCTTTGGAATTTAATCTCTTACTATGGCCCCTGTAAGTTTTAATATGATACCTGGTTTTCAACTGATTCCAGCTGGGCTGGGTCCAGTTTTGGCCTAAGGGGTGTGCAGGAAAGGGATTACCAAGGAAAAGCCGTTTCTTCTCAGTAGTCAAGGACGACTAGAAAATAAACTGCAAACACGGTGAAGTTGTTTGAGCTAGTTTTGTGCCAGGCATACGTAGATAGTTGCCTCCTTTGGTTTTTCTCTACATTCATGGTCAGTGGAGGAGACGTTGCCATCTTTGCTGATTGCTCTTTCTACCCCTTGGATTCACGTGGTTTAACCTGTGGTCTTGCTCTCAGCCATGGCTCCGAGTAGGACTTAGAACTGCTCCTCACATAAGCCCAGATCATAGCGTTGGTATTCAGAGACCCAGACTTTGTCTTCATTCATGGAGAGGGGGTAGTGGGTTTTTTTAGTAAGCAAGTAAAAGATGGGCAGTGACCCTTACGTGAGGCGAAGCAACAACTCAGTGAGCTTACTGCAAACTCAAAAGGCCCAAGGTCTGAGCCTTGTGTGCTGTGTGTATATAAGTTGGGTTTGCTCTGAAAAATCTGGGAGGAAAATGGAGTAGTTTGGAAAGAGCTTCAAGCTTCCTACCAAAAGATAAACTGAGTAAATTTAAAAAAGGGAATGCAAAGGGCAGATCTTAGGGGATAGGGAAGACAGAAATGGAATTGAGTCCCTAAAGCTTTTAAAGGAAGAGTGCAAAGAGGAAAGCTTTTTGGTTATTACTCTACGAGACACAGTAGCTGAGCTCCAAGGAAATGTTACAGGCAGAGAGTCAAGAGCTGAGAGAATTGGCATGCCCCCCACCCCTCAAGAGCCCACACTTAGTAACTGTTGGGAATGCTCTCATCAATAGTTCCCACTGCTTCAGGGAAGAAAACGCAAGCCCGTCATAAGGAGCATGTGGCTGACGTGTTGGTCTCAGAACTCTAGAGGCACAGGCTTCAGAGGTAACCGTGGTCCCTTTGGTTCAGGAATCTGCTAAGCGATTCTCCGGCTGAAACCGTGTGGGCAAGGAGAAATCGCCTAGACAGAGCAGTTAACCTTTTAATGTCAGCTGTACATTCGAATCACATGGGAATTTTGAAAAAATTCTAATGCCTAGGCTACACCCCAGACCGTTCAGTCCGGATCTCCGGGGCTGGGACCCAGACATCAGTATTTTTAAGGCTCCACTGGTGAGTCCAGCCGCCGCCAAAAGGGTGCTTTCATGGGCCTAGGTGGTTCCTCGGCAAGAGACTGACACCAGCCATCGCGGTACAGGACTAAAAATACCTGCTCTGAAGATGTTGGGGAGATAGAATCACTAAAGAGATGACCTTCATTTCAGCACTGAGGGGGCCAGAAAACATGGGGCTTAAAGGGGAAATGGCAAGAGTTCTTAAAATATGCTGGATGGGAAAGAAAGGTACTTCAGAGAAAACTACTGATGTCTACGGTTTCAAATTTCTGACCTTTCAAGAAAGCGGGAGTGTTGCAGATGCTACTCTCAGAAGATAACAGAATATGTAGGTAGATTTATCCTTCAGGGTGACGCTATGGGTGTTATTGGGAGATTATTCTCTCATTGGGAGATTTTGTCCAAATTTAAGTTCACACATCTAATGAGGCCGAAACCTAGATTCTTCAGTGTTACCTCTCTCCCTCTGCTATCATTTTTGGTTATGTTTTACCAAATAATAGGTTATTTTTTTGCGTGGAACACCACTTCAGGGGTTGGCTTGGGCTGTGCTTTTTAACTTTTATGAGTTTGCCGAAAGAAGAAAGGAGTGTTCTTTCCATTATTTTCCCTTCCAGGGAGTAAAGAGGAAATTCTCTCCCTTTTATAGAAATATGAGGAATGGGGCAAAATTATTACCCTGAAATAATGATGTCTACACAGAGATTCCACCTGTTTTCCCAGAATAAGTCTTTCTGTTCTTTTCACCAGAGCTGTAAATATTTCAGCCTAGAATTTTAATGATCGTATCATTAGTTTGGTTTGACAATTCATATCCTTCTGTAACTCATTGTAAAACTGATTTCTGTCAGAACAGAATGTGTGGTAGTGCTGCTTTTAAAAGGGAATGTCATTTGAGAGTTTTAGCCTACTAGGTCAGAATAATTTTTTAGCCTTTCTCAATAAGACAATCTGAACTTTCTGGGTAGCATGAAAATTTTAAGTAGTGTTACATTGCCCTTCAAGAAGTAATGTAAAGAGCCCCTGGCTGGTGTGGCTCAGTGGACTGAGCGCCGGCCTGCAAACCAAAGGGTCGCGGGTTCAATTCCCAGTCAGGACCCATGCCTGGGTTGCGGGCCAGGTCCCCAGTAGGGGGTGCACGACAGGCAACCACACACTGATGTTTTTCTCCCTCCCTTCCCCTCTAAAATAAATAAGCAAAATCTTTAAAAAAAAAAAAAAAAAAAGGAAGTAATGTAAAGAAACCCTACTTGCCAATCATGATGGGGGAACTAGATGCAGTGGGAAGTAGTGCTGTCTGCAAGGAACCCCCACGGGAGCGGGGCAGCCGGCATCCCCCAGGAGTCAGAAGGGGGGTAAAAGCTGACACAGCTGTTTAATTGTTTGGTAGCAAGGTCAGAGGAAGCTGGAACTCCTCAGATTTTACTTCTTTAAACTCCTGGAGTGAAGAGAAGTTATCCTGGTGGCACATTCTACAGTTGAGGTATAACCCCCCAAAAATGTTACATGCCAATTAAAGTTTTAAAACCATTTCACTTGTTTTAAGAGCACAGTGTTTAAAGCACTGTCGGTGAAATCCTTTGGTGAAAGAAGACTCACTTTAAATGAACTCTTAGTAAATCTGGATTTTCCTCCTTTCATGTTGAAACAAACCGTGGCTCCAGAGTCTGAGGTGTACGTTTAAAGGTGTGAACCAATAACTGTGATGTAACCTGACTTGTAAAAGCAGCACTGCTCCTTGGGAATTACAGGGTGTGAGGCTATGTAGTACTTCAGTCGGTGACCCTGGTACTTAAGACTGTTTGAACCTTATATTGTGGCTTCTTGCTGCTTTACCTTCTACTTTCCCTATATTTAATACAGCATATTACTTCCAGGTAGCAGCAAGAATAGCATGATCCTTTTATAGCATCCCAAATAGCCATTTAAAGTTGTTAAAATTTTTTTTGAAGAGCTTGTTGGACAAACAGTGAATGTTTGACAGAGTTAGGTAATTAAATGAACTATAGCATTGTCATGTGCTGCCATTTCCATTACCTTTCACATTGTCTCGAGTCTGTGGTATGCTTAAGAATGAGGACAAGGGGCAGACATTAGTTCCAAGCATCATAGCTTTCCTACTTTAAGCAATGGGAAAATACCTTAAGCCCTTACCGAGGACATACTTATATGTGCATGTGCTTCTAACAGGCTGGGGTACCGGGTTTCTGAGTCAGCAGTGGAAAAAAGACGGGCTGCTAGGTAGGTGCAGGGAGAGCAGCGGTGGGCCACAGAAAGGGCAGAGATGAAAGAAAAAAAACAGAAAAGGCCACTAGTTCCAGGCCATTGAGTGGAGTGGCAGATAGCCCATATACACTTGGGGAGGTCACTGATTACCGAGTCATCCAAAATTGTGCTGAATATTTCAGAAGTTAGGATAACTGCTTTTTAGAAATATTTTCCTTAATGTCAAACTAATACATTCTTTTGAAAGAACTTTGAAAGTAGAGAAAAACTCAAGAAAATAAATTACACGAGATACATGAAAACCTTAAGAGAGCTTCAGTTGGTACTTTGATGATTTTGCAGTCATTTAAAAAAAATTCATATGCCATAGTTTATTATGCACAGCTACAAATAAGAACAGAAGTTTAGTGAAATTAATTTGAATTTATATTCTTTCTGCTGTGTGATAGCTGGGAAAATCTGTCTTACCCTATGGTATGTGCTTTCTAGTGTGGTAGTCACCATCTAAGGTTGTCAGAGTACAGGATGCTCAGTTAAATTTAAATTTCAAGTAAACAACAAATAATATTTTTGTGTGTAAGCCAGCAATTTTCAACCTTTTTCATCTCATGGCACACATAAACAAATCACTTTTTTTTTTGCCAGTCTGACAAAAGAAAAACAAACAGAATTTTGACTCATTCATACCAGATAGCTGTTGTGTTGTTAACAGTCTAGGGGGAAAATGGTCAGTGCCCCTGACTAAATAGTCAGGTATTGCCTGTTTTAAAAAATTCTTACAGCCCACCGGTTGAAAGTCACTGGTGTAAGCACATCCCAGATACTGCACAGCATGTACTCTGTCCAAATAAAAACAGAGTTGTTTTTATTTAACAATGTGTGAGTATCCCCAGTGCCAAATATTCTTTGCAGATACCAGAGAGTTATCTCTTTCGAAATAGCTTAAACATTTTTGACCCTGAAAAGAATCTCAGATTTATTTAGGGCAAACATACCTCTCCAGAGTGGCACTTCCTGAGGATCCCAGAGAGCCCAAGTTCCACTCACTTTAAACTGGTCCTTCTTGTGGTCTTTTCCAGGCGGGTGCCACGTCTATGTGGGCTTCGTGCTGTGGGCTGCTGAATGAAGTCATGGGAACCGGAGCTGTCAGGGGCCAGCAGGCGGGGTTTGCAGGAGGCACCGGTCCATTCAGATTTACACCCAGCTCTGACTTTTCCCCTTACCCACCAGCACCGACAGGAGGGCCTAATATAGTTTGCAAAGCCTGTGGACTTTCATTTTCAGTCTTTAGAAAGAAGGTGAGTTATCTCCCTCTCTTTCTCCCTCCCTCCCCCTAAAAATAAGTAAAATCTTAAAAAAAGAGAAAAAGAAATGTAGCAACAATGCACCACGCAGAAATGACCACATCTTAGTGTCTTCTTTAAGCTTTGCTAGTGGATAGCTTTGCTTGTGATTAGGTTGTGTAGGTACAGATAACTGCATTTGTCAGGTGCTCTCTTGGCTTGGATTGACCTTGAGAGATCAGTTGCTTTTCTGTTTCCTTGTGTTATGCTTTTCTTCCCCTTCTATTTTTTTTTTATTTAATCTTTCAGCCCCCTTATACGCCACTCCCCCAGCAATCTCCACACTATTGTCTATGTCCATGAGTCCTTTTTTTTCTTTTTGCTCAATCCCTCCATCCCTGCCCCTCCCCTCCTCTTTAGATGGGGAAGTTGTTCACATAGGAAAAGAGCAGGAAGAGAGTTTGTGGTTGTGCTTTCTGCTCCATGTGTTTCAAGTCAGCTCTGTTCTGCTAATTACATGTTTGCACCAAGGGGTGGAAAGGTTTTAATTCACTAACACAAGAGTGTATGCTTTTCTTAAAGGGCTGTATTGGAACTTCAGTGAATCCAAACTGCCTCGGCAGTAACTGTTTTGATTTTCATGGCGTTTGAAACATAGAAAACTGCCTGTGAGAATAGTCTGGGGCCATAGAGGACTTCCTAAGAACCAGAACTGAATTTTAACAGAAGGCAGAAAGAAAGGAAACTAGTGCTTTCACAGCGACTTTTGTGTCCAGCTCCCATTAAATGCTGCTTTTCTGTTTCTCCAGCATGTGTGTTGTGACTGCAAGAAGGATTTTTGCTCCGTTTGTTCAGTCTTACAAGAAAATCTTCGTAGATGTTCCACCTGTCACTTGTTACAAGAGACGGCCTTTCAGCGCCCTCAGTTAATGCGGCTGAAAGTGAAGGATCTGCGGCAGTATCTCATTCTTAGAAACATACCAACTGATACCTGTCGGGAGAAAGAAGACCTGGTAGATCTAGTACTGTGCCACCATGGGCTGGGCTCTGAGGACGACCTGGACACCAGCAGTCTGAATTCTTCAAGGTCCCAGAGTTCTAGTTTTTTTACACATTCATTTTTTTCAAGCTATACAGCCCCGTCTGCTACTGTGTCTTCGTTTCAGGGAGAGCTCATGGGTAGAGATCGGACCTTAGGATCTGGAGCGCTGGCACAGGTATGAGGGGCTAATTACCCAGTGGGTCTGGCATGCCTACTGGTGGCCTCATGTGGTGGGTCCTTTAGGGGTTGCTGTCTCCTTGTGGGAACCAGAGGTTCTACATGCCGAACTCGGTGCTTACAGGCTCTCCTGATGTGATTCTCCGAACTTAGGTGCCCGGTAGCCCCGAGTCAGCTATCTGAAGGGCCCTAAATAACTAATCATTTTCTTGAACTTAGTTACCTCAGTTCCTCTGTCGTACATAGTTAAACACTAGTGAAATAATGACGGAGAGTGGTGGGATACAAACACTGGCAGGGCTGTTGGTGCCACTGATGTGGGAACAGCCGTGTAAGTTAACCAGTGCCCAGTTGCCTTGCTGTGGGAGAATTGTCCTAATTTAGATCAGGGGAGACCACCATCTGAATTAGTGAATGTGGTTGTTGCTAATTTCAAAGAAGTGCCTGTGCAGAATACTCTCCCAGTGAGGTCCTTGGGCATCCTGATTGAATAACATGCCAGAGCTTATAGTTAATGGCAATTTGTATATATGAATGATTCCAAAATGCTGAAAGAATTATTTTGAACAACTCTCTCCACATTTTCTTCCCTGAATAAAGGAGTTAGAAGACGAGGGAAATGTGATCTAGTTGTCTTTTAAATAGTCATAAATTAGACAAGTTCAAACCGGGAGTTTTATCATTTCCCAAATGAGAGCTGGCATAGTTATTAGGCAAACCTAAGAGGCATCTGACTTTTGTGCCACTTTTGGGTTTACAACATCACTTGTCAGGTGGGGTTCTTTGGATGCTACCTCATGGTGCTTGTGAACCAGGGGGGTGGAGTATTTGAGATTGGGAACCGACCTAGACTGTTGTAGAGCTGTGGTCAAAATAAAGGCATGAAATAAGGTATATAAATCACATCAAAGGGGTTCCTGTCCTTCCTAAAGAAAGGAATGCCTCCGACTGTTGAGGAATTTGTAAAAGCTCGACCTCGCATCAGCAGCCTTCAGTGAAGAAGTCCAGCAGCCATTCTTCAGAATGAAATCTTCCAAATCAAATACCTCTGACACTTGGGCTAACCTTAGAGCTTTAGATTCTGTCTGTATCTTAGAGGCTCCGGTAAAACCAGCTGCATGCAGGTCCTTTGATGATGACTTCAGTGCAATTCCACATGATTGTGGCTTTGGCCTTCCATGATGGGATCTTCCTCAGGGGCTTCTGGTTAGGTTTTATAACTTCACATGCACCTGGGAATTTGGCTTGTGTGATAATTTTATGGATAATACTATGTGGTTTATGGGTCATGTAGGGCCCCATGCTTCCGGAGGGGCAGCAGCATTCAGGACCCAAAGAAGTCGTGCAGTGTACCCGGTGTTGGGGAGGGTCTGTGGGAAGGTTTGCTCCAGTGATAGAGATGGGTTGGCACTGTGAGGAAAATGTGATTCCTGACATAACTATATCCGTTGTGTGTATAGGTACAAAGTGAAATAGCTTCTGCAAACACAGAAGATGATGATGATGACGATGAAGATGATGACGACGATGATGATGAGGAGGAAAACTTGGAGGAACAGGTGAGATCTATAAAATTTGGTTTTCTTGATATTTCAACCTGGCAGGCAGGGAAATGCCCATGTGTACTTCTGCTAGATGAGCGTAGGATGTTTCTTCTGGTTTGAATGTACCACAATATGTAAAATACTTGAAGGACTGACCAATCTGGGAAGACTCTCCAGGGCCAGTGATGACTAGGGATGCATGACTAGTGATGGCGGGGAGCTTGTATTTTTCTTGCTGTGGGAGGTCTGGGTCTGTAGGAACAGAGGTGACAGAAGCGCTGTGATTCCAGACGCCTGGCCTCTCGAAGAAGAGATTGAGAGCTTCGCTGTCTGACCTGTCAAGCCTTGAAGATGTGGAAGGGATGAGCGTGCGCCAGCTAAAGGAAATCCTGGCTCGGAATTTTGTCAACTATTCTGGCTGCTGTGAGAAGTGGGAGCTAGTGGAGAAAGTAAACCGGCTATACAAAGAGAATGAAGAAAACCAAAAGTCATGTAAGCTTTTTTTCTCTTCTCATGTGATACCGTTCCTCAGGCTTTAAAAACTAGGCTTTTTTTTTTTTTGTTACAAATCAAATTTGTTTCTGAGAAAATTATGTATCCTTTCTTGAGTGTGAATTAGTTATATGAACCTATTTATAGATCTGTTAAGAAGTAAGTTCACTATGTGATGCTGGCATTTTGAGATCACTGTTGTCAAATGAGTTAGGTAATCATTTGTTCAGTCTGGTTTTTCTTGGCATAATTTTTTAGAACGAATGAAATTCCTTGTATCTATAAAATGCTTCTTTTCTCACTAATCACTCAAGTAGGCCAAAACTGTGGTTATCTCGATTGTACCTTTTAAATCCTAACAGTAGAAAAAAATTCCCCACATCCGCGGTGTTAAGTATGACATTTTTAGCATCAAGTAGCACTACGTTTTTGTGTAAGTCACAGACAGCTGAGGCTGAGAACTCCTGAATGACTTAACGATGAAGCATGCGGCAGAAACCATCAGCTGCTAACAGGACCAAGCCGCAGGGCATTTACAGACAAGAAAAAAATAACTCAGTGGCGTTCAGACTGACCAGTGTTACGTTCTACCATTGTTAACTTTTATCATCTTTTATCTTTAAAAGCTGCTTAGACAGCATTTGTTGATAAACAGGTTTATGCCCAGAATATGCACACATTATTTTGGCACACCTATTTCTGTGATGCTACAATGGTAGATACAGGAAATCTTAGTTCTCAGAGCCTTCAGAGGTCCCAGGCTTGTGCCTGGGAAATGGCATGCCGGCCGTGAGGAGAGAAGTCAGTTTTAAGTGCCAGCAGTGTACAGTGAACGCTGCAAGGGCGAGGCCAGGCCTGCCTTCAGGAGAGAAGGCCAGGACGTGCATCATGGCCCAGGACCCTTTTTCTGTCTGTCATGGGTCCAGTCTCTGAGCTCATGGAATACACGCTTTGTTTTGAGCATAGCTTGAACCTTTCCTAATTGGACTGGCTTCAGCCCCTTGCGCCAGGATTTACCCCAGCAGCCTTACCCAATAGCCCTGACAGACACTGGAACGCTCTGTGCCAGAGACACCAAAGCCCAGACAGACTTACTCTCAGGGGCCTTCTAGTGTCATCTTACCAGATCATCTTACCATGTGGGTCCATTCTCCCCACTCCCCATAGTGGCGTGGGCTGTGAACCAAACTACAAGAAACTCTTGACATAACTGTTTATTTTTCTTAAATCCAGGGATTACTGGATTTTCAAGCCTGACTTCTTGTTTTTTTCTAACCATATTCATGATCCCCATTGATCCTTTCTGTGACCTGTAAAAGGGCAGCCTCCATGTCCATAGCTCTGTGGCTGGACCTCAGGATATGAACTTTGTAAACTCATTCAGCATCTTTCTTAGAGTCTGGATTTTCTCAAAACCTAATCGGGGCCACAGAGCCAGGATGGCCCATCCTCTTTGAGTTAGACGGACTCCAGCAGTGCCAGGGTGGCCAGAAGCACAGATGGCTTTTGTGATGCTTCCAAGGCTGAGGTGGAGTGGGGGTACAGGCTACTTCCTTCCCTGTCGGTATGGAAGCATAGCTCCTTTCTCCTACCGAGACGAGAGCCCGGAGACTGTGGCTTTCCCACAACCACACAGCTGGGCAGAAAATTCCAATAGTGTTCTGACCCCAAGGCCCATATTTAGGATAACCTAGGGACTCTCCATTTTTATTTACAGAAGCAATCTATCCTCACAAAAACCTTGAATTACATAGATTAAAACAGAATTAAATAGTTAATGTTTGTTGGGCACTTCATACCTGGTCCTAAGCTAAGCATTTCTCATTTATTCATCACAAAACTCTACCAGGTGCAGGCATTGATATCACTGCCATTTCCAGTGGAGGGAAGTGCAGAGAAGTCGGGATTATTTCTCTTACAGGAGGGTCATGCTGCGCCTCTCGTGATCGCTCAGCAGGTGGCTGCTCAGCCTGTCAGGTGGCCTTGTCAGCAGCCCCAGCTCTCTATTGCCTTTCAGATGGGGAGCGAACGCAGCTGCAGGATGAGGAGGATGACAGCCTGTGCCGTATCTGCATGGATGCCATCATCGACTGCGTCCTGCTCGAGTGTGGGCACATGGTCACCTGCACCAAGTGCGGCAAGCGCATGAGCGAGTGTCCCATCTGCCGGCAGTACGTGGTGCGCGCTGTGCACGTGTTCAAGTCCTGAAGTGGCGCCCCCGCCAGGACATTGGCTCCCCCCAAGCTCCATCCCAGACATTTCCATGCACAGAAGAGACTAGAAACTTACTGTTCAGAAGTTGAAGTTATTTTTAAAAATTATTTTCACTACTAACTGGGAATAAAGATTCATCCTGAGTTATGGCAACATTGGTCCATGCCGTACGCCTGTCAGCCTGTGGACATGCTCGGTTTCCCAGGTGCAGCCGGGCTTCATCACACGTCTGTGGTCACTAATCGCTGAAGTCAGACTGCTTACGGCATCAGCTGCTCTCCCTCTGGAGGAAGTTTATCCTTATTTCTCCTTCCTGCTATTTTTAACTTAAACTACCCAGATGTTTGAAACTTCTGCTCTCTTTGGATGAGATCATTGTCCACAATGACCGACATGGTACACACTGACCAGTGGCACCTCTGAATGTTCACTTTATTAGTCATGTATATTTTAATTGCTATTTGATGAATGTAAGTTTCCACATTGTTGCTATTTCTGCATTTAAACTTAATTGGGAACAACTGACATCCTATAGACAACTGCCAGGGCCTTAGACTAACTATGTCCATTTCTGTTCAGGTACAGCTTTTTATAGCAAGGGCTGCATCTAGCTTCTTTCACTAGAGAAATGTGTGTGTTAAATTCTTTATTAATATGTAACTGGTTTACACTGTTTTGTATAGTGAAAGTGTATTTTCAGTGCTACTGCTAGCTGATTTGAACTTTAGGAATAAAATTAGATTTTCAAAAATGCTTTTATTTATATTGTCCTAGTCAGTTCCTAATTTACGTGGGTACAGCATAAATGGGTGTCCGTGCATGTTCCAGCTCCACGCTTCACAAGAGAGGGGAGCGCCTTCAAACACGCTGCAGCCTCTCCCTTCGCGGCTGACTTACTAGTCAGGTGAACTTCCGACTTGCTGCTTACTATGACCAGGAGTTTCAAGGTTCTCGCCAGCATTCTGCAATAGACAATGCCTCCCCCTGCGGATGAGGCACCTGACCTCTGAGAAGTTAAAAAAGACTTGTCTAAAATTTCAGTGAAATGGTGACGGTCAGAATTTGAACTTAGCTCTCATGCCAGTGTTTTATCTTATTTCTTCCAATACTGCATATCAAACGAGAACCTGAGATGTTAGCTTATGCAAAACTGTTTTAGGGTGTTCATGATCTGAAATCTCATTTAGGGCCAAACTGTGAAGGGGGGTGCGGTTTGGTTGAGATGAGACTGAATGTGGACTCATTCCCATGGTAATGGGCAGGTATGTTTTTAAGAAATGTCTTCTTTTTTTGTTGTGATAAAACTGCATTGTAAATACTGTGAGTTTTTTTTTTTAATTGTGGGATAATACTCAGTGCACAAATACACTTTTTTAAAACATTTTTTCATTCCCATCCCCCTCCACTTTGGCAACCACGAGCTAGCTTGTTCTCTGTATTTGTGTGTCTGCTTTTGTCTTTTGTTTTTAGATTGCACATGTAATTGAAATCATGCAGTGTTTTCTTTCTGACATATCTCACTTAGTATAACATGCTCTAGGCCCATCCATCCATGTTGGGCTCTCTATTCCATTGAACTAGGTATGTTTGTTTGTTTTTTAAAGATTTTATTTTTAGAGAGAAGGGAAGGGAGGGAGGAAGAGGGATTGAAACATCAATGTGTGGTTGCCTCTCGCACACCCCCTGCTGGGGACATGGCCTGCAGCCCAGGAATCGAAGTAGTGACGCTTTGGTTCATAGGCCTGCACTCAATCCACTAAGCTACACCAGCCAGGCGAACTATGTATGTTTTTATGCTACTTATCATACTATTTTGATGATTGCAGCTTCACAGTATAGTTTGATATTGGGGAGCATACCTCCTCCTTTGTTCATTCTCAAAATTCCTTTGGCTATTTGGGGTCTTCTGTGGTTCCATATAAATTTTAGGGTTAGTTCTAGTTCTGAGAATGCCATTGGTATTTTAATAGGGATTGCACTGCATCTGTATGTTGCATGAGGTAGTGAGGACATTTTTAATAATACTAATCCTTTTATTTATTTGTATCTTCAGTTTCTTCAATATCCTACAGTTTTCAGAGTACACGTCTTTCACCTCTTCGGTTAAATTTATTCCTAGATATGTTGCTTTTTGATGCAGTTATAAATGGTACTGTTTTCCTAATTTCTCCTCCTGATTATTCCTTATTGTACAGCAACAGGTTTCTGTGTGGGTTCTGTATCCTGCAACTTTACTGACTTACAATATTTTTTTGGTAGAGTTTTTAGGGTTTTCTCCATATACTATCACATCATCTGCCAACAAGCTTTACTTCTTCCTTTCTGACCTCGATGACTTTTCCTTCTGTTTTCTGGTTGCCGTGGCTAGAACTTCCAATGCTGTGTTGGACGGAAGTGGGCATCCTCATCTTATTCCAGATACTAGATGAAAAGCTTTGTCAGCTTCTCACTGTTGAGTATGCTGCTAGCTGTGAGTTTGTCATATATGACCTTTATCATGTTGATATGCCCCTTCTGTACTCACTTCGTTGAGTTTTTATCATAAAAGGATGTTGAATTTTGTCAAATGCTTTTCCTGCTTCTGTTGGTGCTCTTTATTTTGTGAATGGGATGCATCACATTAGCTGACTTTGCATGTACCGTCCTTACAATCTGTGGTGTAAGTCCCATTCAGTGGTGGTGTATGATCTTTTTAATGTGCTGTTGAACCTGGTTTGCTAATACTTTTCCAGAATTTTTGCATCCATGTTCATCAAGGATATTGGCCCATAATTTTCTTCTTTGGTAAAATGTTTGTCTGGTTCTGGTTTCAGGGTAATACTGGCTTCGTAGAATGAGTCTAGAAGAAATGTTAACTTCTCAACTGAGTCTTGGTAGGTTTTTAATCTTTTGACTCTGCAGTTCAAACATTCCTTTCTACTCAGATTTCTGAGTTTTGAGGGTCAAAGCACGTAAATCAAGGCCTTGTGGGTGTTTTCAAATACCTTCTCGTGTTTACCTGCAGAGCCCAGGGTGGGTGTCGGCTACAGTGCACACTAACCAACGTGAGCAGATCATTACCCCCCTACAGAAGCAATGAGACTCAGCCCCTGCTGAAGCTTCAGGGGCACTTACCTCGTCTGTACTTCCTGTGAGACAGTCAACTCCAGAGATGCAGCCTCCCCCACAAGTCGGGAAATCTTCAAATCCAGGCCAGCACACGGGAAGCACATTTACAAGCTGAGCAGCAGGTGCTGGTTTTTCTAAAGTTTAATTAGAAAATTGAGATTTATTTGCACAGTCTCAGCTTAAAACAGCTTATTTGATTTTTTCCTCTTGGATTTATAGAAGTTTCAAGTCCCTGTTTTTAGCAAAAGAATAAAAACTCTTAATAGCGTTTTTTTTAGGTAGTGTTTCGAAGTAACCTCGGTTTAATGAAGGCCAACAAATTTTTAGCCCAAGAAGCTTGACACCTGGAATAACTGGATTATAAGGTCCTAACTTGTTTGGCAGAGGACAAACATTTCTCCCTGGAATCTGCGTTTTGTTGCCGGCGTGCCGTGCCTCGAAGTTAATTTTCTGAATACGCGTCATATGGATAAAATTCTGAAGGTTCAAAGTGGACTACGATGACATCTCCTTGGGCCTGTCCTCACAATATAGAAGGATGTCATTTGCTGCTTTAGAGGGGCCATGGTATCTTCCTTTGTAATCATCAGGTTCCCTAGAGGAGGGAGGGATGGGGCCTCTTCTTTCCTGGGTGAAGGAGCTGGGATCTAACACAGGAAATTCTACCTCTGGTTTATGGTACTTTCATTACATCATCGGATATGGTACATGCGCTCAGAGCAGCTGTTTGCAAGCCTCTAGCATAGCCTGGCCTTATCTAAAGCTCATTTTTAAATAATAGGTCTGCACACTGTGCTGGGGCAAAAATCTTAACTGGATTCTCTCACCTGTCCCCACTGCGCTATAGCCACCTGCCTCAAGCCTGGAGAGACGCCGTGTCTTGGCTCTGCAGCGCGTCTCTGGGGCTGTGGCTTCCCCGTTCCGGCAGCCACTCCTTTGCCTCCTCTCAGCAGACTTGCGTGCTCCCAGAACGGTTATAGGACAATCAGGGGCCTCAGACACTGAGCACTCTTCACCTGGAAACCACTAGGACCCTTAAAACAATCCCCGAGGATGAGGACGTCTCTACTGGACGTCAGGGTAACTCTTATTCAGAAGTTCAGAGGCTGTCAGGAAAACGGAAACCTGACCTCTTGCGGGGGCACTGCATGATGAACCTTCAGGCTTGCAAAGGGAAGCCACGTTGTATAAACAAACCACAGTGTCCAACTAATCTTACCTCTCTTCAGTGCATCTCCGAGTTAGATTCCAGGGAGGGGGTGGGGGGAGCGGGGGGGCAACAGCTTCAGATTCCTTCAGTTGGAGTCAGAGGGATCTTGGGATTTAAATTAACAGGAGGCATGAACCCAGACAGGATCTAAAACCACTCAGCGGTGGCGAACACCACAAGGAGAGGGGCAACAGGAGAACTACCCTTAGCGGAAAAGGCTTGTCCCCCGAGACCCAAGTCTTACGTGGCTACGGATTACTGAGGCGGGAAGTTGGGCCATCGTCACCATTTCCAGATTCATGGCATCAGTCGTTTCTGTGTGTACGAGGTGGCAGAGCCCTGTCTAAAAAGTGCTGTGATTTAAGATCACCCCTCACTAGTCTCTGTGTCTGCCACCCAGGGAATTTACCGCGTAACCAAGCGCTCCCAGCCACCCGGCCCGTGGCTACTAGCTCAGGACGTGGCCTCCTTGACTTGCCCCCAATGGGAGGCTGAGGAAGTGGACTTCCCCACCCCCATCCTTTGGCTGTGGGAACACCAAGAGGCCGCTGGTGTAGCATAGTCCTTTCCCATCACCGTTATCAGCCACAAACAGTAAGATCTCTTTCTGAAGATGGGAAAAAACATGTACCAAGGGGCGACTGTGTTTCTCAGGTGAATACGAAATTATAGCTTGTCTGGCTTCAAAACAATGTATGAAGGCTAGGGTCGAGATTCGTGCCCCAGGACTTCCCAATCAGATGTCCCGTCCACTCCTAGAACAGAAACCCTCAAAGTCCAAGAGCGTTTTTTTTTGTACAATTGTTTATACAAATTCAACAAAGGTAAAACCGCGTCAGGGGAGGTCTAGGAAAACAACACCTTACAACAATGGCACTTATGAATGCATAACTTTACAACTGGGAATAGCCATGTTAAAAACCTTAAACGAGAACTCAACTCACACCTCGAAGGAGAGAGAAAAGGAAAAGAAAGGCTATGCTGGGTCATTTATTCCACTCCTGGACTCACTGTATAAGTTAGGTCTATATAAGGTACAAGAGCTCATGCTGGAGCAAAACCCTCCTGAGTGCAAAGGCTGAAGTCTGAATTTTTAAAACTTTTGAGAAAAAGGTGAATTCTGTACAGAGGAAACTTGGCAAAGTGTCTTACTTTGACTATAATTTACATATATGCACAACATGCTTATGTAACTTCTCGACGTACAAAGCAGGCTCTTAGCTTCCAGGTAAACATGCTTTTAACCGGAAGGCCTCAGCCCGCTTTGCCGGATCTGGGCACATGTGTAACTGGTCATCTGTGCTGATAAAACATAGGTTAAGTTCTCTCCTACCTTAAGGAAACCAGGGAAGTTGGCAATCAAAAAAACAGTAAAAACACCGGTATGCATTCAGACCTTGCATAAATAACTTTTAAACAATTTGTACAAAAATAATTCTGCAGAATGTAAGATGTAACAAGACCAAACAAAACGTGTCAAGACGGCGGATGTGGTGTGTGGTCCACTTCATGTTGACGCCAGAAACCCCAGAGTCACAAGGAATGAGGTGCCCAAAACAAAACGCCACCACCAAAAGAAGAAAAGAAAAAACAGCTCCTAAGCTCATGCTTCAGTAAGAGAATTTCTCCAAAAGTTCATCGTCCTCCCCAGCAGGAATGTCTTCGTGGTAAAGGCCGCCTTCGAAACGGTCCCGGAAGCAGTGCGGGAACGAGTCAGAGAGACCGAAGGGAAGCGCCCGGCCCACGCACCCCCAAAACGGCTTTGCCCGCAGCAAGACTCGCAAAATCGCGTCGTTCTGTGGTTGTCCCAAGTCCCCCGTTGAAAATAAAAGCCCTCGTTTCTGTCAGGTCTCTTACCCTCCCCTGAAGCCCCCCACCCCGCTGGCCCCGCATCTGTACACGCTACTTCCTGGACTAACTCAGTTTCTGCAGGAGTTTTTCTTCCACTTGCCCGAACTGGACACTCACGGACATTTCAGCTATGAACTGCTCACAGCCTTCCTTGGTAACTTGCTTGCAGTACCTCAGGTCAATATGACAGATGTTTCCACAGCGTTTGAAGAAGGACAGGCACTGGTCAGTAACCTTATTGCAGTCTGCAGGGAAGAGGGGACAGCGTGAGGCCGAGGGAGCGCGGAGCCCGCACCGAGGCCCCGGGAGCCCAGCGCTCAGCAACAGGCACGACGCCCTGCTCTCCAGCACCTTCCAGCCCCGGTGCCCGAAAGCAGGACTGCTTGCTTAAAAAGCTCTCTTCAGAGGGGGCAGGGTCCCATCTGCCAACTACAAAGTTTCACTTATGCTTGAAGAGCGTTCGCACTGTTCCGAGTGAAACCCCTTCAAACCTTCACACACCTGCCTGTATGTGCACATGCTGTCACATAAATGGGCCTTCTGTCCCTGTTTTTATGGACACGGGACCACGGATACGTTAAATCGCTCGCTTTGCCCCCTATTCCATTGTTGAGTACCTCTGTGCACACTGGTGGGCACTACCTGCTGATTTCCTTCAGATAAACCCCAGGGGGAGAAAGCAGCACTGGGTGCGAGTGACAATGTCTGTAAGGCCACCCATCCTGGGGCCCTCGGACTCGTGGGCACCAGGACTTCAGAGCAAGGCACAGCATGCTTGCCAGCCCCTTCACTGAACGTTCACCTACAACGCGTGCGCAGGGCCAAGGTGCTAGGAGGGCTGGAGAGATTCTGCAAGTGCTCAGATGGAAAGGTGACCGGAATGGATCGTGGTGGAACACAAAATCCGAAAGATGAGATTCACACAGACAGGTGTGGTGACCCGCACTACAGGGAGGGGGGTTGGTACTGGGACCCCTGTCCCACCGACACCACTGAACTGGGATAAACAGAGAGCACGCCCGTGTTATACCGAACACTTAGGACAAGATGCCACCCAGGCCCTTTCTCAGGCGCCAGGTTAAAACCACGGGCTGAGACACAAGCTAGCCAACTGGAGAAGCTCACTTCAGTGTGGCACTGTGTGCACCACCTCTGTGGGGTGGGACAACCCTGCCACCAAAACTCCGAGGAGGAAGAACGGCTTCCTAGGTGCCCAGGGACAGAATGATCGCATACCATCCAAACCACCCACTTCCCCTCGAACGTGGCACTGGTGACAGGAAGGTGGTGTTTATCGAGCACAAACATGGGGCACCAAGACAGGAACTGAACAACTGAACAACTGAACAGCACAGGGATCCTTTTGAAGCAAAACATTAGAATGGATTGTGTCAAAATGTAACTTAAATGAGGTAATTAAGTTACTGCTTGGTAATTACTGGAGAGAAAATAGGCGTGGGGGTGAGGGGGTCTTACTCAAATCTTACAGACCGAATCCGACCCTCCGAAGCTATCAGACCAAAACTGGGTTAGCTGGGCTGAGAACCGGCACTGCCTCTGTCCTCGCTGTCACTCATGTCCCAAGCCCTTGGAATCCGACTCCCACCCCACCAGCAAACAGAGGGGGTCAGGGAAGATTCCACAGCATTCACGAGGAGACACGGAAGCGTGAGGGCACGAGCTGCCGTGGCGTTTTCTTCCCTCCAGCTCAGGCCCCTCGACGGCAGGCTCAGGAGGCGTTCACAGTTCCGACTACAGCAGTGGCGGAAGCCAAGCCGCTCACTCCCAGTCACAGCCGACTCAGCCTGGCCCTGCCTCACTGCCCACTGCTCCCTGTCGCCTGCCCCAACGAGCTGCAGCCGTGCCCACGGAGGGAAGCTTCCCTGGTGCTCGTGGTGGGTCAGGAACCACTGCCCCGTGTGCTCGCGGCTGCCAGAACTTTGGGGGCAGCGACTATTACAAGCCCGGCAATAACCTCTTTAACACGTCTCCCCTCCAAACGCGGCTGTGTGTGTGTCTTGATCACGGGCATGTCTCAGAACCTAACACCGTGACCCTGCAACAGCAGGCGCACACATGTGAAATCCCCAGTTCGTCCCACGGGGGGCTGGGCAGTCCCTGATGGGTGTCCCCAACTGACCTGACAGGTTGATCTCGGTTAAGGAGTCTCGGGTGGTGGTGCCCACAGCAGTGAGCAGGTTGATGGACTGGTCAGTCACGTGGTTACAGTAACTGAGGTGGAGCTTGGAGAGCAGGGGCATGTGGCGGATGATGAGCCGCAAGGAGGCGTCCGTGATGTCCAGGCCTGCTAGGCGCAGCTCCACGATGTTCCGGAGCTTGCTCCGATTGTCCATCTGACCTGAGGGCGCAGGGAGGAGGGAGACCACATGTCAACCGACAGGAGACTGAAAGACCTACCAGCCAGATTAACGCTTGGGCTTCAGTTCGTCCCCCAGTGCTTCCCCTCCGAAAAGCAATCTGTTCCGACGTTTAAAAATCAGAAGATTCCATGTCAAACTTTAGACATCTAGATTCTTGAAAATTCAGAAGATCTAGAAACACAGAGCCGCGTTCCGCCCAGCGGTACTGGGCCGATGGGAGCAGAGATGGCGGAGCGCCTCCAGATCGCCGTGGTTTCCTCATTTAAGCTGCTGGCGGGGGCGATGGCTCCATCCTGTGAGCCGCTCCCCAACCACACTGACCCCCAATGCTCAAGGGGCCTGAAGCCAAGGCAGGATGAGTTAACAGAGAAGCAGTTAGATGTGTGCAGAGCCCCCAGAGTGGGTGTGACTGGAAGCCTCTGTCCTTAGCCCTTCAGTGCCCGGGGGGAGAACACAGTAGCCACGACCCCTCTCTGCACCCTCTGGAGAAGGGCAGAGGCCAGAGAAGGCTCGAGGACACACACACCAGACAGGGTCCCCAGCGAAAACTGGACCCAACAGCACACCTTAGTCACACCACCTCCTTGTTACCTTCTTTGACAGGCCCTGGGCCTGACCACTCACCTGGCCTGTTATCCGTGGGCGGGGACAGGAGATCCCGCATCTGGGCATCCTTTAGTCCTTCCACCCACTGGACATCCAGAGTCCGGAGCAATGGACAACTGGAGCTACAGAGGGCTGAGACCGCGATCCATGAGCAGCCCGACAGCACCAAGTCTCGGAGCCCTGGCGGGGACAGGGAAGGGGCGACAGGTCAGGTGAGGCGCCCCAGTCCCCACTCCTGCACATCTGGGGTCACCGGACCAGTGCTCACCAGGCAACCGGTTGATGAGCCAGCTCAGCTGTTTCTTGGAGATATTGGTCCAGCTGAGGTCCAGGGAGACAGGCTGTCGCCGGATGATGCCGCTCAGCATCAGGGGCGTGATGGACTTGCAGTGGTTCAGGTCAATGCGGGTCCACAACCGCTTATCGCAGCACCTGGAGACCAGGCCCAGCAGAGGGGGTTTCGTCAGAGCTGGGGGCTGACTTGTGAAGCCCTCAGCATGGCCATGGTAACACTCCACCTTCCCAGCCCAGGGAGAGGCTCCTTACTCCACCCTCTGGACCCTTCCGTTTAGCTCCCATCTGCCTTTTGGGGCAACGGGTTACCTCTGCTCTGACTGCCGCAGGGCCTCCATGGAAGGGGCTGGCACCTGCTCTCTAGTAAGGACCCAATGGGGGCTTACACACCCTCTACACGCCACACCTCAAAACAAGCCTGAGCAGCAGGCATCCTACCCACTCACAGAGAAAGGTAAGTAACTGGGCCAGAAAGCTAGGAAATGTCAACACTGGGATTCAGGTCTGTCACTAGCACCCTGGCTGTGAATAACCCGGGCTAACACTTTAAGGATGGGACTCCACTTGGCCCTCAGTCCATTATCCAAGGAGTTAAATCAGGAAATTAAATAGGGTTCACCTCTTTGGACAAGTCCAGATTGACCAGACTGCTGCAGCTGCCTGGACCTCTTTGGGGAGGATAACCAAGCTGGACTGGGCTTAGACAAAGCGAAGTGGGGCCACATGCCACCCATGTGCCATCCCCGGTCTAGCCTAAGCCTCAGCCCAGAGCTGGACACAGAGCCAGTCCCCACGACCCCCAGTCCCTGCTCAGCCAGCGCCCCCCTCACCAGCGGTTCCAGGTCCTGCAGACCCGCATGCAGACACACAGGTCTCGGTGGCTGAGGTAGCTGAAGACGGCCATCCACACCTCCCGGTGCATGACGTGGGCTGCCCCATCATCCAGGGGCAGCGAGTCGGGTGGGGGGCTGATGGGCGGTGGCCGGATCACGTGTCGCTCCATCTGGATGCACTTGGGCGGGGACACAGAGGGTGGGGGCCGGGAGACGATGCGGGGTGGGCTGCGCAGGCCGGTCCCCAGCTGGTGCCGCAGCTCCCGGGGGGTGCCGTTGAGCCCCTTGCTGAAGCGGTGGGGGCGCTCGCAGAGGCCCAGGGGCCGCTTGGGCTCCTCATTCTCACTCTCGGGCTCTGACTTGATGGGCTGGTGGTTCTCGTTGGCCAGGCTGCTCTCCGTCTTCTGGATCTCCTGGTTGAGCTCCTTGCTCAGCTCCTTGCTCAGCTCCTTGTTGGGGAGCCGCCGTTTCCGGCGCATCTTCACCTTCTTCTTCTCCTCGGGACCCTCCGCACCCTCAGTGCTGGGCCCGGCTGTTGGGGAGCTAGAGCGGGAGTGGTCGCTCTCCCTGGTCTTGGGGGGTGCCTCAGGCAGATCGTCCTCTGGCTCCTGCTTGAAGCGCCGGAGTGGCTTGTTGGCTAGAGACATCCGGTCCTCGGCATTCTTCCAGGACCTCCGCTGAAGAGAGGGCGGGGGCCAGGGCAGGTAAGCCCCCAGCTAGGGCTGCACCCACCAGGCCTCTCCTCCACCCTCCTCCAGGGACCTACTGCCCCAGGCTGGAGGGGAGGGGAGGGGAGGGGAGGGGAGGGGGGGAGGGAGGGGAGGCTCTTATAGTACCTTCTTCCTGAAAAGCTTATCTTCTTTGCCTGGTTTTAGCTGTCACAGGGAAGAAAGGATGCAGAGCTTACTCCCAGGGTTCGTGGGATTTGGTCCCCTCAACACCCAAACCCAGCACTGCCATGGTGTCTACAGTAGGGGCTGGAGGGGCCTCTTCCCCACAAATCCATGACAGATGGGTGGGCCCTGCCTGCTGGTTTTAAGGGCCAAGCTGGAAGTAGAGGCGTGTGGTGGAACTGTTCCCACCCCGCTGACCTCCCACCTTTGGACAGACCCAGAGATATGCAGGGGCCGGGCAGGTCAGACTTGGCCCTGGAAGCCAGTCCTGGAGGCAGGGCCTGCAGGATTCCCAGCAGAGCCTGAAGGGCCAGAGAAGACAACCAGGCGCCACCTCGTGGCTCATGCTGGAAGGGCCGGTGGGCGGAGCAGGGCCGCCAGGATCCTCGGAGGTTCCCCAGATCCCCAGGGCTTCCCAGCCGCAGCTTCGGCTTCCCAGGCCCCACGCCAGAACCACGGGCCAGCGATCTGGGGCTGAGGCCTGTGAAGCTGGGGTGCACAGGCGCCTGGGAGCAATGGGGTGGAGGTCCAGTGGGGGTCCGGGGGGGCGGGCTTGCGAGTCCCCAGGGCCTCGGGAGGGTGGGGGCGACATGCGAGCACCTGCTGCTGGAAGTAAGTGAGGCTGGATCTCCACCAGGGGCTGAGGCTGCTGCCTAGAGGGGGCCTCTGCGAGAGGTGAGAGGAGGAACCAGGGGACGTTTGCAGCGTCGAGGCCTAAAGGGGCAGGAAGAGTGACTGGCTGGTTTCCCCTCGTTTCGCGGGGGTCGGGCTCTCAGCGCCTAGGGGATCCGCTCAGGCAGCCAGGGCCTCCCACGGCCCATGCGCGCCCCCAGAGCCCACGCCGCCCACACCACCCTGCGCCCACCCCTCCTAGGCCGTACTCGCTTCCGTCCACTAGGCTCCTGGGGCTTCTCGTATTTCCGCTTCCTCCTCAGGTGCACGTCGTCGGACTTTCGGCGCAGGATGCCATCCGGGGGCACTTTCTTGGGGTGCTCGTCAGACCTGCGCCGGGGCGCCTCCTCACACTCGCTCCTGCGCTTGGCAGACTCCTGGCCTTCCTTGTTGTCGCGGTTCATCTTCTGCTCCTTGAGCAGGGAGCCAGGCAGGTTGGAGGCGTACTTAAAGCCAGGGCCACGCTTTTGCTTGTAGGCCAAAAAGAGACAAGGTACAAGCGGCCTGTATATCTTTGGACCAGCCCCCCGCCCCGAGACCCCAGCACCCACCAGCCGACCGCGTGGGCACAGGCTGCGTCTGGCAGGGCCCAGCTCCGTCCCTCCCGGGTTGACCGCTGGGACAGGGAGCCCGGCACTCACTTTCCCGGTCTTGCCGGCGTGGTTACACTTTGGACACTCCCAGCAGTTGGGAAGCTCATCGTTCACCACGCCCTCTGACTCCTTAATCTGCGAGGGACAGGCCAGTCAGCACACAGGGAGGGGGCCAGAGAGGCCGCCTCCGCCAGAAACATTAACACGCCCCCGCCCCAAATGCCTTGTCCTTCCCACCTTTGGCCAAAAGAAAAGAACACGAGAGTGGTTAAGGCAGGTGACTGAATTTGGTCATTTAGTAACCCAGTGCCCCCTGCCCTGGTGGAGCTTCTGGTCGCAGAGAGAGAAGCAAGCAGACAAGGAAGGCATGGTGCCCTCTAAAACACATAGATGTGCAGGGGCTGACTCCTGTGCAGCTGACAGGGAGGTGCTGGGTATGTTGACATTCTCTTGGGACAGAAGTTATGTGCCAGCCCAGAGCGGCTCTTCCTTTCAAACGAAGAACCTGCTGCCCAAGACAGGCAGGTCCAGCACGGCAGTACCAGGGGAAGGCAGCCCTGCCTGGACACACTGAGGGCAGGTCCCCACACACAGGAATACAACCCTCTGCTGGTATGGCACCTGCCCTCTCTTAGCCAGGCCCCAGCAAGCAGCCCGACGAACCAGAGTGTCTCCTGTGGTGTGTGTGTGAGCATGTGTGGGGTCTGGGCTACTCCAGACCTTTCTGGCCCTCAGCTCATCATCTGACACAGCGAATCAGATGTCCCTCCATAGCAGGAATCAAAGTTCTCCCTGGCCCCTCGAGCGTCAGAACCCCCACAGGCCCCCAGTGGCGTGTCGGGCAGCGCAGCCAAGTCCCAGGAGCTGCTCACCTTAAGGCATCCAGGGTGGATGATTTCGTTGCAGATGGAGCACTCCATGAGCATGAGGTTAAACTTGCCTTCTTCCTCTTCCACCGTGTCCTCCTTCCCTGCCTCACCGCACACCAGGCACACGGCCGTGTGGGGCAGCACTGGCTGGAGAGCCGGGGAGAGCGGAGGTCAGCAGGGGCTGGGAACCCCTTCAGCAATGGATGAGCTGCTCTTCTCCACCTGCCACTGCCATTCATTCATTCATTCACTCACTCAAATACTTAGGCTCTTGTGTGCCAGGCACCACTCTAAGTGCTGAGACTAGAGCAATAAACAAGACGGGAACACACGTCTGCCATCCCGAGCTTGCATCTCAGCGGAGGGAGGAGGGCAGATCAGAGAATGAGACAGTACATATTGCATGGTGACAAGGGGGACGGAGGAAACAGCAGCAGGCAGGGCCAGGGCCTGGGGGAGGGGTGGCAGGCAGGCTAATCCGAAATGTGGAGGTCAGGGACAGCCTCCCATTTAAGGGGAAATCTGAAGGAGGTGGGGCTGAGGCTGCACCTCACCAGCAGGCGTCAAAGCCTAGGCTGTGGACTGCAGGATCCCCAAGACCTTCACCAGGAGGCCTGGGGGGTGGGTCAAAACTACTTTTAGGACACAACTGAGACATCATTTGCCTTTCTCACGGTGTCGGCACTGGCACTGCTAGAGGCACTGGCTGTCCCTGGGCTACTCCTGGCCACACACCAGTTTCATTCAACAGTGTCTTGGATGAAGCAGGAAAAAGGACTAATTTTATTAAAACTCCGACTCTTGATCCTTCCTACACTCTGTGGGACAACATCAAGCGTGCACAAAGTGCATCTGCGGCGGACGGAACAACGGGCACCCGAGGAACGGCACGCACGGCACCGAGCTCCCCCGGTGACTTTCTCCACAGAGCACCACTCCACTTGGAAAAAAAACCATGGATATTGGCTTATTTCCTCAGAGATGAAACCAGCGAGCCCATCACTTCCAGAGAAGTGACTTACAGCATGTGTTGCAAATTATACAATTCTAATTTTCCAACAAAAATTAGAATTCTAGAAAACTTACATTAGCCACCATGAACCGGACGGACGGCTTCCCAAGACTCAGACAGACTTTCCTGACAAGACTGGCAGCGGTGTTAGCAAACGTGGCTCGGTGTAACACTGTGGAATGCTACACATCAACATTGAGGGAATTCTGCACAACTCAGCCAGCCAGCATTTTCCAAATGGCTAACGTTCGATGTTACAACACCATGCACGAGCAAATGAGCCATTCCAGGGGCAAGAACGGCTGAGGCATTTTAATGTAACAGGATGAAAAGTTCACTGATACAGTTTCAGATTCCACGTTGCAACAACCTTTAAGACACTGCCACCTGGGGAGCTCTGGCAAGAAAACCCGCAATGGCCTGAAACAACTGTTGAGGTCTACGTATCTGAGCGAGACCGGGTATTCCTCTTATAGTTCTTCCAAAAAGAAAAAAAAAAACCACAATGGAAGGATATAGAAACAGATGGTGAAAATTCAGGTCTTTTCTAATGAACCAGGCCTGAAAGAGGTTTAGAAAACATACAACAATGCCATTCTTCACACTAATCATTTTTGTTGGGAAGATGCACTTATCTCTTATAAAAATGCTATTTTTTTTTGTTTACATGCGGTGGGTTTCCTGTTATTTTTAAATGAAGTCAGTGTGAATTTTGAATACAGTAATAATAACAAATAAATACCCCACATAAGCAAAAGCTCTTTGGGTCCTCCTGATTTCGGAGAGGGGTAAGGGGCCCTGAAAACACCGAGCTCGAGAAGTGACGTACTAGGCTGTCCCTGTACGTGCCTGGCTCCCAGCACCGGGTCCAGGGATCCAGACGCAACACACAGGCCATTTTCATTAAACTGAGTTAGAGGAGCTTCAAATACACCGGGGTACACACTCCACTGCATATCCCAGCGAAAAAGTCTACAAAATGGCACAGACACTGCAATTCTAACAAATAAAAACTGAAGGTGAGAGAGTCATCACTTGTTCAAAATACTTAAATGAACAACTGCTAACGCCTGAAGCGAGTGGTGGAGAGGGGAACAGTGATGAGGGAGGGTGAAGGCAGACCACGCCAAAACCCTAGGAGAACCCAGACAGGTCCTGTGCGCCAGCGTTACCAGCAGCAGAGGGGCTGCTGGAGGATGCGCGGGCCAGGGAACTTGGGCTCCCAGAGGAGAGAGAGCGGAGCATGGTGAGACAGACAGGGCACCGGAATAGGGTGCGGCAGGCGGTGGCTGACTCTGAAAGACCTCGAGGAGAGGTAGAAACAGAAGTTCTGGGAGGGGAAGCCCAGAGTCTGGAGAAGGTTCAGCAGCGGGATCAGCAGCAGGAAGGGATCGAGTCTGTGGGGGAGCCTCATGGAGAGGTGCAAAGGGAAGGCTGCTCTGGGGGTGGGGTGGGGGGGGGGTGCTCTGATGTGTCAAGAGAGAAAGGCCTAGGAAAGGAAGAGAGGTGGGTAAACCTCCCAACAAAGTAGAAAGGCTGGAAGAAGATGAAGCAGCAGCCCCCTACCCCGTCAGGCCGAGTCAGTATTTGCCATCGGTTCCAGAAGCCACATCAGAGCGGAGAGGACGAAACACAAAAGTGAGCTTTCTCTTCTTCTCCCAGCACTGACCGTGCCAGGTGCCGGGCCAGCACCAGAACCGCAGAGCACAGGTGGCGGCAGGGACAGGTTTCCTCTAACCGAGCCTGGGACGCTGGACGGGACGGAGGGAGCAGGAGAGAAAACAGTCCTGGGTCACAGCCAACATGCCAAGTTTTAGGTGACACTGTTTCTGAGACCAGCAGTCCCTATAAACAACCTCTCAAACCCTGACCGAACGCAATGCGTCACACGGACCCACCCCCCTCAGAAAAATGCACACACGCACACACAGATAAAAATCTGTACTGAATTTCAAGGGGGAATCTCAAATTCCCTGAAATCCATTCAAATGACCTGGGTACAGATAACAAAAACAGCAGCAGTGAAACCTAACAATGTCCGCACAGCAAAGGAAACGGAGTGAAAACACAACCCACGGAGTGGGAGCGGGTATCTACAAACCATATTTGGGATAAGGAGTTAACGTCCAGATTATATGAAGAACTCCTATTACAACAACAAAATTACAAACAATCCAATTTAAAAACTGGGCAAAGGACTTCAACGGACATTTCTCTACAGAAGCTATAGACAGCCAACATCCTATGCTGAGCACATGAAAACAGGCTCCACACCACTCATCATCAGGAAAATGCAAATCAAAACCATAGACAGATATCACGTCTTATGCCCATTCGGACGGCCATTATTGAAAAAGAGAAAAGAACAAGAAATTGTGGCAACCGACAAGACCTGTGGGGAAGCTCGGACCCGAGGGCACTGCCGGTGGATTGCAAAGTGCTGCAGCCGCTATGGAAAAACAGTGTGGAGGTACCTCAAAAAACCTAAAAATAGAATTACATATGGCCCCGGCTAATGTGGCTCAGTGGTTGAGCGCTGGCCTGTGAACCAAAGGGTCATCGGTTTGATTCCCAGTCAGGGCACATGCCTGGGTTGTGGACCAGGTCCCCAGCAGGGGGCCTGCTAGAGGCAACCACACACTGATGTTTCTCTCCCTCTCTTTCTCCCTCCCTTCCCCTTTTTTTAAAAAATAAATAAATATAATCTTTAAAAGAGAGAAAGAGAAAAGAATTACATATGATGCGGCAACCCCACTTCTGGGAATATATCCAAAAGAACGCAAAACAGGACCTCAAAGAGGTCCCCCCATACCCATGCTCATCACAGCTTCATTCACAATAGCCTAAGGGTAGAAGCAACGAGAAAGTCCATGGACAGATGAACAGATGAAGAAGATGCAGTATACACCCAACAATGGAATATTATTCGGCCTTGACGAAGAAGGGAATCCCGCCACGGGCTACAGCATGGTTGAACCTCAAGACTATGCTGAGTGAAAGAAGCCAGGCACAGATGGGGAAATCCTGCCTGACTCCACTTACGTGAAGTGTGCAAAGCAGTCTGGGACACAGAAAGCAGAGAGGCGGCTGCCAGAGGCCGCAGGGTGGGGAGTGGGAAAGAGCAGCTGTGTTTTAACAGACGTAGAGTTTCCGTTTGGCAAGAGGGAAAAGTCCCAGAGCACACGGGTGTATGGTGGTACTGTGCCCTTAAAAACACTTGAAGTGATGGGGATGTGACATACCCGGAACAGGAGGGGGAGTCAGTAATACTGTAACCCTAAAACTACTTGGGGGAGCTCTCTGTAAGGTGCATGACTGGCTAACCACTAGGCTGTACGCCCGAAACTAATACGTATATTGAATGTAAACTGTAAAAACAAAACATTCCCCCCAGAACCTTCTTTTGATTAAAAAAAAAAAAGAGGTAAAAAATAACTGATGAACAACAAAAACTGTTCCATCAGAAAAAAGATGTTTTATTTGCGCACTGAAATTGATGTATCTGTTTATTTGGTTGTGTGGACTAAGGAGTGGCTTTTTGCTTGTTTGTTTAGAGTAAGCACAATTAACAATGAAATACAGAAAGTAAAAATATACCGTGATAATTTATTGGAGCTTATCAATTTTTGGTATGAACAAAATGGCTCTTATGCAAAAAAACTTTTATACATCTGTATCAAATATAGCACAAAATATATTTTGCAAAAAAATAAAACAAACCAAAAAAAGGTTAAAATGATGAATTTTATGTTATGTATTTTTATACCACAATAAAAATAAAAATCTCCACAAAACTGTGTGTGTGTGTGTGTGTGTGTGTGTATGGAGGAAGGGAAAATGTCCCCAGGGCTTGGAGGGACCCAGCAGCTGGGGAGAAAGGCTCTCGGTGCCCCAGGCGGGCCTGCGGGGGGAGCTCGCCCAGGGCCCTGCCTCTCCTGCTGAGCCTGCTGCTTTCCCACGGAGCACAGAGATCGCTCCCCCCACAGGGGGCGCCCCAGGGCCCTGAGAGCAGCACCCCAGGGAAATCGGAGTGTGTGGGTGTGTGCAGGGGGGACTCAGTCAGACTGCAAGCCAGGTTGTCAGAATCTTTGTCCCCTGCCCTGTCGTCTAGGGGCAAGGCCCGCGGCGTGGGGAGGGAGGCAGGCAGTCGGCTGGAGCTGGCCAGGCTCTGCAGGGCCCAGTTCCTGAGCCCCATAAATCAGTCCTCTTTGCCCCGCACAGCCCTTCAGGAGGGAGACTAACCTGCCCCGCGGACCCCTGACTTTGAAGGGAGGACAGGAAGGAAGGGAGGGCCTACATGAACTGGATCATAAACGTTGGCAACGGGGTCACGCACGGGATAGGCTGCCCTAACATGTTTAATGGCAGACACTTCAAAGCACCCGGCCATCCAAGTAAGGAAAGAGTGGTAAGACCATCGGGCTACAGTGAGAAAGGAGCCTGAGAACATGGCAGGGAGTGCTGCCATGTGGAAATTCAAACAGCACTTCTCTGAGCCCCTGCGGGTACATTCTCTGTGAGGTACACTGGGCGGGCCCACGCCAGGGTGGGCGGGTCCCGGAGCAGGGAAGGGCCCACTCACCGCGATGCACTGCCGCATGATGCAGCTCTGCTTCATCCGCCCGGGGCCCCCGAACTTCTTCATGTCCTTGCAGAAGTGGCACTCCCCGCACTCGGTCCGCAGGCAGGCCTCGCACTTGCGGCATCGCGTCCGGCGCCGGCGAGCTCCCGCCGTGGTCCGATTGGCGGCCAACTTCACCGCGGAGGCGGGGCCCAGCTTCACCTTGGGCCGCCCTATGGCCCGGTTCTGCGGGAGAACACATAGGACCGTGAAATGCGAGGCTGCAGGGCGTGCTAGACCCTGGCACACAGCATTTCGGGTTGAGGTGTCCGTAAGATATGCTGGCCCCAGGACCTCCGAATGTGACCCGATTTACCAGCAGGGTCTTTACACAGGCAACCAAATTAGAGCCAAGTCATGAGAGTGGACCCTAACCCAGGAGACTGGCACCCTCATGACGAGGCATAATTTGGACACAGGCGAAAAGGGACCCTGTGTGAGGTCATAGGGAAAGACTGCCACGTGACCAGAGCCATGCTTCCACAAGCCAAGAAATGCTGGGTTTTCCCAGAAGCTGGAAGGAGCCGGAAGGAGCCTCCCTTGGAGCCTTCAGGGCAAGCTGACCCTGTGGACACCTTGATTTCAGACTTCTAGACTCCAGACCTGCCAGGAAATTAAGTTTCTGTTGCTTTAAGGTCCCCAGTTTGTGGGGACTTCCTTATGGCACCCCAAGAGCCTACCCCAGAGGCTACTCCAGCTTCCCCCACTCAAGGCCCCTGCTCAAGACTCTCCCAGGGCCCCACGCCTCTGGCCACACCCTGTGGCTTGTGCTTCCCAGTGGCCACACGGAGCCACATGGTCAGCCTCTGTTCCCTGTGCGGGAACACCATCCCCCACACCACCTGGCTAACACCCACTCACCCTGCAGGCCCCAATTCACGTGCTACTTTCTTCCAGCAGCCCCCACCCCCCACCCCCACCCCCCACCGGGCTTGGCGCCTCCTGAGGACCCCTCAGAGCACTTGTTATAACTGTCTGGCCTGCCACAGGCCCTCCCTCAGAGACAAGGAAGGAGCTCAGGAGTCAGTTATCAAGGGTTTCTGGTCACCACTGTCCCTCCACAAGACAATGGGCACAAAGGACATGCTCAATAAACCACACGAACCCCAGGAGAATGGGGCATAACCCTGAGGAACCTTGATTTCTGAGACTTTCTCAAAATGGGCTCCAAATCCTTCCCACCCCATGACTCAGGAGGAAACAGAGACAGGTAGATTAACTGCTAAACAGTGAACGAGCCAGCCACGTGTCCTGCTCTGAGGTCCCTGCACCCTGGCCACCAGCCCCAGGGCCTCCTGAAAACAAGGACTGGTGGTGGAGCTCCCCCTCAGCCCCAGGAGGACGCTCTGCCCCGCCTGGTCCACCTAGGATCAGACAGGGAAGGACCTGGACATCGTGTGGGTCTTGTGTGAAGCCCTTTTCCCAGGAACATGAGTTTGCGGGGAAATGGTTCACCCCTCGGTCAGGGGGACCATGACTCAACCCAAAACTATCTGATCTCAGTGGCAGGTAATGCTCAAAGCCACTTCTCAGCCACCTCAATTAAGCTTCAGTTGGGTCCCAGCCTTTCTGTTTTAACGGCTTGCCACACTTGGACCCCTAAACAAAACCCTATCCTCTCGTTAGCTCCCAGCCCAGGGGCACGGTTAACAGTGTACCCACGAGGGTGGCCGGGGTCCTCCTGAACCTCCCACAGCGCACAGGACACTCTCCCAACCCCACCGTGCAGGCGCGTCGGAAAGACAGTCCACCCTGCTCTGTGAATAAACCCTCACCGTCCCCAATTTCCTTCTGCTGTGGCCCCTGCGAAGAGCTGAAAATCTCACATATCTCGACACACACGCACCTCTGGGTGTTGATACACGCGTGGATCCTGCTCTGCCATTTATTTTCCCAGCAGCCTGCAGGATTCAGGAAGACCGCGGAGCTTCTACGCGCGGCAGTGTCCACCCAACGGGGCACGCTGCCGCTCTTAGTCCTGCTCGCCTGGGTCTGAACTCCGCGGGGGAAAGGCAGGCACTAGACCCAGTTTTACTGGCGCCTCTGTTCTGACTTCCCCCAAAGGCACGCCAGGTACAGTCCCGCCCACCACCTTCGGGGCAGCCACTGGCCGGCCTGCACACCCAACAGCTGCCCCCGGGGAAGGGGCCGCCCCAACATCAGTCATTCTTCGCGCAGGGTCTGGCAGGCCTACTGGCGCAGCAGGCCTTACACAATACCCAAGGAATGCCCGCGGCGCCCCGAGTCACATACCCCTGGCGATAACGCCGATAACGCCGACGCCACCTATACATTGCGCGCATCATTTCAGGTCTGGTTTTGGTGCTCGAGGAGTTAAAAAAAATAATAAAAAAGATCAATTTTCAAAGCCTTTGGATTTGAGTACGGCAGGTAAGGGACGCGGACCTGAAAATGAAGCAACGCCAAGGACGGCAACCACAGGGAAGGTGGCTAATTGTTGAGTGCGCACTATTGTGCCTGTATTTCACATATGATATTACCTAATTTTCCCAATAATAACCCAATGAGCTCTGGCTGGTGTGGCTCAGTGGCTTGAGTGGCGGCCTGCAAACCAAAAGGTCCCAGGTTCTCCCCCAGTCAGGGCACATGCCTGGGTTGTGGGCCAGGTCCCCAGTAGGGGGTGATCGAGAGGCAACCACACATTGATGTCTCTCTCCCTCTCTTTCTCCCTCCCTTCCCCTCTAAGAATAAATAAAATCTTAAAAACAAAATAACCCAATGAGATATTTTACAGATGAGGTGGAGGTTAAGTGACCTGCCCAGGGTCACGGAGCCAGCCGCTGATGTGCACACCCTTGCGCCGCGCCCGAAACACTACAGACTACAGCGCATGTGCAGATGAAGGGGTTGGAGACCCCGGAGTCCACACACCCCAGGGGGCGGGGTTCACAGCTAGTGCTGGACGCCCTTAGTATGACCGGCGCCAACAGGAGGTGCAGAGAAGCTCGTGCACTTCCAGAGAAACGGAAATCAGGAAGGTTTCTCCCTCTCTTCACAGCCCGGAAGACAGTCTGATGCGGAGCGTCTCCTGTTAGCAACTACTCTTCAAATCATCACAACATGAGCAACCAAGTGTGATCCGGGGTCTCCAGTCAAATGCAGAGAGGGCAGCGCGGGGGCCTCCCTCCAAGGACAAACCAGAGGCGAAGGACCAGCTTCTTCAGTGAAGAACTGAAAAGGGGAAAAAAAAATCCCAGGCCCCCACACAGGCCCCCCACCCGCCTCCCGCTCAGGAATGGCAGGTATAAACAGCCGCTGAGCCGGGCCTCTGGCCTCGCTGGCTGCGAAGACAGTGTCTCTCGGAAGTGAAGGAAAAAAAAAAAGTTGGGCCAATCCAGCCAGAGTCACAAAGCTTGTACGTGCTCTCCCATGCTTTCCAAAGCACATTCCTATCAGAAGAAGCACTTTTCAAATCTGTGGAGAAAAACAAGCCCGTCTGGATTTCAATGGCAGTTGAGACTTCCTGGAAAATGACAGAGCAAACGGCAGAAAGAAGAGGTATAAGGAATCACTGTTCCTGAGGACTTTGATTCTGGCCCCATCTAGCCGACTGCCCATCAGGCTGGAAAAAACGCAGCTGCCTGCAGCTTCTCATAGTTAACTAAGCAACACCTGAGTCCTGACCAGTGTGGCTCAGTGGGTTAGGCATCCCACAAGCTGAAAGGTCACCAGTTCGATTCCTAGTCAGAGCACATGCCTGGGTTGCAAACCAGGTCCCTGTTTAGGGGCGCGCAGAGGCAACCGATGCACCAATGTTTTGCTCCCTTCCCCCCTCTAAAAATAAGTAAATAAATAAGCTTATAAGATTTGCTTACACAGGTATGAGCAGTCTTACCATTTAAAAATAATAATAAATAAGACCTTAAAAAACAAACTGAGCAACACCTGAAACACAGGATCCTAGTAAAGACCACTGAGAAAATCAACACATGAAAAAAGGCATCAGATGGTTTCTATCAAGGAGATGAACAGGCCTCTCCTTTTGGCATGAAGCTTCGGGCCTGATCTCTTCTGGGTGAATCTGCAGGTTCACAGACCAAAACTAAACTCCACTGCCTCCTGCCCTTGCCTCTGTCTGTCAAGTAACCCAGGGTGTCTCTTTGTTCATTTCAGCAGGATGTGTTCTTCTCAGCAAAAGGCAAGGATGACTGCAAGAGGCGCCCGACTGATGTTTCTCTCTTTCTCTCTCTCTCCCCCTCCCCTCCCTCCCTCCCTCTCTCTCTTCTTCTAACATCAATACACATATCCTCAGGTGAGGATTTAAAATAATAGTAATAATAATAATAATAACAATAAAGGCAACAAAGGGATCTACTTATTTCCACTTCCAAACCAGCCTCCCTGACTCTGAGGCCACTTGTTGATCTCATCAATCCAGGATCCATAGCCTCAGCTTCATCTGATTAGAAAAATCTAGTCTACAGGCCCACACACACAAATCTTCGTCTTCCAACAGCTTTTCCTACCAGCAACCCATAAGTGCTGTCCTTAAGAGGAACACTAGTAAGATGGTTCTTCCATTCATCTATTCCACAAATATTAACTGAGCGCCTCCTGCCAGACCCTGTTCTCCAGGATATCCATGGGCAGAACCTCTTCAACCCCTCCTCTCTCAAACACGGGGGTTAAAATTACTTGGATTATCCCGAATTAATGAAAAGACATCCCATGTTCATGGAATGAAAGACAGTCTGGTTAAGATGGCAATGTGCCCCACAGTGCTCTGTAGATTCAATGCAATCAAAATGCTGCTGACTTTTTTGCAGCAATTAACAAACTGACCCTAAAATTTACATGGAAATTCAAAGAACCTGGAACGGCCGAAACAATGTTGAAAATGAAGAACAAAATGACAGCACCCATACTTCCTGACTTCAAAACGTACTGCAAAGCTGCAGGAAACCAAAGTGTGGCACTGGCATTAGAACACGCAGAAGGACCAACGGAACAGAACTGCAAGCCAGTGAATAAAACTTCCTAATACTGATGACCAACTGGTTTTGACCAAGGTGTCAAGGCACCTCAGTGCAGGAAAGCACAGTCTTTTCAACAAATGGATATCCACAAGCAAAATAATAAGTGGAACCCCTAGCTCACATCACATACAAAAATTGCTAAAAAATGGACTGAAGACCTAAATGGAAGAGCTAAAACTATAAAATGCTTTGAAGGAAGTCTAAGGGTAAATAAATCTTCCTGGCCTTGGACAAGGCAAGGGTTTTTCGCAGGAAACCAAAAGCACAGGCAACAAGAGAAAAAAGGTAGGCTGGGCTTCCAAATGAAAAACTTTTGGGCTCAAAAGGGAACTATCAACGGTGGAAAAACACCACAGAATGAGAAAATATTTGGAAATCGTCTATCTGGTAAGAAGCTAGCGTCAAGAATCTATAAACAACTCGTAACAGGTGCCGTGACTACAGAGGAGAGTAAGAGCTGCTCCCCTACTCTGGGAGCGGGAGGCAGAGGAGAGTAAGAGCTGCTCCCCTACTCTGGGAGCGGGAGGCAGAGGAGAGTAAGAGCTGCTCCCCTACTCTGGGAGCGGGAGGCAGACGTAACCACAGGTGCCCGATGCAACATGATGATGAGAACACCAAAAGCTAACATTTATTAAGTATTTACTCTTTTCAACATTTGTATCCATTGCCAATGAGGTGGGAATCATTGTTTCCATTTAGAAATGGGGAAACTGAGGCACAGCACAGTTAAGCCGTCTACCCAATGTCACAGTGCCGATAAATGAGAAGCCGAAATATGAACCCAGGCGGTGGCTCAAAAGCCTGGACCCTGGTATGAGGACTCAGGAGAAATGCCCCTTCTCACGAGGAAGAGAGGGTGGGAAAAGTGTCACAGACACAGGAGGTGGCGACTATAGAGAGTCTTAGAGGGCAGCCAGGACGCTGCGAGCCAGGGGTAGGGGTGGGGTTAAGGCACGGAGAGCCTAAGCAGAAGGAAGAGTAAGATAGAGACGTGAAACGGCACAGCATGTTCAAGGAACAGGTCGATATGACTGCTGGAAGCCAGCCCCGAGGTAGCAGGAGCCAAACCCTGCAGGGCCCCACGTGCCACAGGAGAGAAACGGTGGCCCCTGGAAGAGCAGTGAAAGGACTTTACATGCAGGAGCAACACCGTCATATTCTGGCAACAACGTGGGGAGTATTTTTTGGGTGGTGGGCAAGTTGCAAGGCAGAGAGATGAGCCGAGGACACACGGTAGTCCAGCTGAAGACTACAAAGCCCTGAGTAAGAGCCATGGAAGGGATGAGAGGAGGGGATGACTCAGGAGGCATTTCAGAAGCTGGCCCAGTGTTAGAAGACCCGCAGGCTGAGTGAACGTGGGGCATGCGAGCAGGAAGAGGCCTGAAAAACTTGGGAGGTTTCTGGCTGCAGCAACAGGAGAACCCACAAGGCTAGAGAAGACAGACAACAGTGGCTCCGCCGAAGAATGTGAGGAGCCCAAGGACGTCCAAGGAAGGTGGCCAGCAGGTAGGAGGGACGGGAGCCGAGATACACTACTGGGAACCAGCATCACACAGTGTGAAGCCAGTTAAGTCCATGAGGTTGTCCAGGCAGAACAGGCAGAATGAGAGGAGGGTCCTGGACAGAAGCTTCAAGACTAGTAACATCCAAGGGCCAGGTAACAAAGAGCCACCTGCTGAGGACTGGTCAGAAAGGCAGGAGAAAGGGCAGGAGGTGCGGCAGCCCAGAGCCAGGAAACGTTTCAAGAAGAGAGCTGGCTAGGGTTTCAGCTGGCAGGGGGGAAAGCAAGATAAAGAGTAAAGCCTGGGTGGAGGTTCTCACAGGTAGGACAGCTCGAGACCGAACGACCTGCAGCCGCAGCACCTGCACCTGCCACTCAGCCCCCCACGGGGCAGCCACAGGTCCCCTGAACAGTGGAATTCCTTCGTCATGCCAATGTTGCATTCTACGGCATAACAGATTTATGCCAGCGTTGCATCTGCACCCGAGCATCACGGACATCCCAGGAAAAGGTGGATTTCAGCAGCACCACAGGCCCCTTAACACACACCTGTGGACAGCAGGAAGGCTTCAGTTTGTTTACACACTGAGGGTAAGGAGCAAGAGGGAAAAAAAAACAAAAAAACAAGGGGTAGTAGAACCCAGGGGACGGGTTTCTGGAGTGTCTGAGGAACTCAAAGGACCTTTCCCCCAGGAAAACACACAGAGGCACAGAGTCTCAGAACTTCTGTGTCTAATTTCAGGAAGATCCAAGGACCTCTTGTCTTGAAATGCCACTATTTAAAAAGCCATAATAAGCAATGTAGTGATTAGGGCCACACACATTTCTGAAATATCTTCTTCTGCATTATTTCCTTTTTTTTTTGTTGTTATTTTAAACAAGCAATAATCATTTTTATTTAAAGAAAAAGAAAGGAATAAAACTATTTGCACTTCAGGGGTTTAACAAGCCCTCCTTAAAGGGACATCTCCTCAACCTGAGAGAGCTGAAGAATTTCCAGGCACATCCTGCACTGGGAAAGCAAGAGAGTTCAATGAGAGAGGGCCCAGCCAGGGGTAAGCACAGCACAGAGCTCCGGGGGGTCTCTTCCCACCCACCATCACATCACTGCCCTGCTCCTGGGAGCAGGGGAAACCCGGGCTGCTGTGGGAAGGCCCAGAACAGGCCTAAGGAAGCCCGATGGCACCCAGTACTGGACACCAGCCTCAGGTGGGGATGAGACAGGCAGACTTGCAGTGCCCTGCAGGGCGGTAAGGGGCTGGGTACAGCTGCAGGGAGGGACAGGGCAACTGGAGCTTCCCAGCAGGGCCTCCACAAGGTCCTTTCCTGCAGCAGGTGGGCAAGCACACCTGCATGCCCTCATGCCAAGGACTCCCATACCTCCCCACAAGGGGCCTCTCCTGCAGTGTCAACTCATTCTGGCAGGGTGGGGTGGGCGCAGGGGAGTCAGCCCTCCTGAGCCCTCTGTGAGGAAGACGCATTTAAAGAGTGCCGGAGAACTGGAGACTCTTGACTCTCACTTGGAAACAACTGCCTCTGACGTGCTTGGAGGAAGCCACCCTTCCTTCCACTCAGGCCCAAGAAATCCCAGGACTGGAAAAAACTGGTGCGGGGAGGCTTGAGGCTGTGAACCACAGCCTGGAGTGTTCCCACTGTGATTACCTTCACCGACAGCCATCGTCTCTGAGGGGACCGTGGGAAAAACCTGCTGTCCATTGGCCTGACTTACAGGCCATCTCCCTCAGTGCGTCTGAACGGAAGGAATCATCTTCAAGCGAACATCGCAACCTCTGAGAACTTCCGTGGCTGACAACTCCAAACGCCACGCTGGGACGGCTGGCTGAGGAGACGGAGGAAGAGGAGGCAAACAAAATCTGGCTATAGGGCATCCAGGTCCTCCCTTGATGGACGTCTCTCTCGGGAGTGGCAGGACCTGAAAACGTGTTTTTAAGCCCAGAGACAAACTAAGTCTTGTCTCACGCAGAGTCAGATTACAGCTACCACAGGCCATAGGAGTGGCCAAATTAAAAAACCAAAAACGAAACAGGCAACAGAAACCTCAATCCTGAAACACCAAAGTGCAGCACCTCGTATGGAAGCGTCTTACCAACGACCAGAAGCCACAGGGATGGAGAGCTGTGGCAGGGACTAGGTAGCCCCAAACTGAACTGAAATTTCAAACCCAGAGTTGAGATGTGAACTAGGCAGGGAGAATGCGAGAGCCGTTCATAGACTCTGCTGCCCATGAGATCAAAGTTCCAAGGCCCCAAACCACTTGGGTCGTCTCTGGGTTAATCCATTAGACCAGTGAGACTCAGGAGCATCCCAGAAGGTGCACGTGCCTGAAAAATGTCCAGCAAAACTGAGGAAACAATACAATTTAACTTCATCTCTGTTAAATAAATCCACTTAATAACACGTGTGACAGGGTTTGGGTACTACACGCACGGTACTTCCTCAATCGCGCCTAATGGAAGGGAAAACACCTAGGCCTGAACATCCCCAAACATCTTTACCCCACCCAGGGTCCTAAGCAAGCATCCTACTCACCCAGCCCCATGCGCACATGACAACCCAACCTCCCAACGCTTAATTCCTCGGACAAGTCCACCTCGCCTGTGTCCTGTTTCAAATACTCTACGGATTATACTTCGTAAAACCTCCACTTTCTCCCCCGCTTCCTAAACGCGAAACCTTCCCGTAGTAAATTCACGCCGTAAACACACCCTGGGCTTTGTTTTATACACAGATTTCTGCCCCCTGCTCCCAAGAGAGGTTGCTTTCCCTTCTAAACCCAACCGAGGCCAAATACTGCCATCTGGGGTCACGGCTTCCTCCACCGCGGAGCGCACTCGCCGGTTCCGGATTCCCCGCGCCGACCGCGGCTCGCACCCCTTCCTGTCTCCGTCTGCCCACGGCAGGCGGCGGGCGCGCGGCGCCCAGACAAAAGCTCGGGCCGTCGGGCCCACGGCCCCGGGCCGCACAACCCTTCGGGCCGCGGCGTCCTTCAGCCCAAAGGCCGACGGTCCCGGTGCAACTTTGCAAACGGAAGGGAGGGAGGCGCCGGCGCCCGCAGGTCCGGGTGCGCCCGGGGAGGCCGGCACGCGCGTGGGCCGCGGGCGAGGGCGCGAGGGGAGGGCGAGGCGCGCCCCGGTCGAACGCGCGCCGGCGCCCGCAACTTGCCCGCCGGCCCTGGCTGGCGCCCGGCAGGGCCCGCCCGACGGCGAGGCCCACATTGTCCCCGAGGCACGGCCGGCCACCCTAGCGCACAGCCGCTTGCACACGCCCCCTGCCCGGGCCGGCTGCCGGGCCCGGGGCGTCCGCCGGCCTGCCGCGCTCCTCTGTGCCCCGCTCGGGCCAGGCCCTGGCGGCACCACCATCGGCGGCTGCAAAACTTTCTCCTCATCGCGGCAGGGTGGCGTCGCGGCCGCCCTGGGCGCGTCAGTCGGTCGGTCGGGAGGTCGGGTGGCGGGTCCCTCCCTTAGCCCCACCCCGGGCCCCCGACCTGGTCCGGCTCCGATTCATAGTCGTCGTCCTCGGCGCTCACGGACATGGCCATGGCTCATGGTGGGCCCAGGCTCGCGCGCGCTGACATGGCTGGAGCGGCGCCGCCGCCGCCGCCGCCGCCGCCCGCCCGGAGCAGGCTCGGCTCGCCCGGGCTCGGGCTCGGGCTCGGGCTCCGGCTGCCGCGAGGAGGGAGCCGCGCCGCGCGCCTCGCACGCCCGCGCGGGAGGGGGCGGGGAGGGGCCGGGGAGGGGAGGGCCGGGGCGCTCATGCATATGCATGAGGCGAGCCAGGAAGGGGCTGGCCCCCCGGGCCGGCGGGCCAATGGCGCGGCCGCGGCTCTCGGGCCGCACACAAAGGGAGCCCGGCCTGCGGTGACACGGGGGCGGACCCGCAGAGGGCGGCCCCTCACGGCAGGCGCGAGGGGACTGGGGCTGCGTGGGGGCGTGCCCCGTGCCCCGCCCGGCCCGCGCGCCGCGGGATACACATGGGTGGCTGGCTGCACGCCGCCGCCAGTCTAACAGGAAATGCACGCCCGACCTCGGGTGGGGTCTTTTGTGTGGTCCTGCGGGGCGTCTCGTGGGAGCCCCGGGGCGCACGGGCCACGGGGTGCAACCCTGCACAAGATGCCAGGCGCGGGTCCCTCTGCCCCCGAAGGCGGGCGCCCAGGTTCCCGGGTCTGCACAAGCTCTAGGACCAGGAGCTGATGTCCGCGAACCTGAGAATCCCGTGCCCAGCGCTTGCAGGCCCGTTGGCCTGGATACGTACAGTCTGGGGGCCCATTTCTCACAGATGAGAGCATTTGGGTTGGCTGGTCGCCTGACACTGCCCTCTCTTCCCTCAGGTTTGCCTTTCCAGGTACAGAGGGAATTGGCGTTGAACGTGGGGTGATGCAGATGGTAGTTCAGATTGAGCGTCAGATGTGGAGGTTACCAGAGAGAAGCCCTAAATGCATCTGTCCCAGGTGGGGGCCCCCAGTTCTAGGAGACTGGCAACTCCCCGGGGGGCTGGCCCAGAAGGTGTGGGTTTCTAAATTCTTAAACTGTAAAGATTCCTAGTGCTTACTCCAAAAGCAGCCCACTCCTGCAGAAAATTGTTACTGTAAATCCAGATTGAGGTTGATTAAAAAAAAGTCTATGGGGTCACTTACCCCAGTGGCCCCTTACTCTGAAGGGGGAGCTCCGACTGTTAGCCATAGTGGACAATGCTACTGTCAGCATCAAAACTGAGCAGAAAGACATAGCCCAGCGGCCGCACACTCAGCACTTAACTGGGAACGCCCAAGGTGACACTAAATGTGCACACCCATACCTGTCAGCGTCTTCATCTGTAAAATGAGGTTTGCCCAACAGAGCAATGGGTGACCTTCTGTTAAGAGATCAGAGGCTTTCCCAAGGGGGAAAAAAAAAGCCTATTAGCTGTGAAATCTGGCGATCAATCGACCCTGCGATGTCATCCAACTGTTACTCACACTCTGGCCACTGGCCCTGAAATCCACTGTGAGAACAGAAGGGACCCACAGGCAGGTCTTCGCCGGTCTTTCAAGGAGGGCAGAATGGTGTGGCGGAGAACTTGTGAACAGAACTCAGGAGGCTTCCAGCAGGGAGTCAGCAGGAGTGAGTAAACAGGGATGTCAGTTTTACCGAGTGGGTTTTAAAGTTTGTCTGAAATGTGTACACCCACTGACACTATGGGGGGGAAAAAATCCCAGCAGACTTGCTACTTTCTGAAACATGTCTGCTCTGAGTATCCTATATTTTTCACAATCAAGGTTAACAACAAAAACAAGCCAAAGAATAACCCTACACGCACCTCACTCTACCCCCAATGGTCTTTTAAAAGCACCTCACTCTACCCGCAATGGTCTTTTAAAAAACTACCTTGTCTGGACTGAAGTCTGAATCTGATGCTGCCTTAGGGGACACGCTACCCAGAAGGAAGAGCCTTAAGGAAAGGCGAGGGGGCTGATAAAATGCTACTCATGCTTTCACATCATTGTAATCGGCCAGAAATACAAGGGTACAGAGAAACCCAAGTAAAAACACATCAACCCGGACTAATGTGCTGGTTTCTCTCTAAATGCTAAGAAGCTCCACTATCCTCACACCTCTAAAAATTCCTCTTCTGACGTTTGCAAAGAGCTTCCTACTCCTCTATTCCCTCAATTGTTTCCTTTAGCTAAATGGTGCACACAATTACCCAACATCGGTTTTGTATGAATAGTGTCCTGGACCGTATATAAAATACATTATGCCAGCCCTTGCCCAGTAGAATTGCTGCCTTAAAATTCAGCGATTACACTGTGCCTCAGGCTCATTTTTTTCTCCTTCTGGATCTCACCTTTCAGTGACGCTAAGAACCGAACACTGCCCCGGCTCTACTTAGCCTAGGCTTACATTCTCAGAAAGTGCCGTCCAACGCTGGTGCCACCCAGGCAGCTGGCGGATGCCCTGAGCCAGGAGGATCCAGAAACTCCACCAAGTGGCGAGGGAAGAAAACCAGATGGATGCCAAGTCCGCTTGGGCCGCATCACCCACTCCCCCACTTTCTCTGAGTGTCATTTAACTTTCTGTCTGCCTATCAGATCATGACCCCTTTCCGCTCAGGGATTTTGCCCAGACTTAGCCACCTAAGGATGCTGCAGGCTGACCCAGGGTGAGGATAGGCGGGGAATCTGTCCTCTCCATCCCCACTTCCAGGCACAAGAAAGAAAACGGGTAGGCAGACTGGGCATGCGCCCCCTGGACCCTGAGCTCCCCCCAGGGCGAGGGCGACTCCTGCACATGGCCCCTTCCCTTGTGCCCAGGTCACAAAGGCACAGCTACAGCTTGGGAACATTACTTACTAGAGGATCAGGGCAGGAAAAGTGAGCGGATTCTGTGTCCAGACTAGTAAGGGGTTGGCACTCTTCTGAACCAAAGGACACCATTTGTCAACATGCACGTAAGGAACAGAAATGACAGAGCAGGCATGCAAGGGGTCGCTTGTTAATGCAAGTAATAATTTATGTGCAACAAGCAGGAGAGAATGCATACCTCAGTTATTTTACTATAATTTCACCCTTTTTTAAGTGTATTTATTGCTCAATTTATTTCGCCCCTGGTCTCTGTTCTTCAATAGGTCTTCCACCTTCACGGCAAAAGGAGGTCTTTTGGAGGGTGACTTTTCTAATGCCATGTAAACAGGAGGACTTTTTGCATAGTGTCTGTCACACAGCAGCAGCGCCGGGCTGAGCCCAGGGCTGCCTGCAGGAAACCAGGTTCGGAGGGTGCCTGAGACATAAAGGGCTGCAGTGATTTCTGTTAAGGAAATTACTAATGTTACTTAGTTACTTTTTATACCTCCCCACCCCCCACCAAGAGCCACTCCACAAGCATTTAAAAACCAAGTATATTTGTCAGACAGGCCCTTTAAACAGACAGAGCTTTCTGTTCAATGGGGCTCCTCTCCTAAGAATGTCTCCCTACACTACCAACATCAGCCAATAAATATTCACATTCACTGCAAGGCTGTGACTGTGCATAGGGTTTTTAAAGAATTAACTAGTTTAACAGGTGAATGGCATTGATCTGAGAAATGTTTTTCCACCGTCCACCCCATTTCCAATTCATTTGCTGACCGTAGAAAGGTATTTCCCTTCTCTATTTCCCCACAAAAATCCAGGCTAAGGCTGAGGGCTCAGACAATTCGGACAAATGGGTTCATTTGACAAACTGCCCTCCCCACCAGCTCCGGAAAGTTTAAGGAGCTAAAAATGCATAAAATGCCAGTGTAATTCCAGCCTACAACTAGAGCTTTTTAAATTTAAAAATATGAAAATATTCTTCATAACAGGGCCAAATCTCCCCCCAGCCACCCACCCTTGGTTTCCCGGCACCAGAACACCTATCACGTCGATCCCAAGGTCCTCCAAAGCAAGACCTTGGAGAAATATAGGATATAAAGAAAATGTTCTGTGTTTTTTTAAAAATAACCATCCTAATGGGTATTATTTCTTTTTAACCCACTTTATTTTTTTATGCCGAAGTATTGTTTAGAAAATTACAGACACCCCTACACTTCCACCCTTAAATACTTACGTTTGTATCTCTGAAAAAGAATATTTTCTACTTAGCCAAAATAGGTTTTTAAATTCAAAAGGCCAAATCCAAAGATTATGCAAAATGGGATGATAAAGCAGACAGTGAAACCGTAAAATTACGGCCCTGACCAGTGTGGCTCAGTGGCTTGGGCATCATCCTGCAAAAGCAAAAAGGTCGCTGGTTTGATTCCCAGTCAGGGCACATGCCTGGGTTGTGGGTTCGGTCCCCGGTCAGGGTGTGTGCAAGAGACAACCCATTGATGTTTGTCTCACACTGATGTTCCTCTCCCTTTCTTTCTCCCTCCCTTCCCCAATCTCTAAAAATAAATAAATAAAATCTTTTTTTAAAAAAAGAACTAAAATTCTGTTCACCACTGACAGCAGCTCTGTTCGCCATGGCCAAAATGTGAAGACAAACCAAATTCCATCCAATGATGACGAGTGGGTAAACGAAATGTGGTCTTTCCAGCCAACGGAATATTACTCAGCCACAAAACGCAATGAAGGGCTGACACACACTGCAATGTACCTAGACCTTGAAAACATTATGCTAAGTGCAAGGAGCCAGACACAAAAGGCCACACATTACCCGATTCCATACACAGGGACGGGCAAAAGTATGTTTACAGTTGTTCATATAAAAACGACCTGCAGGTTATGATTATTTATATTATTTATACACACTTATTTACACATTACATTATTTATACTTGCTGTGTTTTGCATACAGATGACTGTAAACCTGCTCTTGCCCACCCCCGTACATGGACTGTCCAGAATAGGCAAATCCATGGAGATGGAAAGTAGATTGGTGGTTGCCAGGGGCTGAAGGGGGGTGGGGTTTGGCCCAGGGTAGGGGAGGTGAGAAGTGACCACTAATGGGCACAGGTTTCTTTTCGGAGTGCTGAAATCATCGTGGAATTTAGACGGAAGTGGCAGTGGCACAACATTGTGAATGTACTAAATGCCACTGAATTGTTCCCTCTGGAATGGTTACTTTTATGTTATGTGATTTTTACCCAAATGAAAAAGTGTGTGTGCGTGTGTGCGTGTATATACATATACATATAATTATTTAAGTGATCTTAGTTCCTCTCCCTAAAAGGTAACCTGCTTGGGACTCTTGGCCCTAAACCCTGGGGTGTGTTGAAACTACTCAAACCAAGGAGAGAAGTGAATCGACTTTTCAGTGAGCTGACAATCACTGATGGGCTCAGACAAAACCCGAATGCCTTTCACTTAGGGATGCAGGCCCGACAAATGCAAATGCTCACAGGTGGGTGTGGCTGTGCAGAAGGATGGGGGAACACACACACACACACACACACACACACACACACACACACACACAACGAGCCGCCATGGGCCTCCCTTCACGTACCGTCCTTGCTTTTCTTTTAAAATGGCTTATCTCCAGCAGGCCAATTTGCCTTTGAAATCCCCCTGGATCTATGAAAATCCATGAGTTTATCATGACACTCAAAATAGAAAAAAACCTGACAAAACTCGTCTGTCACCACTGGAAGCTGCCACGAAACAGGCTCCTTTTTTGAAAATTGGTCTTTTTTTTTTTTTGAAAATTGGTCTTTAAAGGGGAAGACGAAGCAGGCATGCAGCCCTTTCAGGGGGAACTGTATGGATGAGGGAAACCTCTGAGAAAGAACTGGAGCGAGTTCGCAGGGGAGGGACGAGAGGCTTTACTCTGCCTCTTGGCACAACGATTGATCCAGGGAAGAACGATCAACCGATGCTGAACCTGTCTGGGAATGGTGGCGGGAAGCAAGGGGCAACGCATCCCCTTCCAGATTATTCTACAGAGGAAAGACGGGCAAACCTAACTGAATAATGGGGGAAGAATCCACCACAACCACCTTAATCACCACAATATTTAACTTTAATCTAACCAAGCCTTTAGATTTACTGTCTAGTTTACAGAAATTCCAAGAGAGAGGGAGGCAAGAGCAAAAAGACACCACAAGGAAGCAAACAGACACACGTATCAAGCAGGACTTTCTGCAGGTTCCTTCTAGTTTCTTTACAAATCATTATCATAAGAAAGGTCTAGATAAAAAGAGAGAATTACAAACAGATTCAATGTGTGCTCCCAGACGGGATCCTGGCTTGGGCAACGCAGCTACAAAAAGGATGATCCGGGAAGTCTGAATATGACCAGGATGACCAGGCATGAGGTGGTATTAAGGAATTATAACATTTTTTAGGGGTCATAATGTTACTTTGGCTATGAATAAAATCTCCTTTTTCAGAGATGCAAGCGGAAGCATTTAGGGGTAGAACTGCCATGTCTGTATTTTCTAAACAATACTTCAGCCTAAAAAATGAAGTGAGTGAAAAAGAAATAACAGCCATTAAGATGGCTACTAAAAAAGAAAACGGAAAATGACAAGCGTCGACCAGGACGTGGAGAAACGGGAGCCTTCCCGCACCGAGCCTGGCAACGTGGACTTGTGCTGCTGTCGTAGGAAATGGCGTGGCAGTTCCTCAAAAGCGACCCTATGCTCACCGTCTGACCCAGCAGTTCCATATCTGGGTTTATACCCAAAGAAGTGGAAGTAAGGTCTTGAAAATATGTTTATACTCCCATGTTCATAGTGGCATTATTTATAACAAAGATGGAAGCAAGCCAAGTGTCCACCAATGGATGAATGGAAAGGCACAATGTGGACCATCACCCTTGCCAGGTGGCTCGGTTGGTTGGAGCATCATCCTGTACATCAAAAGATCGTGGGTTCGATTCCCAATCAGGGTGCATACCTAGGTTGTGGGTTCAATTCCCGGTCAGGGCGCATGTGGTAGACAACCGACTGGTGTTTTTCTCTCATATCGATATTTCTCTCTTTCTCTCCCCCTTCCTCTCTTTCTAAAAAAAAAAAAATCAATAAAAACATATCCTCTAGTGAGGATTTAAAAAAAAAACAAATCCGTGAATGTGGTCCCTCCACACAATGAAATACGATTCAGCAATATAAAGGAAGGAAATTCTGACACATGCTTTGACATGGACGGACCTCGAAGACATTATGTTGAGCGAAATAAGCCAGACACAAGAAGACAAATGCTGTGACTTCACTTCTTCGAGGTCCTCGGAGCAGTCAAATTCATAGAGACAGAGAGTAGAGTGGGGGCACCAGGCCCGGGAAGAGGTGGCAGGGAATGGGGAGTTACTGTTTGATGGGGTTTTGATGAAAAAATTCTGTGGATGGATGGCGGTGACGGTTGTAAAACAATGTGAATATCCTTAATGACACTGAATTGCACACCTAAAAATGGTTAAAACAGTCAATTTTACGTTGTATATATTTTTTCTACCATTTAAAAAACAGTGATAAAAATAAAGAAGTAAGACCCTTGCCTAGAAGAACCAATCAACTGGGAACAGCCAAAGTAACAAACCTCCCACAGTCACCCCACCCCGGTCCCTTCCCAGCATCTTGTCCCACCAGCATTAACAGAGAGAGCGATAACTCCCAATGGCCACCAACCCCCAGACCATCTTTATAAGTGAAATTATCTCTGAGCTCCTGCCAAGGGCCTCGCTGAGTCACGTGCATGCACTGGTGGGGAAGGTCAGTGCGTTAGAGCAGGCTCTACTATGGGTTCCACTTCCCTCGATGTTTTTCTCATTGCATTTTTCAATTACAGTTTACATTCAATATTATTTTCATTAGTTTCAGGTGTGCTCACCTACTTTCTTTGTCCCTACAAATGCACTTGCCCTTCCCACCTGTGTAACACACGGCACAATTGAACAAGGTCAGTAATTCACCTAATCGCACTTTTGTCTCGGGAGTGCCTGGATGTGGACAAAGCTGACCCGACACCGGTAGGCATTACACGCATCCATCTCTCTAACAAAGCCAAATTCCAGAGAAGAGGGGGGAAAAAAGAACACAACTCACTCCCTGTGTCAGTGACCAGGTGTCCTCCTGTAAAATGGGACAACATCCAACAACACGTGACAAAAAGAGAAGTCTGAAGGACAGGCCACTGTTCCAGAAACAGGACCGTGACGATGGCACACGGTCCCCCTCACAGTGCCTGCCCAGCTCTCTAATTATTCCACCGAAGGCAGGAGCCCTCAACGCCGAGACCGCTTTCCAAGAATTTGTCGTTGGCGTTATTAACGCAGACAGCTGAGCAGGTTATAGCCCGAAAGAAATCCGGGGCTGCAGACTTTAATTACAGGTTATTTCAGCCGAGCGCTGTTTTCAAGTTCTGATAAAGCGGATGACAGCCGAAAATCTCCTGGGGGGACAGGATCTTTCTCAGTCAGCAGATAAGGGGGGATGCCCAAGTCTTGGGGGACAAAAGGGTCTGGGCCCTCGGGGTGTCCGAACTTCTGGCATCTCTGGGACACACTGGAAGAAGAAGAGCTGTCCTGGGCCACACAGGAAACACATTGTGACACATAATCACACACACACACACACAAATCTCATAATGTTTTAAGTACATTTACAGTTTTGTGTTGGGCCGCAGGCTGGACACCTCTGTGGCCCTTCTCAGGACTATTTTAGTTAGTGTCCTTTCTACAGTTGGCTGGGACTGGGACACAAAAGTTAAAGTCAGGAGAGATCCTTCTTCTCACGGAAGAGAGGACTCAGAGGCATCTGGAGAACAAAAGGACTAAAAATAATCGAACACAACTTCATCTTTTGGAAGCTCTGGGAAGACCTTGCTCTCAAGTCCATTCATTCAATAAGCATTTCTCGGTCCCTTGCTACCTGGGACCAATCATGCCTGACAGGATGCAAAAACATACGAGGAAAAAATCAATCTCCAGTCTCAAGAAACTAGTGGGGGCTTAGGACAGACGTCAACAACAGTCAGAGTAGAATGTGGACATCCAGTAGAAATGGAAATCAGGGAGTGTATCGCCAGGATCTTGGCAGGAAATGGATGGCACCCCGGCTCCCTCCCACCCAGTCACAGGAAAGAATTTAAGACAGGCTCCATTACAGAGTGCTAGGTAGGGTTAGAGAAGCCAGCATGGTATGGCGAGGCAATACACCCTGAGCCTAGGGACAGTGACAGGCTGTTACCTCCCTCTGGTCGATTGGGTTAGGGGTGGGAACAGTAACGAGAAACAGAGAAAAGCTGGAGAAGGCCATGGAAAAGGAGCTATGGTCTTCAATGGAAGGAAACCACCAATCGGCAAGGATCCCACGGGGAGGAAGCTGGGGGAACAAATATCCCAGCCTCACTCTCCCCCAATGTTCCCCACAATGGCTGAGTCCAACCAGAAGCCGAAGAGACCAGCATACCCTTTGATCTCTGAGGCAGCCCACAGAGCAGGCCGGACATGAGGGTGCAAGTGGAAAACATGCAGATCAGGAGGCTTCCTAGTGAAGAAGGAAATCGGTTGGGGGCAGAGGTGGCAAATTTATACGTGGGGAAATAAGGGCATTCTCAAAAAGGGGTACAGTAAGAGCAAAGATGGCAAGGAAATGGAAAATATGGTGTAACTTGGTTTCCTTGCCAGGCCGAGAAGAGGGACAAGCCATCACCAGATCCTAAGGCAGAGCTCCAATTGAAGACTTGGGCACTCGAGGCCAGGACAGGGATTTGGGAGATAATTTAAAGAAGACAGAGAGCCACGGAAGGTTTGATAACAGGTTTCTGGGCTGAACTGTATTTTCTCCAAAATTCACGTGGGTGAAGTCGTAGGCCCAGAGTGTGACCATATTTAGACACAGGGTCTCGACAGAGGTGATTAAGTTAAAATGCGGTCATTAGGGCCCTAATCCAATGACTGGTGTCCTTATCAAAAGAGGAAATTCAGAAACAGACACACAGGAGAAAGACCACACGAAGGCACAGGAAGAAGACAGCGCAAACTTGCACCACAGCTGGCAGGTGAAGCTGTTACTGTTCTGTCCCGCCCAGCCCTCACATCTGGTGTGACAGCAAACTTCCATTTCCTGGCTTCAGTCCCCTCCACTGAGAGGGGGCTGATGGGGGGTGGCTCTGATGGCATGCTTGTCATGCTTGTTCAGTCACTGACAAATTTTGGAATCGGCTGGCCACATAAGCTGGCCAGAGACCTCGGTCCCAGTTTGTAAAGAAATGGCGGCGTCCCTGAGCCACCGATAATTTTCTTTGCACCGGATTCTTCTAATGTTGATGTGAATAACGTTGTTCAGAACAAGGGGACCCGCCTTTTGTGGGCCAGGTTTTATCAAAGGTATCTGGCGAGCTCAGGGGCACCAGCCACACTCCAAACTCCACAAGAGCCTCCGCTGTCATTTAGGAAACCCCGGGGGATTCCAAACAAGGGCCCCAGATTTGTTTTTACTCGGTCCCCTCACCGCACCCTGCTCCCTGCTGCTGCTCATCACTGGTGCCCACCCTCAGAGGCTGCCCTGTCACAAGGCCTTTCCTGCACCCTCTCCTCCTACCCGGCCCAGTGGGGGAGGTGGTGGCCTCAGCTGCCTTCACCCTCAGGGCCTGAGTAAGGAAGGGAGAAAGAAGCACTTTCTGAAACCAGCCCACTCGTGGGAAACACCAGCCATTTCGGCACAGCCGTGACCATTCAGGGAAATTAAGCCGCTTGGGTCTTGCTGGAGATTAAGTTTTATCACGAGCCAATAATAATGGGAAATGTCTCTAAACTTTTCACCCCCTTCCCCGCTCCTGGCTCTTCCTTCTGTGTCCTCTGTTTCTACTGAGAAAATCACCTGCCTTCTGGGAGGGCAGATTCAGGGTTGTATCATTTACTTACAAACCATAATTACAAAAAGCTATAATTGCCATCACTGACGGATGGCCTACTACTGAGGTATTTCATAGACAGCATCTTGCAGGAAAGACTTTATCAGCCCCTTTTACAGAGGAGTAAACTGAGGCTCAGACTGGCCCACGAACACCCAGCTAGAAAGTGGCACAGCCAGGATTCGACTCCCAGGTGCACCTGACCCCAAAGTTTACCCTGGTCGTGGATGAGAATTAACTGTGATGCGTTTAGAAAGTGCAGGTTCCTGGGCCCCGTGCCAAGCCTACTGAATCACAGTATCCGAGGGGGGCCGGGGAAGCTGTATTTTTTAAACCCATTCCCCTCATGGGGTCACACTCACTGTCTAGGAGACCAACTGGCCCTGAGCACACGCCATAAACGGCAGCCCTTCCCCTCGCCGTCTTCCTCCTCAATGGTACACAGCGGTGACAGGAATTGGGAGCAGAGGACAAACAGGAAGTACACGGGGGCCTCTTACACCAACAGAATTTTGTGCCTCTCCTTCAAGGCAAGGCTATCAGGCACCCAGATCTAAATGACCACCATGGAGGAAGGGGAACAGAAACAAAGCAGAACCGAGGGTGACGCATACATCAGGTGTGTATGTGTATGTGTGTGTGTGTATCTCGCTTCCTCCCGCAGTTCCTGGGTGGCCCCGTAACAGCCTCGTCAAGAAGCTGCTCCAGTGACTGCTGAAGAGGACTACCCCCACGTTCCCTGTCATGCTACTTGTTCATACACACTCCAGCCGCTTGGCTCCTACGCTCAAAAAAATTGGCAGTAATTGAAATTCAAGTGGCAGCCATCTTTGTCTACTACAGACAATGGACTAAGAACCAGGACACTGCCCCGGCTGCTGTGGCTCAGTAGATTGAGCATCGGCCTGTGAACTGAAAGGTCACTGGTTCGATTCCCAGTCAGGGCACGTGCCTGGGTTGCCCAGGCCAGGTCCCCAGTAGGGGGCGCACTAGGGGCAAACACACATCAATGTTTCTCTGCCTCTCCCTCTCTCCCTCTCTTCTCCTCTGTCTAAAATTAAAATAAAATCTTAAAAAACCAGGATGCTTCAACAGGCTCGCTTTCCACAGCCAGGGCTCAGCCTCCCCCCTTCCTCAGTTTCCTTCCCAGTTTCCTTCCCATGAATGAACCAGCAGGCTGGCCGAGTAGCATCATCTGGCTGGTGAGCAGTCAGCTTGCTCCTGAGTTCAGAGGTTTCAGAGGTCAGGCCTCAAACAAGCTCAGTTCCCTCAGCTTGGTTCTGAGGTCACAGCCAGGCTCCCCAAATCCCGCCACCTGGTCATGAAAGGAAGTGGACGGAGTGTAGATGGATCAAACAAACCTGGCACCACCGGTGAAAACAGCCAATCGAGTGGATGGTGACGGATGGCGGTCCAGTAGCATCTTTGATTTGAAAGACGCCACATCAGAAATGACCTCCTGGCACCTAATCAGTTCCAGGAAAGGACCTCGTTCTCCGGGAGCCAAGGTGGGAGATCAAAGCGCTGCTAGCTGATCATCATTTATCATTAATTACTTGTTAAGTAACCTGACCCAGACCCAGTGCCGCTCCCTACCTCGCATCCTGACAGCCTCAGTGGGCACCCTTGATCTCTCAACCCAACCTGCATGAAACGGAGAGGAGGCCGGCCTGCAAACCTGGGAATCAGGAGACCCCGGGCGGCCCAGGCACTCAGTCGTTCACTTACTTCTTCCGCTCCGGTTCACTCTTTAACCCCACGGACCAGGAAATGCATAAATATAGCACCCGGCCTCCGCTCCCCCTCCCCTCCGCCACATTTCATTGAGTTCCTGAGAGCATGGAAACACATCTGGTAACAAAAGCGCCTTACTATTCACAGCTGTGTGGCCCCGAGTGTGCCAGCGTGCCTCTGAGTGCCCTGCTTCCACAGCACCATGGAGATAGGACGACCCACCTCCTAGCCTCCTGTAAGGACTAAATAAGACCTGGAAACTGCATCTAAAACCTGGTGCGTAACACTGAGGGGGGATAGCCAGGGGATTTGGGCTGTACTGGCAATGATTTATTTCTAGAACTGTGGGGGGGGGAAGGGGGGTGGTGGATGGTATTATTATTACTCTGTTATTTATACCTTTTTGTGTCTCTGGACTATTGATAATTTACAATAAATGCTACAGGCTGAACTGTGCCCCCCACCACCAAATTCCTATGATGGAGTCCATGACCCCCAGTACCTCCAAATGTGACTATATTTGGAAACAGATCTTTAAAGAGGTAACTAAGTTAACACCGGGCAGTTAGGGTGGGGTGCTAATGCAGTGTGACTGGTGTCCTTGTAAGGACACAGATGCATCCAAAGGGAAGACCTTGTGGAGACACACAGGCTGTGGCCATCTACACGTCAAAGACAGGCCTCGGAAGCAATGCAGCACCCTGTCCACTGACACCTGACCTCTGACCTCTGCCCTCTGGCACGGCAAGAAAATGCATTTCTGTCGGTGAGGCCACACAGTCTGCAATTACTGTTACGGTGGCCCTCGCAGGCTCATACAATAAACATTGAAGAAATGAAAGAAAACATAAACTAAATTACAGAGAAAAATACTGGGCTAGCATGGCTTTCAGCAAGAAGACAGACAATAAGTGTTGGTGAGGACGTGGAGAAACTGGGACCCTTGTGCACAGCGGTGGGAATGGAAAGCGGTGCAGCCACTGCAGCCAACCGTCCGGCTGTCCCTGAAAAAGTTCAAAACAGGGAGGCACCCTCTGACCAGTCTAGGTACCTACCCAAAAGAAACGAAGACATAGGCTCACATCAAAACCTATACATGCATGTGCATAGCAGCACCATTCACAACTGCTACAAAGTAGAAATGCCCATCGACCGCCCTGGCTGGAGAGCTCAGCTGGTTAGAGCGTCGTCCCAACATGCCAAGGTCGTGGGCTCCATCCCCGGTCAGGGCACGTACAAGAATCAACCAATGAAAGCATAACTAAGTGGAACAACAAACTGATATTTCTCTCTCTCGCCCCTTTCCTCCCTCTAACACCAATTTTTTGAAAACGTCCATCAACAGATGAATGGACACACAGAATGTAACATGTACCCATACGATAGACTACGACTTAGCCATAGAAAGGAATGAGGTACTGATACAGATTCAACTTGGATGAAGCTTAAAAATATTATGCTAAGTGAAAGAAACCAGTGACACAGGGCCACACACTGTATGATTCCATTTCTGTGAACTGTCCAGAACAGGTAAATCAACAGAGACAGGAAGTACATCACTGGTGGCTGGGGAAAGGGGTAGCTTAGGGGAAGGTAGGATGACGGCTGAGGAGGCTTCTTTTCGAGAGTATGAAAATGTTCTGAAATTAGATGGTGGTGATGGCTGTATGGCTGTACAACTCTCTCGGTATTTTCAATATACCAGAGAATCCCCTTGTGCACTTTAACTGGGAGGCTGGGAGGTATGCAAAATATATTTGTTTTATTATAAGTTGTGAAAATAAAACTGGTACCCCAGAAGAGTTGCTGAATATCTAAGGTCTTCCGTCTCCCTCCCAATCACGCTTTCCCACTGGCCAAAGGGATCCAGTTTCCCCACCGGTGCCGATACCAGCCCAGGCCAAACTTGGGTGCAGACCAGCGCTTAAACCCAATCCTCCTCAGGAATCTTAGGTGAGGACTACTCCCCCCTGAAGCCAGCTTCCCTGTTTCCAGGCCTTTGGAGGAAAGGGGGGCAGAGGTCTGGTTTAAAAAAAAAAAAGCCTAGCCATGAGTGGTGTGACTCAGTGAGTTGGGTGTTGTCCTGCAAACTGAAAGGTCATTGGTTCGATTCCCAGTCAGGGCACGTGCCTGGGTTGCGGGCCAGATCCTCAGTTGGGGGCGTGTGAGAGGCAACCAATGGATGTTTCTCTTGCCCATCGATGTTTCTCTCCCTCTTTTTCTCCCTCCCTTCCCCTCTCCCTAAAAATAAATAAATAAAATCTTTTTAAAACCAAAAAATAAAATGCCCATAGCCCCCTAGGAGTGGGCCAAGGGTCTCAAGGCCCGGAAGCCCTGGCACACACGTAGTCCTGGAGTGATTTTTGTCTGGGAAGGCTCATTTGGGCCTCTCTGTGAATTCTGAGTGGACAGTGGGCAGTGGTGAACTCGCCTCTTTAAAAGTCCGCATTCTGCAAATCCTGATCCCACCCCCCAGGAAGCAGTGAGGCAAAGCCACGGCTTCCCCTGCAGGTTCACAGCAGCCGTAGAGCCTGGCTGAGTTGCCTCAAGGTGCTACGTCTACGAGAACAGTTTGTGGTCTGACAAATGGCATTTATATTTATCACCCATGTCAGGGAAAGGCAACCTGAAAACCCCCTACGACTCCACAGACTGGGGAACTGAAGGCAGAAGACAGGGTGGCGAATCCTCTTCCATTCCCACTGCCACATAAACTATCCCTCAGCGTCACAGAGTATTAGAATCCAACACCCTCAATACCCACAGGAGTGGGTGTCCGTTTCCCCAGCAGGTCCACATTTAGGGATATACCCTAAAGAGATAAACAAAAGGGAAAAGAATAGCCTAAAACAGCACTGTCCAGTAGAAGCAGAATGTGAGTTATGTATGTATTCAAAAAAATTGTGTTAAGATTTTACTTATTTGTTTTTATTTTTAGAGAGAGGGGCAGGGAGGGAAGAAGAGAGTGAGAAAAACACCAATGTGCAAGAAATACATCAATCAGCCCCGGCTGGTGTGGCTCAGTGGATTGAGCGCAGGCTGAGAACCAAAGGGTCCCCGGTTCGGTTCCCAGGCAGGGCACATGCCTGGGTTTCGGGCCAGGTCCCCAGTAGGGGGCGTGTGAGAGGCAATCACACACTGATGTTTCCCTCCTTCTCTTTAAAAAAAAAAAAAAAAATACATCAATCAGTTGCCTCTCACATGCCCCCAACGGTGGGGAACCTGGTACACAACCCAGGCATGTGTCCTGACTGGGAATCCAACTGGCAACCTCCCGGTTCGCGGGCCAGCACTCAATCCACTGAGCCACACCAGCCAGGGCTGGATTTAAAAAAAAAATCTGTAGCTGCATTTAAAAAGGTAAAAAGAGACAGGTGAAATTAACATTAATAATCCATCTGTTAAACCCCATACGTCAACTAGGGTTGTCCAATTTATTGTTTTAGAGTTGACTGATTCAGCAAATAATAAAAATAAAGTAACCCCAATTACATTTCAGAGGGACTATAAATAATCTTTTTTAGCATAAGTATATCCCATGTAACATGTAGGACATACTTATACCAAAAATTTTACTTGTTGTTGCTCTGAAACTCAAATTTAAATGAGCATCTTTTTAAAAACCTGGCAACCCTAATTTCAACATGCAATCACATAAAAAAATTAAATTAATGAGATATTATATATTGTCCTTTTCTGGGGTAAATCTTTGAAACCTGCTGTGTATCTGACACGGCACTGAACTTGGGCTCGCCCTGTTTCAGGTGCTCAAGAGTCACACACAGCTTAGTGGCTACCATTTTGGACAGCATGGGTCTAGAATGTTCCTCTCAGTGTTTTATATAATGGCAAAAAAAAAAAAATCAGAAATTCGCAAAACACACATCAATGAGGAGGTTGCTTAATTTATAACTAACATTTGGAGAGCACCAGCCGTGGGTCGGTCCTTGTCCTGAGGACATTTAATCCTCACAACCACCATTCAAAGTAGATCCCTCGTCACAGACGAGGGAAGGAAGCAAGCTTCCGGGAGTTTACACAGCTCGCTTCAGAAAGCAGTGAAGCCCCGGCCGGTTGGCTCAGTTGGTGTGAACGCTGTCCCACGCACCAAAAGATTGCGGGTTTGCTCCCTGGTCCGGGCACACACCTAGGTTGCCGGTTCAATCCCCAGTCAGGCCGCGTACGGGAGACAACCTATTGAAGTTGCTCTCTCACATTGAGGTTTCTCCCTCTCTCATTCTTTTTGTCTCTCTAAAGTCAATTAAAACATCCTCAGGTGCAGAGTTTTAGGGAAAAAAAGATGGCGAAGCTTAGTATAGACAGATTGGTAGTAGATGGATGGGCTGATGCTTATAAATCCCACCCTGGCACAGCTTTCAGAAGGAAACACGCCAAAACGTTACTGGTTTTCCGTGGGCAGTGGACTTTAAGGTGGGTGCGGTTGAAAGTCTTGGGTCTGCTGTCCGTTAGGCCATCCTTGGCATCCAGCTAAGCACCCCAATGAGGGATTTCTCTGTTTAAAAAGCCTCAGTGTCTTCGTCCGTAAAACAAGGCACAAGTGTCTACTCCGCAGGGCTGTCGGGTCTAAATAAGATAAAGGATGTAGCGGACTAGGCAGTGCGACCTGCTCCCGGTAAGTTCTAGAGATGTCACTAGTATTCCTCCTAGTGCCTTTGTGCTTTCCTGTTTGACAGCATTTTTTATGGTGAGCACCAATCTAATTTACAAAGATTAAAAAAAAAAATCACTGCCAAAAGAGAAGAAAACAGCCCACGAAGCAGCTGGAAGTAAAAAGAAAGGAAGGAAAGAAAGCAGGGGGTGGTGGGGGCGGTGTGGAGAAAGAAAAAGGGAAGGAGAGGGAGATAATTCCTCGAATGGCAGGGAAAGGTGAGGCACCACTTCCCCACAGTTTCCTGAGTGACCGCCAGGGGTCAGTGTCTGCAGTTCCCGCACTAGGGAAAAGGATCCCTTTCAAAAACCAAAAGCTTGCAATGAACCAATCATTAACACCATCTCAACTGGGGTGCCCTCTCCCAGAAGTGCCCCCCTGAAAAGGTGCCACATTCACCTTACAGGAGATGGGAAAGGCCAAGGAAACAGTCTTCCAGCTGCGGGCAACCTGCCTTACCTTTGGAGTCTTCTTTGGCCAAGTGACTACGGGGACACCGGTGATGGCCAGACTGGGGTCGTCGTCCGCGTGCTCCTTCAGGACATTCTGTAGCCAAACAAAGGAGCCATATTAGCCCAGGGTGGGGGGAAAGTCTTTAAAGGGGGCTGCAGGCCAAACCTAAGCCAGCAAGCAAACCCCTGAGAGCTGTCCACCCTCCGCCACCCCACTACCGCCCACACACTCAGAAGAAATCAAGTCAGTGTCACTGATTTGTAAATGTTGTTTACACTCGTCTTGGTTCACTGCTATATCCCCAAAGCCTCCCACAATGACTAACCTGTAGTAAGCTTCCAGTAAATAACTTAAAAAAAAATAAAGCCACGAATCCACAAAGAGGGACTTTCTACAAAATGCCTGACCAGTACACCTCAAATCCCTGAAGGTCAATAAAAACAGAGGAAGTGTGAGAACTGCCACCGCCAAGAGCAGCCTCAGGAGACAGAAAAGTAAACGTAATAGGGAGTCCTGGGTAGGATCCAGGAACACATAAAGGACATTAGGTAAAGACTGGGGAGATGTGAATAATCAGAGACTTCAGTTAATGATAATGTATCAATATTGGTTCATTGATTGCAACAAACTAATGTCAGATGTTCATAATAGAGGAAACTGGGTATATATAGGTATATGGAAACTCTCTGTACTACCTGCTGAATTTTTCTGTAAATGTAAAACTGTTCAAAAACATAAAGTCTATTAATAGAAAATACTTTTTAAAATGCTCAGGCCATAACAGTAAAGGTAAAATATAATGGACCACATTTTCTACTGTGTACATATCTAAAAAGAAACACAACAGAAAGGAAACCAAGAATAAGGACACGATTCAGCTCTGGAGGGTACTTCATGGGGGGCATTCAGAGAGGCTACCAAGGGTTGGAGGAGACAGTGGGAACTATCCATGCCTAAGGGAAGACATCGTTTAGAACTGCCAATTCCTGATGATATGCAAAGCCGACCAACTTTCCATCTGCTTCCGTTTTAATTATTGCTTTTAAATGCATCACAGACATTGTATCCCTCAGTACAAACGCCTGGGTGGGCCTTGGAGTCCAGGGTTCCCAGACAGCCTTCCTACAGGAAGCAATTCCCCACTTTGTGTTGCCCCCATGGCCACCAGGGGGCGCCGTGGGCTCTGCCCTCAGGAAAAGCCTGTTTTCATTTGTACATAACAGGCTGTAGGACGGGATTCCTCAATTGAAGATTTTCTCTCTGAGAAATAAATTGTGCCGAAGGCAATCTTGCCATTGGCTACCCGAGGCTCTGCCAGCATTTATACACCCCCTGGCGCTCTTGGCAGCAGAGACCAGGGAACGTGGGTCCTCACCCCAGCCCAGTGCCCTTCAGGTTATACCCTGTTAAGTCTTCACTAGGAAAGCCCAGGGCTTTCAAAAGGAGAAAGATCCGGGCCCCCGGGGACCCTTCTGCTGGAAACTGCCCTGTTTGTGACCGAACAAGATGACCACAGACAATGGGTGTGGTGGCTCTCAGGGAGCTTAATGCTGACAATGGGTTTGGGTCCTACTGGCTCTGGGGTGGGGCCCTAATAATTAGGATCTCCCTCTATACTGTGACTAAAAATGTCACCACTGTGATGGTACGGCAGAGGCAGGCATCAAGAATCAACCAGTACAGGGAGAGAAACGTGGCAAGGAGGAGCTCAGACGGCTGGTCTGGGGAACCCGGCAGTTTCAGGGGTCCCCCTCCCTACAGGTAAGGACCCCTGCAACCGGGTGTCAATGCACCTTGGGTCTCCCAGGGCACCCCCTGATGCTCCAGCCCAACCATCTTGTGCCTGCTGGGTTGAACTGTGTCTCTCACAAAGGTATATTCAAGCCCTGACTCCTGGCACCTGTGAACGTGACCACGCATGGTGAAGATGCTGTAACAAGCCAAGAACACCAGGAACCACTGGAAGCTGGAAGAACGCAAGGAGGACCCTCCCCGAGAGCCTTTTGAGGAGCGCAGCCCTGCCAGCACCTTGACGTCTGAACTCCTGGCCTCTGGGGCTGTTAGAGAACAAATTTCTGTTGCTCTAAGCCACCAAGTTTGTGGTCATTTGTCACAGCAGTCACAGGAAACGAACACATCAGCCTGGCCATAGTGCATCGTAGTTAAAAGCTTATTAGCTCCATGGCCTAGACAAGTCGTTGCATTTCTCTGTTTCCTTCTCCAAGAAATGGGATGATGACAGCCCCCACCTGTCCAGGCTGCGGTGGGGACCATAACGCATGGAAGCTACTGGGTGCGTGGTAAACGCTCAACGAATGTCGGCCAATCCCTTCAGGCTTACGCCATTAGGATACACTGCCCCTGTTCTCAATGGGATTTATCTATCCGGTTAACGAATTCTGAACACAGGGAAATTAAAAAGTTTCTTTTGTTGTGAAAGGGTAATTTAAAAACTGGTTTCGCTGCATAACTAGCAGATAATAAATTTGACGCAGGGGCCTAGAAGTTAATTTTAGGACAAAAAAAAAATGCACCCAGTGGCACAGGTCCGCCTAACCATTGTCCAGATCACGGTGGCCCGGACTTCTGGCACCGAGCCCTCTGGCCCCTCGCTGCTCGCCTCCGTTCTCCCGAGGTGGTACAGGCAGCGGAATCCGAGTACCCAGGGCTTGTTCCGTGACCACACCAGGAGCTCCTTAGGTGAGAGGACCGTCTCATTCATCCTCCAATCAACCCTCTATTCCCTCTCTGCCCACCCCCCCATCAAAGATACAAACACAAGGCTCACTATCAAACTCAGTCCCAGCAGGAGAGCCTCAGCAACTACTGGTGGCCTGACCCCACTGGCCAGGCTGAACCCAGTTGGGCCCTGTCTCCGAGTTCTGGGTCATCTCAGGGTGGGAGCGAACCAGGCTGTAGACCGCCCACTGGTCCCCCGCATCTGGCTCTGCGTTTGGCTCCGCTGAAGCAGGCAGGAGTGTGATCATTTTAAAAAGCCCACAGTGCTGCCAGTCTGGGCTCTCCAACTCAATGTTTTGCAAACAGCAAGAATCAGGAGGGGCAACCTAAACGAGCAGGTGTGTTCCAAGGCCAGGAGCTGATTAATCCCAAGGTCATGGGTTTCACACACTCTCAAACTTGAACATAAATGGGCCTGTTTTCATTCCATAGTGCCTAGTGTCTGAAATAATAATAACAATATCAGCTTAGATTCCTGACCCCTTAAAGGACCCGTCCTAGTGATGCTTTGCTAAATCTGATGAGTCACATATTCTTACTATTGCCATCTTATCGACATCCCCAAGAGCACTGAGCTGATAAATCATGACATGGGGGATTCAGCCAGACCCCAGAACCTGCGGTCTTAAGAGTTACGTAACACCTGCCCTGGCTAGTGTTGCCCAGTGGACTGAGCACCGGCCTGCAGACCGAAAGGTTATCAGTTCGATTCCCCATCAGGGCACATGCCTGGGCTGCGGGCCAGGTCCCCAGTTGGGGGTGCGCAAGGCAACCGATCGATGTTTCTCTCATACAATGTTTCTCTTCCTCTCTTTCTCCCTCCCTTCCCCTCTCTGTAAATAAATAAAAATCTTAAAAAAAAAAAAGATAACACCTGTTTGGATAATGGACTCTTAATTTAGGGTTATTTTCTATTATATTTGGGCTTTGATAAATGAACAATAAAATTAATCTTTTTGTGTTCAAATAAAAAGACAACATCTGAAAACACCGGCCCCCTTATTGTCTCTTCCAGCCCCTGAATTCCCTGCAGCCCCATAATTCCCTGTGGCCCCATAGCACCTTCAATAAGAAAAGCTGTTGTCTACAGTGAGCTGGCATTTCCACCCCTAGGTGACAAAAGGGAGGGAGCACGGCATCAGTGGAAGGAGAGCCTGCAATTATCTGAACGGACAGCGGCAGAATCACCTTGCCAAGGAGTCCCACACAAAGACCCTCCACCGCCCATCCCCATGGTCCCTGCCCTTCACACCTTACAGTGCACTGGTGATTTCAAGTCATTTACAGCTGATTGGAGGGCTAGCCAGACACCCTCTTCTCCTCCCATCAGGAGCCCCTGCTGTCCCCGAGTTCTAGCTGAAAGTGTAGATTCTTCTGGGAGAAAGAGCAGGCAGGGAGACGCCCATCTTAATGTGACTTACTGTCCCCCAATTAACGTTTGCCAATCCAAGAGGGAAGAGAGAAAAGATGACAGTATTGGGTTGATCAGGGTGCCCCCCCCAAATTCACATGCATTCAAAACCTCAGAGTGTGGCCTTACTGGGAAATAGGGTCTTTGTAAATGTAATCATGTCAAGGATGAAATCCTATGGACCACGGCGGGCCCTAATCTAACAACTGAAGTCCCTATAAGAAGAGAAGCAGGCAGGCACTTGGGAGACACCGAGGAGACGGGTGGCCATGTGAAGACGGAGGCAGAGATTGCAGTGGTGAAGCTACAAGCAAAGGAACGCCAAGGACGGTGAGCAGCCATGACGAACTGGAAGAGACAAGGAAGGAGCCTTCCCTAGAGCCTTCAGAACGAGGGCTGATTTCGGACTTCCAGCCTCCAGAACAGACAGAATAAATCTCCTTTGCTTTAAGCCAGGCTGGAGTTCTTTGTTATGCAGCCCTAGGAGACTAACACAGACTTCAATCATAAACCTGAGAGAGGATGGGGAAAGCTGAGGGTGGGTGGCATAGCTTGGGAAGGTTGGGGAGCCGGCCAAAGCCAGGCCGGCTCTCCTCTGACCACTGCCTACGAATAGCTAACCCCTCTCCCAGCGCCAAGTGTCCACCACCTCATTGTTTCTCAAAATAACCCAGTGACCTAGGTCTGTGTTGTGACCCTCATTTTGCAGTGAGGACATCAGGTTTCAATCCATTAAGCACTTCCGATTGGCCGAGGGACCACGAAAAGGTGAGGTGACCTGCCCAAGGCCACACAGAGAGTAGCTAAGAGCAGAAAGCAACACTGAACTTGAGCTTCTCTTACGTCCTGCTTTCTTTGTTTCCCCTTTATGCAGAAGCCAGCATACTGCACCCCTAGCAAAACAGGTGTCTTAACAGAGGGAAGTCACTGAAGATGCCTCAAGGCCCAATCCCAGAGGGTTTCACAGAGATGGGCAAGAAAATGTCTTTCTTAGGCTTTTACCAGAGAGCTGAAATCTTTCTTTTCCTACTTGAACTTGCTTGAAGCCAGCGTCCCTGCGGCCCTCCCGTCAGCAGGGCTGCAAGGGTGAACTCAGCTTTCGAAAGTCCTGCCCACAAAAAAGAGCAAACTGGAACAGACACCCGAAAAGAAATCTTTAAGGGACAAAAGCAAGTTGCAAGACAGTATGATCTAATTTTTTAAAAGAATTGTAATTTGTTTGTATACACGGGGCGGGGGGGGTGAGAGGAAAGCTCCAGAAGTATATTCAGCAGGTGATTAACAAGGGGCCACCGCCGGGGTGTGAGACCTGAGCGGGGGACACTTTCTGTCCTCTCGCCTACAATGTTGAATTCTGTCTTACACTGACCACGTAACACCACCACACCTAAAACCTTTATGTGGAAGAAATATCCAGAATAGGTAAATCCGTGGAGAGAGAAAACAGGCCTGAGGGAGGGGGACAGGGTTCTGCTGTCCCTGTCCAGGGGGACAGACTTCTGTCTGGGGCGACGACAAAGCTTGGAACTGGGTAGAAGCGGTGGTTTCAGTCCTGCGAATGTGCTTGACGCCACCGAGCTGCACACTTTACAACGGTAAAGGCCTCCCCCCGGAGAATCTAACCTGGTGATCTAGGACGTAAAAAGAATGAATGAATGAATGAATGAATGAGTGAATGATGATAAATGTTTGTGTGTATTTTACCACAATTCTAAAACTACATTACATTCTCTGCTCTCCAAGAACCTGTCCTCAGTTGGACTCTTGAAAGTGTTTTCCTCGAGAAAACTATGCCACTTCCTCCCCGCTCCCTCTCAGCGGGTCTGCATGGCTTCAAAACTGGGAAAGAAGGGCACACAGCACCCGACTTACTGCTGACTGGGTGACTATTGTCCTCCAGGCCCAGAATGGGAAACCCTGAGGACTGGCGAGCGGGGCTGAAAATGAACCTGACAGTGTTTAGGAAAAAAGGGCTTTCGCTACCCATCCCGCCTGCTAGACCTCAGCAGGGTTTCCTTGGGCAGCCGACTCCAAAACCGTCTGTCTGCCAACCCTGTGCCTCTCAGGAGCCTGCCTCCTTTAGCTCCATTCTGGAAGGATCACGGTACTGAGCCATGTGGTTTCCTCGATTCCCTCATGCATCGCACATCATCAAGGAGTCACATTGGAGGCCCCAGCCTAGCAAAACTAACTGATGTGCATCAATTAGCACCAAACGTCTACTCTGGGGAGAAAAGCCCAAACCATTCTGTCCTATAACGAGGAGCTGACCCTTGGCCTGGTCCCCATCCGCCTCTTTGTCCAGCGACCACCTGCACGCCCTCTCGTGGTCAGTTTTGTAGTTTATCAAGTGACTCCAAACGCGTTTCCTCATTTGACCTCTGGGGCATTGGAGCAGCAGGCAATGTAAGAGGCTTTGTTTCCATGATATAAATGAGAAATATTAGCTCAGAGAAGGGGAACGACAAGCCCAAGTCACACAGCTGCAGCCCGAAGGAGCAGCTGTTGGACCGAAGTCTTCCAACTCTGAGTCCGGTATTCCTTCTGCCGCGCCCCCCACAGCCAGCCAGGCGGGGACAGAAAAGCTTGAGAAGAGAATGTTGAAGGAGGCACCAGGTCCCTTCCTGGTCCTCTCAACCTCCAACCACAACTCACAGAAAGTCTCTGATAAAGGTCCACAAATGTTCAAGTCAAAAAATAAAAAGAATCACCCCGACTGGTGGCTCAGTGGGCTGGGCATCGGCCCTCAAAGCAAAAGGTCGCTGGTTTGATTCCTGGTCAGGGCACCTGTCTGGGTTGCAGGTTTTGTCCCCTGACAGGACGTGTATGAGATGCAACCCATCAATGTTTCTTTCTCACATTGACGTTTCTCTCCCTCTTTTTCCCTCCCCCCTCCTCTCTCTAGAAATAAATAAAATATTTTATAAAGAATAATAATAAAATAAAAAGAATCCAAAAATGCATTACAAATGAAAGAAAAAGTGGGTGGTTGATAAAAGCCAAAACCCAGCCATCCGGAGACTGATTTGGGAGACTGTCTCCAAATCCCGGGGGCTGCGATGACCATGAGGCACCATGGGCAGCAGCCTGAGGTTGCAGAGAAACCGAGAGAAGGAAAGAAGACTTCATCTTTTTGCAACACCAGCCAAAGAGCAAAAGTGGTCGGTCAGGAAGGAGAAACACCACTGGTGACAAGCAGGACTCACTTCCTGGTGGTAGGGGCAGTGGGCATCGGCCAGGAAGTCTGCCTTGGACTCACATTCCTGAGTTAGGGCAAAAGGGAACCCCCCAACATCTGGGAAGAGAGAAGGACAGAGGCACCTAAGACTACAGCCAGGAAGAAGCCGCTCACGCTCTGTGACCACACTCTCACTCTGAAGGTCAGTTTGGGCTTCAACAGCCTCCCCTGCGCCTCTAGATACTGGAAGACACCATCAGTCCACTCCACCCATGCAGGCTCCTGGCCACATAGCATTTTGAGACGCTAGCAGAAGATCCGATTGTCCTGGGGCTCTAGGAGGCCTGTCCACCTAGCTTACAATCTCTTGAGCCCAAAAAGGGCCTCCTTAGACAAGGCTCAAGACCATAAATATCTCTAAAGACTGTTGAGTTCAACAAATGAGCTAAGTGGCTAGATTACATGAAAAGGACCTGTGCCAGCCTCATGCGGAACGTACGCTCAGGAAGGCAGTAGGGAGTGCTGGGGACTGTGGTGTGTGAGGTCGGCAGAGACTCACTTCCACTACTGCAGCCAGTCAGGAACAGGGTCCAGGATAACCAGGATGTTTTATACGACTCTTCTGATTTTTTAATGTTGGCAACGAATCAGAAAAAACGTTTAACACCGTGCAGGCCAAACACAATTGTTGGGAGGTTTAAATGAGTGTGTGTATGGAAAACACCTACGAGAGCACACAGTAACTGAGATGCACTGTCACATATTATCATGAACTGCCACTGAATCCCACAGTCGGGGCATAGAGCTGGGCTCCTTGAAAGTTGTCTGAGCCCCGACCCCAGGGGCCGAATCCAGCCTCAAAGGCCCATCAGGTGGGAAGAAGTGAGAGACAGGAGGGGCCGAGTCCCATTCCCAGAAAAATATCTAACCAACCAGGAATCAGGAACACTGCACGTAAACAGATCAGAGATGCAAGAAATTTTTAAAGAAAAAACACTCTCCACAAGCACAGAATAACACTTCCTCTTGAAATGAATGTGTTTTTAACTCATCTACAACATTCTGGCACACTAATACTATGACTGATTTCATTATTCATGAAAATACCTGGTTCTCACTTTTCTGGACCTCAGAAGAAAAAAGCAGCCACCTGACAGAATTCTCAGGCTTCCTTTGGGGAACCTAATATACAAAATCCCCTCTCACAAGGTTCAAGCTTCTTTTCACGTGAGGGAAAGGAACAGGCTGGAATCCAAGGTTCCTGACACCGTATGCAAAATGTTTCTGTGCATAAAACCTATTTTCATAAAAATCTCAAGAAAGGCCGGCAAGCTCCAAAAAAAGTCAAGAATCAATGCAAAAGACCCCATAGCAAGTAAAGATTTGCTTTACAGAGATATCTATTACAGAGTTCTTTTATTGGGCAATTTCCCCAAGTTAGAAAGAGACTCAAATTCAGTTTCCAATCCTAGTAGCCAGCTAGATTTTCTTGGGACTCAGACATTGGGGGAGGAAGCCCAAAAGCCTCTGAGGCTTTGCCCCCAAAAACCTTAGCAACGCTGACAGGCAGAAGCTGGCGCAGTGTGTCCACACAGGCACTCTGGAGGCATTCCAGCCCCACCATCTACCTGCTCTGTCACCTCAGGCATGTCCCTTAACCTTCCCGAGCCTACTTCCTCATGGGGTGAAGGCAGAGAGTAAAGGTAACTACTACTTGCCTAGTGCTGGTACCTGGCAGGTAGCAAGCTTTCAACAAATGTTATGATTATGAGAACAAGAAGACAAGGTCGCCCCTTGTATTTCCTATTTCTTAAACACCTGTGTGCAAGCATTCTGCTTCGAACGGCCTTCCCCATCTGGAGAACTCCTACCCAGTCTCTGAAGCCTAGCTCAAACAGCCTCTGCATCATGATGCCAGAGCCCTGGCCCGCTCCCACGCCCTGGGCACACACAGCAGGCCAGGGGCACTGATTTCCACCTCCTGACTTCTTCACCTGCATGCTTTCCTGCGAGATAAGGAAGTACCTAAGGTCAGTGTCCATGACCTCCTGCTTTCTATTCCCCAATGGACGGCACAGCTGGTGCTCAGTGAGTGTTGGCTCAATAACTAGGCTCTACTTGGAGACCTCTGAACCCTGGGTGGTCATGTAGCCCACCATGGCTGGCCACCTTGAAGACCACCAGGATGTACAACTTGCTCATGTAAAATAAATACACAATACAGGGGAAGCCAACCCAGAACACAAATCTTCCCGACTGGCAGAGTCTGTCTGCAAAACCCACAGCAGCACTCTTGGCATGCCCACAGCACCCACAGCACCCACAGCACCCAGTGCTGGCAAATCCTCACATTTCAACAAGTGTGAGGAAGAATTCGTCAACCAGAGCCAGGTTCCACCCAGATTCCCTGCAGGTCTCAATGGTAGCCTCCACCTGGACACCCTAGCTGAGCCCCTCTCCGTGCGTGGACATGCCCCGAGGACAATCGGCACCAAGCCACCCTGAGCTGAGCTGCCCTTGGAAAGCTGTGTTCTGAACAGAACTTGTCTGGCCCTCGGCTGCCCAGCCCCAGACACGACTCCCTGCCCACCTTCACACCCTCCAGGAGTGCCTGGGGGTCCTCGATGCCCTCAGGGACACACTTCTTGTTTTCCGGGAGGGATTCAAGTTTCTCCACCAGAGCTTTCAGGCCCTTCAGTTCAAACTCGGTGAGGTGGGTCCATTTGGCAGAGCCCTCGGTGGTGGGGGAGCCTGTGGGCGTCTTGGGGTACTCTGTGGGCATCATCGTGGACTTCACACTGTCCTCTGACTCATTCGACAAAGTCCTTTTCAGGAACCGCAGGGCAGGCGCTTTGGGCTTCTTTCCAGGGGGCTCCTGGTCCTCCGAGGGGGTGCTGGTGGGTGAGGCAGGACCGTGAGCAGACGGCTTGGGCACTTCATCGGCCCCCTCTTCCTCCCCCTCCTCTTCCTCTTCCTCCTCATCCTGGGGCTGCTGCTCACAAGGCTCCTCCTCCATGTCCAGCCAGGAATCCGACGAGAAGCCGTCTACACTGGGCTTTCTTGGGGCATCTGCAGAGAGGGGGTGGGGGTGAAGGGGTCACAAGAAAGATTGAGATAAACACCCCAAACTTCCCGCCGGGCGTCCCTGGGACCTTTGTTCACTATGCCTCCCCTTTACTCTGGAGATCAAGCTTCTTTTGACAGTTCTAATGGTCTACACCTCCCTCAGCTTCTAGAAACTTTGGGGTCAGACATAGGTTCAAATCCTAGCTCAGCTTCCTCCAGCTGTGTGTACCCAGACAAGTTGCTTCACCTCTCTGAACACATCTGGCATTTTATTTTTCAACATATAAAAAATAAGAACAGAGGGCATATGTTACGTATGATTCTACTCACTGAAATGTCCAGAACAGGAAAAAAAATCGGTAGAGACAGAGAGTGGACTAGTGACTCCCTCATGCTGGGGAAGAGGGAATGACATAAGGTAACTAAAGGACACAGGTTTTGCCCTGGCCAGTGTCGCTCAGATTGTTGGGAACGTCATTCCCGTGGATTGAAACGTCACGGGTTCGATTCCTATTCAGGGCACATGCCTAGGCTGCAGGTTCAGTCCCTGGTCGGGGAGCATGCGAGAGGTAATCAATATTTCTCTTTCACATCGATGTTTCTCTCCCTCCCTTCCCCTCTCTCTAAAATCAAAGAGCATGTCCTCGGGATTAAAGAAAGTAAGTGAGTAAATAAAGCAAGCAGTCGATAAATGGTACAGGCTTCTCTCTGTGGGATGAATGTTCTAAAAATGAACTGTTGTGATGGCTGCACAACTAAAAACTTTTAAAGTGAACACCATAAATAGGTGCATAGTATGTGGGAACTATATCCCCGTAATGCTCTTCAAAAGCTATCAGGCAGCCCCAGCTGGTATAGCTCAGTGGACTGAGTGCTGACCTGTGAGCCACAGGGTCACTGGTTTGATTCCCAGTCAGGGCCCATGTCTGGGTTGCAGGCCAGGTTCCCCGGTGTGGGGCATGTGAAAGGTGATCACACATTGGTGTCTCTCTCCCTCTCTTTCTCCCTTCTCCTCTGCCTAAAGGTAAATAAATAAACTATTAAAAAAAAAAAAGCTATCAGGCAAACACTACTTCCTCTGAAGGCCTGTCGTGAGGAGCAAATAAGGCATCACAGAGCGTGGTTCTTGGCGTACAACCAGCCTTCGGTCAATGAGGGGTCTCCCTAACGCCCACCCCTCCCTTTGGCAGACGCACTGGAGAGGTGGGGGACACAGTGGCAAGAAAATTTAAGAAAAAAGGAGGTGCCGAAGACCCTAACGCTGACTCAGGGTCGCCCCTCAGAATTGGGAATGTTCTTCTACAGCCCTAAGTATCCAAACAAGAGAAGCGACCCTCATTTCCGGGCCCTGGGGACTGCCACAAAAAGCAAGCCCCTAGTCCGCACAGGAGCGTGTAAGGACTGCAGTCACAGCAGTTCGCACGAGAGTCTAGAATCACTTCCATCTCCCGCCTGAAGGCTGCAGGCTTCAGAACAACAGGTGGGAGGGTTTCGGTGTTTTCCACATCTGAAAATCGCAACACGTAATGGAAATGGGACTCAAAATACACACCCCCAACTGCTCCCTGCCAGATAAAACTCAATTTCCAAGAGGCAAATGGGCACTTCCCAATAAAACCTTAGCAGAAACGTTTGTTCCCCATCCTAGGCCTACCTGAAGCCAACCCCTAAAGTCACTAAGGATGGGAGTCCAGGGAACAGAGGAAGAGGGTTTAGTGAGAGAAAGAAAAAAATAAAGATTCTAAAAATCCTGAAGATTACAGGAGAAATCACGTGGACCGGTTGCATTTTTCTATCTCGTGATGAGAAAGATGAAGTAAGTGAGGCACAGCGGACTCTGCATCCAGGAAAACCCCACAGCAGTGACAGCTCAGAGGCAGAGCGGAAGACGCTAGGCTGTCACAGCTCTGTGCAGCTTTGGGGCGGACATCTGTGAGTCAGGATGCAAGGACCAAGCATCGTGGGGAGATGAGGTCCCTTTAAATAATGGCAGCAGGGCAGGGAGCTGCAGCTGCGACAAAAAACCACCCACCGCTCTGCCAAGCTTGCGTCCCCAGCCCTGGCCATCCTGCTGGCGGGCTCAAAGCTGGCCTGGGATTTGGGGGTCTGGCTGCCTCCCATGGTTCTGCTCTTATATAGACAAAAACCCAAGCCCCGGGGCTCAGGTGGGAAAAAAAAAAATCAGCTGGTAGCTACTGAGCATTATAAAGAACCAGGATGCTCTGCTCCGTGGGGACCCTCCTTCAGCAATCACACCCAGGACTTGCTCCTCCCCACATCTACAAAGTCACCAGCGAGCCGGAAGCCAGCAGCGGTACTCTGTTGGGGTCATGATTTCATTTTCGGTGGCGAGGGGGTGGGCCGCGGTGTTCACTCACCAATCAGCATTGATTCTCTCTGGTATTCCTGAGTGAGGTAGGACCGCTGGGTCACACAGTACACGTATCTCTCCAAGACATACCAGCACATCTCATAGTAGAAGGGGTAACGGAATTTGGGCTGCACCTGAAAGCAAAGACCCAGGGGTGGAGGTCAGCTTCCGGAGGACAAAGGGAAAAGGAGAGCGAGAATTGGGGGGGGGGGGCGGTGTTTCCTGGGGGCGGGAGTTATTTTCATCATCTCAGCAAAAGCACAAATGGTGTGAGGGAAAAATGGGAGGGTGGGCTGCAGGGCAGGGGGGAGGCGCTGGAGGGGGGAGAGAGACCAGTAGCATGCACAAATGAGGAGGAAGAGAGGAGCAAGAGGCCTCAGTGACAGCATCATGTCAAGGTTCCCTGAGCTGAACGCCACGGGGAAGATGGACAGGGGCCGCTTTGTGCTTCTGTGAGGTGCAGAGAAACTTTGTTATCCCCTGCCCTGCGGACGGAGGGTGCGGGGACCTACGAATGCAAGCCACTTCCTCACTCTGGCCACAACAGAAATGGGCTCCTGGTAGTTCTCAGATTCTCCAACAGATTCTGCTTTGCCTCCCTCCGTCTTGAAAAACCAGATTCTCCAAACCTCACCCACCTGCGGACAGGCTGTGAAGCATTTCCTGCACTCTGGGGGAGGGGCCGCACCAGGTGGACCAATGGGGATGGAAGGGTGTGGCCACTCCTCCCTCTGGGGGTGGGGCCTCAGAAGGGTCCACCTCCTGCTCCTTCAACACAGCCACCACCACCTGGCACTGCCCAGGGTGATTCCCAGGGGGCTCCTTTACTTAGACGCAAGTCCCCAGTGCAACCCTAACACCGAGGGACACAACCCCAGGTCTGGAGCAGGAGTCCAGACAGAGACCCCCTTTGGCTGTTTCTTAGAGGGGAAAAAGTACAGGTGCTGAGAGCTTTGCGTATCAGAACTGTGACAAGGCCTGGGCTCCAGGGGGATTCGCGGGGCCTTTAAGGGTGAGGTGACAGCAAAAGACAAGGAGGAAGCCATACCACTGACGCCCCGACACAGAGGACCCTTCCGAAAGCTGTATCTTTAGCAGGCCAGGGGGCGTGGCAGTGCTGGGAGGGTGGCCCCTCCCTCACCGCTGGGCCCTCCGCTCCAAGGCTACATACAGACCTTGCACGTCCATGCCCGCCCTCTCACCAAGGTTTGCCTGCCTCGAGGGACCTCTGCAGGGGCCAGAGACCCCTCTCCATCTCCTTTATCTCCCAAGAACTCAGGGACCTGGACGTTAAGCAAAACACTCTCCCCACTTTCTCTGCGGACAATCAACAGGCAACCTTCTACATGTGGAACGAAGACAAGTGCAAGCAGACCCAGGTCCACCAGGAGCCCTAAGGTACTGTTTTCCTGCCTCTCTCACAGAGCCCACCTGGAAAAGGCCCCCCACCTTGCCCTACCTGACAGTCCCAGCTCTCAGTTCCCCGGTCCAGCCCTCACTGACTCAGTTTCCAGCTTCGAGGCCCTTTTCCCACATTAGGGGCCTCACTTCTCCCATCTCAGCACTGGGTCTGTTTGTCCTCCCTGCCTTGGGGGGACGGTATATGCTTTGGAATGAGATCTTGCCCACATGCTTTTGAGCTCCTCGGGGGAGGGGAGGGAGGGAGGGATGCACAGAGTTGGGAACATCATTGAGTGGTTTCCTTGGCTCCAGCTTCTTTCCCAAGAACTCCAGTTTGATTGCTAGGGGAGTACATTAATAATGCTTTTTCTTCAGGCACTGGGTTAGTGCCCTCCAGAGTTTAAATGGAAGAGAGGCTCCATAGCCTGAGGCGGGCCCTGACCTCCTGGGAAGAAGGGTTTGGGGGACTCATCTCCACCCCTACTTCAGAACAAAGGCCAAGAAATTCTGAAACAAACTGCCAATACCCAGAGCAAGCCGAGGACAGGCAGGTCCGCCTCTCCTCAGACACTTACTCACACTCCCTGACTTTAGGCGGGATCGGCCAAACTCTGAAGTGCTTTTGACTTTTCAAATTTGGGAAGATCACCTGAGCCACTCTGCATGGACGGGCACCATCGCGCCCAAGAAACTCTGTGGATCAGGGGGAAAAAATTCTGTGTTTGGCTACGTTTCAGGAGAGGAAGGTAAGCCTCCCCTCATCGCTGCTGAGCCCAAAGGAAACCAGCTGGGTGAAGACAAATGCTGATGAAGGAATTAAAATTTCTTTCATTTCATTTTTTTTTTTTTTCCAAGAGAGCACCGCAGGAAACAAAATTGGCAAAGAATTGACTTACAAACGGGTTGTCGCCTTCCACCCTTCGCCTTCAAAAGGTTTCAGCCACATGCCTGGGAACATTAAACACACGATTGCTCAACATTATTTGTTGACAGAATCGGAGCCTCCTCAAGCTGAGTTGTCACCGAAAGACAAGGCGGTCAGAAAGCATGCACTGCTCCCTGCCTGGGGGTCCTCCCTGGATCAGCGGGGCTCCAGGGGTCAGTGTGGGTCCCCAAAGACCCCTTCGAGTGGCACCTGGCCTTAGCCCTTCCTCTTAGAGCAGAGTGACCTCAGGAGATCAGAACCAGCGGTACTTCAGTGCATCTAGAACTCCCAGGTCTCAAGACTTGAAAAACTGAAATATGAGACTGGGTGGAAGTGTCTTAAAAATTTGTTTTTTCTCCTGGAAAAAACAAAAGTCAATGAGAAAAAAAAACCCAGTGGAAGGGAGAAAGGTGAAAAGTAAGGGTAAATTATCTGTAACTTCCAAATAGATTCACTGACTGAGAGGAAACGGGGCATGCGGGCACTACCTTTCCTGAGAAGGCTGCTTTCACTAGAACCATTAGGGGGCGTGGAAAAGGATAAAAAAAAAAAGAGAGACTGCAGTTTAATGATCATCTGGAACACCCCTACCCCTTATCAACCTAACTAGAGTTCAAATGTATGGTGATCATTGTTGAGATGTAATCTTCAAATAATAAACATGCAACCCATCCATTCTTTGGTGTACTCCTCCACGTCCCCCTGCCACATATTTTCAGAATGAGAGGTGAAAGAGGTTATCTCTGAACTGGGCAGGAAATGGAAACCTATCAGTCCCAGACGCCTGTCTGCGCTTGTCTTCAGGGCAGCAGGTGAAGTCTCCTACTATCTGGCCCAGAAAAATTAAAATCATGAGAGCAAGACATGGCTTCCTAAACCTAGGAGAACCTTGGGGCTCCGCTGCTCTGGATGGCGGGGGTCATCCCCCACCTTGGACCACACACGAAAGGCAAATTCTTTTTCTAAGACAAACTCACACCTCGAGGCTTAGAGACTGATGATGTCCGCTGTCCTGCCTCCTGCATTTGGTTTCCAAGCCAAGCCATGTTTTAGGACTCTTGAAAAACTCTTTTTAAATGGCCACCACCTTCTCGAGCGGCTCACAGGGATGTAAAGAATGAAGCTGTAGCGAGTTGACAAGGAGCCCTGGCACTTTTTCTGGCCTCCAGTGCTCTCTCCCCAGCATCTTTTGTCTGCCTGGGCTCCTAAGACATGAACAATTGGGCCTTGTAGACAAGCCCTCGCCAAGGACCAGAAATCAAAGCAGATTAAACAGCCTGCCTCTGGTTCCAGCCCAGCCTGCCCACCAACCCCCCCTGCCTGTCCACCTGCTTGGGGGAAACCAGATGGGTGTCCACTCAGACAACAGAGACAGTGGGCCTTAGGGGAGGGGACCCTGCCATCTCATCTGGATATGGCCATGATATTCCACAGGAGCTTAGGGTTCTACTTCATTTACCTCCCCCCACCCTATCCCTGCCTCCTGCTGAGGAGGGGGCGGGGGGCTGGGCTCCTCACAGGATGATTGGGCCCAAAGCCACTGAGTTGTATGAGCCGGATTCCCTGCGGGGGGGGGGGGGGGGGGGGGGGGGGGGGGGGGGGGGGGGGGGGGCGGCGGCTGAAGCCTTTAGAAATCCCAGCCTGACTCTGCCTTTCAGGAATTGCCTGGAAAGTCATGGGCCTGATTTCTCTTTCTAGATTTTTCCTTTTCTAGCCCACACTTCCTAGTCTGCTCACAAACTGGCCCATTCCTCAGCACCGGCCAAAGAACAGTTGGCCAGAGCCCCAGACAGCATGTGATCCAGACTCTGAGATGACCACTCACACCCAAATGGCGCCTCTACCACAGAACGACCTCCTCTGGCCCAGGGCTGGGCTGACCTCCCCCAGACCAGGAGAGGGATGTTGGGTGGGTGGCAGAGAAGAAAGGCACAAATGTCCGCAAAACGAGACCTGATCTTTGCAGATCTGGGCCCCCCAGGTAGCAAGCCCGCCATCGGAAGACGAGCACTCTCCCCTCAGCGAATGTGGCTAACGTGGTCCCTGGGAAACCTCTGGACGGGGTCCCGCAACATCAGGACTGCTACAAACGTCAGATACACAGACGGTGGCTAAGACTGTGACTCATCTATGTGATTCCACAGAAACTGAGGCCAGGAAGCAAGACCCAGAAAGGCAGGGATCCCAGGCCCAAGCACAGAAACACATCTTCGGGGCAAGAAAGCCATCTTGGTGGCAAAGCCCGAGAAGGCACGGTCTGCTACCCCGCAGACAGTGACTCAGCCATGAGAAGGAGTGAAGAAGCACCGACACCATAGATGAACTTTAGTCACCACGCTGAGTGAGAGAAGGCAGACACAAAAGGCCACATTATGTGACCCCATTTCTAAGACATGTCCAGAACAGACGAATCCATAGAGACAGGAAGCAGATACGTGATGGACAGGGGGAGGGGGATGAGGAGTGACTGCTAACAGGGACAGGGTTTCTTCTGGGGGGATGAGTGTCCTGGGACTAGACAGAGGTGGTGGCTACACACTACTGTGAATGTGCCAAATGCCACTGAACTGTGCACTTTAAATGGTGAAATTCATTGTATGTGAATTTTCTCCAAAAAAAAAGAAGAGAAATATTTGAATAACTATAAGAAGAAAGAAGAAGAAACGGTCCCTTTTGGCTCCAGTTTCCCACCCACCCTCTGACCTGTCTCAAATGCCTGGGACATTCGGTCAAGCTCCAGCACAGGAAAGAGGGTGTGGCAAGTTCCAAGTAGCCAGTGCTTTTCAGGGGACACACATCAAGTCCTGGCGGGGGTGGGAGGGGACCTCATGTCTGAGAAATCATTACCATCACTATCGAGGGGAGCTAGGGACCTCGCAGTGGGCACCAAGATGGCAGGCCCTGGGGGACCCACAGATACCGGCTTCCTCAGGCTCAACGTCACATTTGAGGTCCCCAGGAACTTATGGCCAAGACCTGACCTTTCTCCCAAGACCCAGCCCATTGCAAACCACAGCAAGAACCACGACGAAGTTCCCCCAGCTCCCTCCAACCCCTTCTCCACGTGAGGAGGAGGAAGGGACAGGTTGCCTGACAAGTCACGGTGCTTTCTCAAAAGACACTTCCTCTTCGGCAAGGGGGTTTTGGCTGCTACCAGCCTGGAGATGAGCAGAAAACTCCCAGGGCTCGGGAGGGGCTCCTGTCATCACCCCCTTCCCCGAAGAACCAGGACCAAGGCCTGGCCTGAGGCAGGGAGCAGGAGGGAGGGGGCACCGCGGAGGACTTCGGAGTGACTTGTCCACACACCCCAATCTCAGCAGAGCTGGGGGTGCTGGGCAAGCCCACCCAGAGAGAAGGAAGCCAACTTACCCGCGTTCTATCCTCAATCTCGTAGATCCGCAGCTGCATGGGCACGTTGAAGCTGTGCAGGATGTTTCCACCGAATACCAGAGAGTCCACAGGGGTGTAGACAGCATGGATCCAGCCTGGGGTGGAGCGGGAGGGACGAGGTCAGCCACTGGCCCCACCTGTGCCCAGTTCAGGAGCAGGCCGGAGGCCCAGGGTAGAGGATGCTGAGGGATGTCTGATGCAGAAGGCCGAGGCTCTGGCTGGCCTGCAGGACTCAGGCTGGCAGCCGGCTGGACCGCAGCAGGCAGTGACGCGAGCTAGCTCAGGCTGGGTGGTGGGCAGCGGCCGACCAGCCCCCACCTGTCGAGGACTTGATGACAAAGGCTTCCTTGTGTTGTTTCAGACCTGGCTGCGGCAGCCGACAGAGAAGGCAGGCCCTGTCCCCTCCCATGCTGGCCAGGGAGCTAGAAAACCCTCACTCAGGCTGCTCGGATGTCCTTGAGCCTTTTCCTGGACATCCCAGGGACCACCAGTCTCAGAAGTGGTCACAAAGGATTGCTGGGGGCCACAACTAAGAAATGACATCTTGCCAGGACTACAGGACCCAGCCTCTCTTCTCTGCCTGATTCCACCTTCTGCCGTCAAAACCCTCGAAGGCCTATTTTCAGGCTGTCTCCTTAGCCACACAACACCTGTACCCCCACACCAGCTCTGTCCTGCACATCTGCAGCTTCTTAACAGCTTGGGAGCACCCTGGGGCTGTTTCATCCCCCTAAGCACCCAGCCCCAAATCTGGCACAGTAAACTTGGGAGTGATAATCAAGTGCTTTGAGGGCCAGGCACTGGGCTAAGAGCTAAACAGGGCTTAACTCATTCAATCTCACAAAATTCTGAGAAAGTATATGTTACAGTCACCCCCAATTTACAGAGGAGGAGAATAAGGTGGAGACAAATAAAGTCACTTATCAGGACCAGATCCCAGGGAATCAGCCCCTACTTAGTCCCTAAAAGCTAGGGGAAAGCAGCCACCTCATTCATTCCTTCAGCGACTCTGGGACTGGCGGGGATTCAAGTGCTCACTGCACCGGCGTGTGGCTCCTGGCGACCGTAAGGGACAACTCAGAGCGAGGTGATAGGTAATGTCATGATCCACTCCCATTTACAGACACTGAAACCAAGGCTGAGAGAAGCTAGGTCACTTGCTGAATGAAGTGACAGCAGCTCCGTTTTTAGCCGCTGCACTGCACTGTGACTGCATCACAGGCTTCAAGAGGGCCTGCGGGTCCCTGGAGGCAGGCCTGCAAATGTGCAGGGAGAGAACACAGAGAGAAACAAGGCAACGAGACTAGAGGCGGAAACAGGATGAGCAGAGGGGACGGGTGACAGGCAGGGGCAGGCCAGGATCCGGAGCCAGGTGCCACGGTCCCCTCTCCTCCCACCCACCAAGCTGTTCCAGCCTCTTCCCTCCCGTGAGCTGACACGCACCAGCCGGAGTCACAGGCAGCCACAGGCCGTCACGGCTGCTGGGGCGATGCTGCCACTGGAAGAGAGCTCAGAGCCTGTGAGGCTACCGCTGGCATGTGGGCCCTGGCCCTCCCCTGCTTGGGGCCTGGGCGGAGGGCAGAAAGAGAGCGCCGGCCAAGAGCACAGGAATGAAAGGTTTTATGTAACTGGCTGTGCTGGTACTCTCCGCATCCCGGCTGGCGCGAGGCAGAGGAGCAGCTCCGCACATAGGGGTGCCTTGCAGAGTCACCCCGGCCTCCGCCCCCACCCCTCTTACCCCCGCTTTGTGGATACCTTTAAAGTTTCAGTTTTCATGTCTGCTTCAGCCTCTCTGCCTCAGCTGTGTACCACCTGATTTTCTCAATGTTTTTATGTTTCTACCAAGAGGAGCACTGCTGTTGTTACCACCATCTGCGGTACTTCAGCGACATTTTCTACAACGTGGCCTGGGGCCACAGGGTTTCCGTGGATGCACGTGGCAGGGGGAAGCCTGAACAGGGACGAGGATTGCTGGGTCCCATTCCTATGCACCTCATGTGCCCACTCACCGCCCTACAGAAAGAAAGGCCAGTTCGGGGCACATGAGTTTGAGACTGCCCCCAGCACTAACTTATCCTACAACCTGGGGCACCTGACCGTCCCCCTTGTGGCTACCACCTGCCGGGTGTGCAAGTTGGTGAGCAAGAACTCGCTCCACGTGAGCGACTGCCACCGAAGTCCATGCGGCCTCATCCACTGCAGGGCTTTGGAAAGCACGGGGCCACGTGAACAGCACTGACCAGCCCCCGCCTGTCCCTTCTCTCTGGCAAGCGGAAAGGCAGACACCCGACTTACAGCGGTACCCTGATGTGCAAGCAGAGAGGGCACCGGAAGAGAGGTGCTGTCCCAAGGAGGGAAACGGGAACCTGCCCTCCCAGGAACATGCTCACCTGGGGGTTCTAAAAGCTTCTACCGGCTCTCCTTCCCGCCCCCCAGGTCTGGGCTTAAAGGGTGGGTTCAGGCAGCCTCCCCTGGATTAGAGTCACTGCTGAGTCCCTCCTCCTAGCCCTCCCCACATCTGCTTCATTTCTTAAATGATTCCTTCCAGAAGAACCAGCAAGGGGAAATAACATTGTTCATAAGCCCCATCCGTACCCACCCTCCCGATGGCGTCTCGCTGGCCGTCCCCCAGGGAGCAGGAGAGAGCAGGTGTCCCGAGCTGATGACGGGGCTGGGCCGGCTGGCATCTGCCTCCTGCTCCCAGGCCACAATCAACGACAATATAAAGGTAATAACAGAGGCTATTCAGGCCAAGCGACAAGGGACAGATCCAGTCGTGGAAGGAAAGCAGGCGACCCACAAAACCTACTGACAGGTATTCTCTGGGACCAGAGAGAGCCAAGGACAGCAGGGGCACGTGGAGTTGCACCCATGAGTCAGATGCTCAGAATTCAGAATCCAACGTCCCACCCCACCCCCCACGTTTGTCTATCTTTGCGGCTGCTACAGGAGTAAAACCCAAGGTCACAGAATTCGGGGGGCCACCCCCACACTGTGCCAGGCCCACGTTTTCCACGAGGAAGCATGGAGAGCCTCTTGCCTCTTTGGGAGCTGGGAGCTGGCAATGGGGACCCGAACGGGCAGGCAACAGGCTGCATCAGGGCCCAGGGCTGTGCTGGGTTTGACCCACCATAAAAAAATGGGGAAAATTCACAATCTGAACTGCTTCCTTCCTGAGAAAAATGAGAAGATGGGCCCAACTGGCTGGAACTGAGCAACTGCCCGGTTTCCACAGCCCCACCACTCTCTGCCTCATTGCCACGGTGTCCCTTCCTTGTACCCATTTTAGGGATGGAACATTTGAGGCCTCAGCCAACTTAAGCTAATAAGTAGCTACTGGTTACAGTTTCGCAGACTTGCCCAAGTCTAAGGAACATCTGGAGCTACCATGAATTTTGGGTCTTAGGTATAAAGTAAGAGTGGGAAATACTTTCAGGTCAGCCCAAGTCACTGACCCCAGGGTCCTTCTGAGGCCCCTAGACTGGGCCCCATCATCCTGGCAGCTACCTGGCTGGACATGCGCTCCAAACAGATGGAATCCGTCTCACAGCCTTCCCAGCACCTTCCAGGCTGCCAAGCGGACCCTTAAGAACGTCTGTTAAACGAACAAATCATTCTCCCGAAGTCATACGATGGAGAAAGGGGACCACATCTCAAATCTGCGGGCTCCCAGACAAACAGGGAACCAGGTGGGCTCTGAAGCAACACACACCTGGGTTCCTGCCCTGCCCTGTCACTTATTAACTGTGTGACCTTGGGCTAGTTTGTTCACCTCTCTGGGCCTCAGGAACCTTCTTTTATTACCCAAGGGAGGGGGGGGATGTTTTTTCTTACTTGCCAGCAGAGAAGATAGAAATATAAAATATTTGCTGCTCGATAATACCAGTTAGTATTAACTCTAGTTCACCCGGGCAGGCGCAGCTGGGGGATGGGGGGGAGGGGAGGGAGGCCAAACCTGTGAGTGAAGATAGTGTCAATTTTCATCAACTCTTGACACCATCAAAGTGAAAGTGCTGTCCTTTATTCTGAAGTTCGCACTTCCCGCGTTTTCAGTGTCAGAATGGTCTTCCTCTCCTGAGGCACCAGCATGAGATTCTGGGTTTTCTTTTGTTTTTTTAATGTCCACCTTTAGCGACCTTATCAGCTCCCAACTTTTTTTCTTTTGTAATTTCTTTGGTCCATGAAATCAGTGCCTGGGAACCACATGTGCCCCCTTCCTCTGGGATGGTGACAAATTCCAACGGCCCATTTTTCACTTCCCCAAAATCCAGAAAAAAAGTCCTGTGTCTCACTGAGGACAAGAAGCCTGTGCCTGCTTGTAGCAGGTCAAGTCCACGTCCTGCCTTCCACAGTCCCCCTCCCCCGCCCCGCCCCCGCTTTGGCTCTGATGCTGCTTCTCTAGACCTTTTCCAACTTGCTGAAGTCACAAAATCAACCTGCTCCCATCCCCGACCAGGGGAAAGCGACAAGCCACCTCCCAGCTCTGCATAAGGCCCTGAGAAAAGAAGGCCCATCTCCCCGGGGACATGAAGAGGCCTGACCTCAGGGAACAGGATTGGGAAGGACCCTGAGGGTCTCAGAGTTCAGCCCCACCCTGCCCCCACTGTAGAGATGGAATTGTTGAGGTGCAGAGAGAAGAACCAACCCAGGGTCAGAGTCAGCAAGGCCAAGAGCATGTCAGAGCTCTTTGAATGCACAAGGCCAGTCCTCCCACAGCTACGGAGTGGCTGCATCACACTCGAGAAGGACACCGCCTCCTTCCCGATTCTCCATGGCACGTCCACTAGGGTTCACACCATAAACACTGCCCACCAATCAATCCCTTCCCGTCCTAAGCAAGGGGACCAACCTTCCCTCCCTGAGCCAAACAGGTCCAAGGATGGACCTGGGGCCATGATAACAAAGTCACCCTATAAACCCGGCCACCTCAAATCCCCAGTTTCCCTAGTAGGGAAGTCTCCACCTTCTGTCCAACTTTCTAAAAGAGCCCAGGTGTGCAGACCCCATCCCCATGGTGGGAACTGCTGCCACATCCACCCCCACTTCACCTGACACCATACACTGGTGCTTGATGTCCAAACACAAGGCCAGCTCCCAGCCCAAGTCCCAGAAACTTAAGTGTTACCCAGCTTCTCCATCCAATGGATTTTAGTGGCCTCCTATCCTAAGGTCCAATTGTCTACTCAATGGCAAATGCCCTGCAGTCTCCTTGGCCCAATCACACATACCTTCTACTTGTATAACTCCAGAGATGGGGAGCTCACTATCTGGCAGAACTCATTCCAATACCATTTGGCTATACCTCTCCACCCAGGAGACAACCCTTCCATTGGCTGACTGCACTACCATATACCTTTGATTTCCTGGGTAAAAACCACCCAATTCCTCCTTCAGATCCATCTCATCTGATGTGGTATCCAGAATCCTCTCTCTCCAGGTTAATTTACCCTCCAAAGTATAATCAAGAGAATATAACCTCCTATGTCCTCACTCTACACAGTGGGATTGTCACCTCCCCCATCCTGGGTCGAATGCTCCCATTAATGCAGCCCAAGACCCCACTCCCTCCCTGACTCCTAGGTCACCCGTCACATCCGCCAGTGACTCAGCTTACACCCGGCCAGAAGTGCTCAGCCCAGCTCCAAACAGCTATAGGACTTCACTCATTCAGTCCCATTTTACAGATAGGAACACCACGCCACAGAGAGGCAAAGTCACTTCTGTGAAGTCACAGCTTGTAAACAGCAGAGCCGGAATTGGAAGTGAGGCCACACAGTCTGGCTTCAGGGCCAGCACTCTTAATCACCACCCTCTGCTGTCGCTGTGCAGTTAATTTTGGCTTTGGCGTGGGGAGTCCCAGTGCGAGAGCTGCCACTGATGCCAATTCCATTTCATCTTGTTCTGCGGGAAGGAGGCTGCCACCCTGGGTCCTTCCCCGGCAACCCAGGCTTGGGGGCACCCCAGTACTCCCCCAGGGTCTGCCCCTCCCTAGGCCTGCCTCAGAGTCCTCAGGGTAAACCTGCCCCCTCGCCCCACGGGACCATGCTGTCACCCAGAGATCTCCGTGGGGGGAGTCCTGGGGAGGCATCCAAACTTCCCCAGAGGGAGAGCCCTAGGTGTTCTCCCTGGAGAGAATCCTGGCCTGCAGGTGGAGACATACAGGTTGGACATGATAGGGAAAAGGGACTGCTTTTCCTAACAGCCAGAAGCCTCCCCTCTCAGGGACTGCCAATGGCCAGGAGGCCCAGAGAAACCAGGTCGCTTGTCCTGAAACCTGGGCTGAAGCCACAGGGACACAGGGACACGTGAGCTCGGCACCAGCCTCGCTGGAACCTACCGGAAGGGATGAAAAACGTGTAGCCCTGTTTCAGCTCAATTCTTTGGCAGCGTTCCACGCGGTCTCCCAGGAAGATGTCACTCTGCTTCCCTGACAGCACCCACTCCTCGTACAGCGCCAAATTGTGCAGGGTTGGAGGAATCAGCCAAAAGATCTTGGGAGGAAAATAAGGCAGTTAGCTGAAGATCCAGGCCAAGTCTCTGATTTCCTCCAGGCTCCACCACAGCCAAGGAGACAGCCCCACCTGCCTGGGAGAGGGGAGGATGGGGGGCCCATCTCCAGAGATCCCTCCAAGACCAGGCCCAAAGGGTCTCTGGGGTGTCAGGGAGGGCTGTGCCGCCCTTCTGGGATGTCCTTAACACACCTCTAGGGGACCTCTGTTCCCCATGAAACACCAGGCGAGAAAGACTTCCTGGACTCAGTGGAACATTCTTTCTCCTGAGCCACAGGCTTGTCAGGAAGGTGGGGGCAGGAGAGGAAGGGCAATTTCCGAAGTTGTATGATAAAACGGCCCAAAAAATAAACCCAGCTTATGCTCACTCTGGAGAAGGAGGACAAACATCTGGGACCAAGTGGGACGACTTCCTATCCAGAATTCTTTCCAACAAGTTTGATTAAAGCAAGCAGAACCAGACGAGAAGGGCGGCACACACACACATATTCTCAGGGAGCGCCTACATCCCCACGTGGACGTTCACAAGAGCAAACTCAGCAGGAGCACCCTGAACGCCCGACCCACACATCCTTTCTCCGGGTGACGTCTGTCCCTGATGTAACATGTTCTCGGAGGCAGGTGATGCTGGCAACTAGAGTTTTCAGTTAAATGGTCTCAGGCTGCAGTGGGACAACAGCCGAGGGAAATGAATGCTGGAGGTGCTTGGGAGCCAAATCTGGAGTTCCAATCTGGCCTCGAGTGCTCAGGGTGAGCAAGTGTGAATGGGTAACCCAAAGTGACACAAAAGAGGTGACCTTGAGCTTTCCCTCCAGAAGACTAGAGTGAAGAGGTGTCCCCAGGAAGATCAAGAGGCCCTAAAAGTACTCACAGGGCAGGGGCTGGCTGGAGGAGGGGGCGGAAGGAAGGGGAAAGGTGAGCGAGCCTCACCACACACAAACAGCCAGAGATGCACACAGAGCGGAAGGGATTCAACCGGACTCACCTTCCCACCCCGGAAAACATGGTACCAAACAGAAGTGCCTCCAAAGTCGATGTGGAAGTCAGTGAAACAACCCTTCACGCTCATCAGACAGTACCTGCAGCACAGAAGTGGGGGGCGGGGGTAACAGAAAAACAATTCAACGCCTGAACCACACACAGGAGGGGAGAAAACAGCTGTGGAGTGTCGAACCTGATGCCCTTTTATAAACGCTGACACTGGGGAATTTTCCTCTCTTCTCTTTTTTTAAACTCAAATAGAATCGGAGTTCCCCATGGGGGAAGCCCCTGTGATCAGGTGACTGATCTCGAGCACGGCCACCTACCCCCAGGGCCAGGGGAGGCACTTTTGTTTTCAGGTTCCCGCGAGAGAGCTGGCAACCCAAAGGTCACTCAGGTTCGTCCTCACAGGTTTCTACTCTTGCCTCACCCATGCTCCTACCCAAGTGAGGTCTTCCTTTCTGCTCCTTTGAAGCTCCTACACCTACGGGTCTCCCCAGGTGCCAGCCCCTGTGCAGCGGCTGGGCCCCTGGAACCTGCATAGTTTGCCAGTTTCCAGTCCCCATTCATCCTCACAGTCATTCAACAATCATTGAGTGAGAGCCAACCAGCGCTCCAGCCCAGATCGAGGCTTGGTACTTAGAGAAATGCAACAGGCCCCTGCCTGTGAGGATGGGACACTCCTGGAGCACCGCACAGGAACAGTTCAATGGCAAGACCAACTGCTCCTGGCCACAAAGTAAGCAAAGCAGCTAAAAGTTCAGGGCTACCAGCCACAAGAGACCACACCGCAGGGGATTCCACGTATATGAAATATCCCGAGTTGGCAAATCTACAGAGTAGATTAGTGGTGGCCAGAGGCTAGGGGTGACTCCAAAGTGTACAGGGTTCCGTGTAGGGTGATAAAAAATGTTCCCAAATTGATTGTGGTTGCAAAACTCCACAAACATAACTAAAAAGCACCGAACTGTACACTGTGAATGGACAAATGGCATGTGAATTATGTCTCCACAAAGCTGAGTTTAATAAAAGTAAAGGGATGAAGAGAAGACGCTGGGGGTGGGTGGTGGACAGGTGGGCAGGGGAGGGAGAGGCTAGGGAGGCAGTACTTATGGAGGAGGGAGAATGGAGCAGGCTTCCGAGCCCAGGCCTGGCAGACAGGAGTGGCAGGGTCCCCGCCTCCCGCCTGTTCCTTCCCACAAGAGCCAATGCAGGCAGGGATGGGGCAGCCTCCCTGGGGCTCATACCTCTTGGCAACTCCAGAGCTCCCCTCCCCCATGCTTAGCCCACTGACCTCTTTTCCCCGGAGCACTTTTCTTTTCCATGGTTTGGGGAAGAGAGGAGGAATGGGGCAAGACGGGCAGGGAGGAGCCAGCAGCCGAGCAGAGGGGAGATAATAAAAGGACGAGGCGGGGCGGGTTAGGAGGTGGAGGGGCTGAAAGTGCCCCCTCCCTCTGGGGCTGCCTTTTGCACCTCACATTCAGGTGGACCGGGGTGCGCTCGGCAATATGCAGGCAGCGTGCCGCGTCCCTCCTCAGGATAGGCTGGAAGGAGCCTTAAGCATGTGTCTGCAGGAGGCTGACAAATCAGAAGGCCTTCCCGCACATCAGAGCCCCGCTGCCTAGCAACCCCATCGGAGGGGTGTAGTGGACAGCGCAGGACGCAGCACTGTCAGGAGACGGGCGCGGGCTGCGGGGCTGGCGCTGGGGCCGTTCAAGTCCCGGTTCCGGACTCCTGCTCCACACCCTCTCGCTTCTACCCAGCCCCAGCCATGTCCCCATGCTGAAGGCCGGGGTGATCCCCTTTTCCCCAAGAAACTGGGGTGGGAGGGCAGCTGAAGCCCTAACCGCGCCCCACCACCACCACCCCAAGGACCACACAAGCCTCTTTTCTCTAAGCACCACTTCAAAATATTAGTCCTCATTTTTTTTTTCCCCTAAAACCACCTCTTCCTCTTGTTTTTTTTTTTTCTTTTCTTTTTTTAATCTAACCTTGGTTTCCACCCCCTCCAAGCCTCAGCAGAGCACGGTCTAAGGAAAACAATTTAAGTGTTTGTGGAGCAAGAGATCCGCTTCCTTCAGTCTGCAGCTGGGTGCCCACCCGGGTGCCCGCATAGGACAGGAAAAGACAGTAGTAGCTTGGTGCTTGGGTTCCAGGCCCCAGGCCTGCCTGGCCAAACTGTCCCCGCCCCCCCACCCGAACTCCCGCCCTTGGCCCCAACCTCCCCAGCACGCGTGGAAAACGGAATCCCAGGGTGCTGCAGCTGCTGCGTGCAGGGAAAGTTCTCCAAGTTGAGCTTGTGTCTCATCAGCCCTCCCGGTCACCCTCCAGCATCCTCTAAGGGCCCTCGGAGCTGGGGGGGCACCACTTCTAGACCCGCCAGTCCTGGAGAGGCCCCTCCTCCCACGTCCCTTATTTCCTGGCCACCAGGCCTGGGCCACCCCCTCCCGCCCTGCACTTGCATGCATCAGGGCAGCCAGGGTGGCTGCGACAGGGCGGCTTTTGTCCCGGGCACCTGCGGCCGCCTCCCCCGCCTGCCCCCACCCCCGCAGCCCTGCCCCACGCTTATTCCGGGTCTCCCCCCCCACTCCTGCTCTCGTCCGCTCTGGCGTGACGTCTTTGCACTGACCTCTACAGCTTCCTCTTCCAAAGCACACCGCAGTCACATGGGCACCCCGGCTCGGTGCCACGGAGGCTAAGCTCTCCCTGCGGCTGGCCGGCCAGCCTGGCTTCCGCCTCGGCCGCCCCCTGCCTGGAAAGCCGCGCCCCTCGACACCCCCCCACCCAGCCTCCTAGCTTCTGTGTCAGGGGGCACCCTGAGTTGGGGGCTAAAAATCGGGAGCCCCCAGAGCTAAGCCTCTAAAGGGTTCCCGCCTCCCAGGGCTGTCTGGGGAGGAGCTTGGCGGAGGGGGCGCTGCACCTGCAAGCACCAACTTTGGGGTGCAGCCTGGGGTCTGGGAAGGCGGGGAGGCGGGGCGGCCCCACCCCGCCCATTTCCCTCCAACTTCGTGAAAGTCCCCTGGCAGCCCAGGAAGCATCCCCTTGGGCGAAGGGCTGGCGCGGGGACCTGGAAAGCCAGCACCGGGTGACGGGGCTGGAGGCGCCGACGCGCGCACACACCGCATTTACACGCAGAGCCTGGAGACACAAAGAGCTGCTTCGCGACGCCACCGTGCAGCCCGCGGGCGGGAGGCCACCCCCACCCCGCCCGGCGCGCCCTGAAGGAGCAGCAGGACGCTGAGGCAGCCCCTGGCTGGCCGGGGAAAGCGCAGGGACAACCGGCCGGCCCCGCCCGGCGCGCCCGCGGTTACCCTCGGCGGCGGCGGCACAGCACCCGGGCGTCCCCTTCGGTGGTGGAGGCTCGACGCGCGCCCGGCCCTGGCGACCAGAGCCGAGACCCCTCCACAGCGCTGCCAGGCACCCAGCCGACGACCCTGGAGCTCCCGCTCGCTTCCTTCCTTCCTCGGGAAGCCGGGCGCAAGCTGCGCTCATCCCCGCGCTGAAACTGAACACCGGCGCGGCGCAGCGGCCGCCAAGGAGGCGGAGGGAGGCCGCGGCGGCGACAGGGAAGCGCCGGCCAGCGCCAGGGGACGCCGCCGCCTCCCACGACCGTCCCCTCGGCCCGGTCCTACAGGAACCCCGTACCCCTGTTTTCAGGGAGCGTGGACTCCTGCTGCTGGAGGTGCTGACCCAGCAAAGCCACTTTCCTTAAATGTGCCCGTACAGGCACGGGTAGAGAAATGACCAGTGCTAGGGGTGTCGGATGCAGGGTTCGGCAACCCAGAGACCAGGGATGGGGCTCTGGCCCAAAGACAGACAAGCTATATGAAGACAGACAAAGAGACACACAAGCTGTAAGGCTTTAGACAACGTACTTCCCCTCTCTGAGCCATTTCCTAGTCCTAACGGCCGAGAGGTGACCTGCAGCTCAACTCTGCATCCTCAGATGCTTTCTTGCCGCCCTTCCTCCTGCCGTCGTAGCTCTACACCCCGACATCACAGAATTACTGTGGGGATTCATTGAGATATACACTTGTTAACACATAACATACCTAAAGCTATGATACTTTGATTATTTAACACAATTTTCACAACAGCCCCATGAGGTCAGTCTCAGGACTGTCCCCATTTTACAGATGGGAAAGCTGTGGCTCGGAGGCAATGACTCACTCTGGCCACTACCCTGGTCTGGGGTGGTGCTTACCCTAACAGGCTGTCTTGGAGTTTCTCGGTCCTCCCCACCTTTACCTGGCAACTCCTGAAGCTCCCAGGAGCCACTCTGCAGTTACAGCCAAGCCTCCACCACTGACGGCCTGCTGAAGCAGTGGGTCCAGATCACATCAGAAGTCCCACCCTCCACGGCATGCTCACCAGGGCCACAGCCCTCCTCCCATCCGGTCCCCACACCCTTCCCCCCCAAAACGTTACAAGGGGACAGGAGACTGGCAGTGCATAACCACTACAGGGGCAGAAGTCAAGCTTCTCCATTCTTTGACCAAACCCCATCCACTGGGACTGCCCCCCAATATTAATTATCAAGTGCTAATTAAGCCACCAAGGTTAAGAATCAAGTCCAATTATCAAGTGCTAATATTAGCTATTTGCATGCATGATGTCCTTTCACCCTTAAAACAGCCCTATAACCCCCATTTTAGGGAGGCAGATATTGAAGCCATTTTGAGGTGATCGGGGCCCTCCGGCCAGGGTATGGCTTCCTGGAGGTGGTCACAGGATGGCCTGCCAAGAGATCAGACAGAACTCCTTGGAACTGGCTAGATTTTCCATCACATGTATGTTTTGCCTCTTTAAAATAAAAAGTAATAATTACAAGAACTATCCCCCACCTTGGATTTGAGCAGTCATTAATGGGTGTCCTTGAGTGAGGCCTTTGCCCCCCACAAAACGGAGATGGAGTTAAATGGACTGTCCACATGGGAGAATTATGACCACAAATGCCTCAGCTCCTGGATGGCAGGAGCCATAGCAGATTCATCTGTGTAAGTGCAGCACCCGGCAGCAGGCCTGGAATTAATTATTCTAATCGGCTGTGTGACACTAGACTCAGTCTTTCCCGCTTCTGTGACTCGGCACGAGTCCAGGGCCTCTGGCCGCTGGCCCTCATGGGTCAGACCAGGTCCTACATGTGTTTGGTTTTGGCCGGCACTGTTTCCTTAAAAAAAATAAACATAAAACTTTTTGAAGGCCTGTCTCTCCCGTTAATCCACAAGCCACAGCAGCCCCTACAGTACTGCACTCAGCTGCTACACCTGGACTTGCAGGAAAGCTCTATGAGCTGCAGTTTTTTTGTCTGTAAACTGGAAGTAGTCACACCTGCTTCCAGCCCTGTTACAACACGTGTGCTAAGTGTCTAACAAACAGCACCTGGGTGCGCACGTGGCATCTCAGTAAAGGCCAGCTTTCTTTGTTCCTCTTAAAGGTAGAGAGGAAAAGCCAGAAATCCAGAGGCCTGGGGTCTGGGGCACAGCCCCCCATCTCCCTCCACCCCACCTCCCTGTGTGAGCTGAGCAGCCTCCCTAGGCCAGTCAGTAGTCTCCCTGTCCGATCTACCATACAGGGATTTTCGTTTACAACGCCAGCATGCAAGGCTGAGGAGAGGAAAAGGCGGGCACGGGGTGCAGAGATAGAGACAAAAGCCCAACGCAAATGTGAGGGGGGAGAGACTGAAAAGTGGAGGATGGCCCTGGCTGGGCAGCTCAGTTGGTTGGAGCATCATCCAGATATGACAGATGTGGGTTTGATCCCCAGGCAGGACACATACAAGAATCCACCAATGAATGCACCAATAAGTAGAACAACAAATCGATGTCTCTCTATCTCAAACCCATAAAAAAAAAAAAAGCAGAGGACGTAGGCTGGAGTCCTGTGTGACTACCCAAGGCCACAGGGACAAGCATCTTGTCACATCCACTGGAGGCTATGTCTTCCCCAAGGCATGGGGGGTCAGGGGCTCCAGTTCCCCCACCTCACAGAAGGGAAATCTGAGTCTCTAAGAGAAGATGGAAGACTTACTGTAGCCACCGGAGTGGCAGGGGAGCCCCTGGAGCTGGCCCGTTCGGTACCAATTTTTATCCTGTTTCAGTTTTGCATCCCCACATTTCCCCAGTTCTTCCTGCCACCCCAAGAAAATACATGGTGAGAAAATGCTGCCAACCCTCAATGATCTGGGGGTCAACATGCTTTTTGTGAGGTCCCCTTTCTGCTAGACTTTTGAGCTCTTTCAATCCACAGCCAGCAAACCTCATTATTGCCAGCCCTGTGTGCTCTGGGAGCTGGGGAAGAAGGGACTTGCTAATTTCCTTCTGGAATGCGTTCTGATACCCAACGGTCCGAGGTGAAAAACAAAAACGTATGCCCGTGTCACACAGCTAGGCCAGCGATTTTCAACCGGTGTGCAGCACGCAATACCTGACTGTTTCAGTGAGGGGCACTGACCTCTTTTCCCTCAGACTGTTAAATAGCATAATGACAACAGCCAATGCCACGACAGCCATCCAGTGTGAATAAATCAAAATTACACCTATTTTTCATCAGATCAGCAAGAAATATATACTTTGGTTTACCGCAGAATTTTAATAATTAGTTCACGTGTGCCATGAGATGAAAAGGGTTGAAAATCGCTGACCTAGGAGACCGTGGGGCCTCTAGGACAGGCCCACAAATTCTTTAATACTCCTTCCGTCCAGAGGCAGAGCCCAATCCCCTGCCCCTGGAGTGCGGGTCAGATGCAGTGACTCACTTTTAATTAATAGAATGTGGCCGAAGGAAACAGTACGCAACTTCCAAAATTAGGCCTTACAAGGCGGTCTGGCTTCCTTCTTGTTCTCTCGAACCACTAGCTCCGGCGGACCAGCTGCCATGTCATGGGGATACTCAAGCATCCCTTGGGAGAGGTCCACGAGGTGAGGAACTGAGGCCTCCTGCCCGCAGCCACGTGGGCGGGTCCTCCAGCCCCGGTCAAGCCTTCAGATGACGACAACCCAGACCTGTCTTGACAAACGCTCATGAGAGATCTGAGCCAGAGCCTCCTACCAAGCTGCTCCTGGATTTCTGACCTACACAGACTATGAGACAGTGCTGTTGCAAGTTGCTAAGATTTTTTTTTAAGTTGTGAATTTTGAGGGGTAATCGGTTGTGCAGCAATAAAGAGCTAATACAGGGTTACTCCCAAATAAAGGATCACTGTTTCTATGATCATAAAGAGTTTGCCTAGACGATTCTATACAGCAAACAGTATTTTTAAAAATTCTATACTGCAGGGTAGAGGTAGAGGGGAAGGCAATAGCAGAAATGCATGGTACAATTGATATGCATTCAGTCTACCCGGTCGTCCTCCTTCTCCTTTATGTTCCTTCACGACATCTGTCACCTAAAGTAGATTATTCGCTTGTTTGCTGGCCTGTCTCTTCTCTCTCCCAGACTATAAGGACCATGAGAACAAGCAGTCCACCAACTATTTAGAATAGTGTCTTGTACATAACACTCAATAAATGCAACAACTGTGCTGGTTGGTGTAGCTCAGTGGATTGAGTGCCGACTATGAACCAAAGGGTCACCGGTTCGATTCCCAGTCAGGGAACATGCCTAGGTTGTGGGCCAGGTCCCTGGTAGGGGGTGAGCGAGAGGCAACCACACATCAATGTTTCTCTCCCCCTTTCTCCTTCCCATCCCCTTGCTCTAAAATTAAACAAATAAAATCTTTAAAAAACAAAAAGATGGATACCGTTTTTAAAATGTAAATAAATAAATGCAACAATAGATAACTAACACACTACATACTCGGTGTGAACCTTTTGTTTCCCATACCCGCCGCCTCAACAACTGTCACCACCCCTTGCCTTAAGTATCTCAAATCAAAACCCGTTAAAATGCCTAACCCCTCAGGACTCAGCAGCACAGAGCTGGTGCCCAGGAGAGGGTGGCAATGGTTTGTGATGCTCCGTCTCCTCTCCTGCAAACCTTCGATCCAGGTGGCTGGTCAGCTGTTTCCAGTCTCCAGGCACCTCCGGCATGAAAACTCTGTGATTTCCAAAACAGTGCCATTTTAATTAAATTCCACAGAACCATGCTACGGTCCTGGGGGCCTTCATCATCGTGGGATTTTACCTGGCTTATTAACTGAAATCAGCCATTCTTTTCAGCCAAACAAATGGACTAGTTCCAAGGTGACGACTGTCTTTCTAACAAGGCTCAAATCCTCTAACAAGTTTGCACAGCCACTGACGGAGCTTGTAAATCTGTCTGGCACACAATCCAACCAATATGTCAAAGATACGTGGTCCCAGAAAACTGTGAGCCCTTTTTTTTGGTAATTAGATAGGATTCTCAAGGCATTAACAGAGCTCACTATGTAGAGGAATCTTTCAATAAAGTGAAATTCTTCCCTAAGTATCTGAAGGACTCAAGGCAGACATCGATTCCCTGAAACACGTGTCGCCCACTGCCATCTATTTCACCTTCCCTCGCCTCCAGTCTGCCCTCCGCCCTCCTCTCCCCCGCCCATCTCCACCCTCATCTGGATGATGCAGTGGTCCCCATGCTGTCCCATCCCCGCCTCCTCCAGCTCACGCAGCAGCGGGGGAACATGCAGGGTGCAACTCTGAACCCAACCCTCTCCGCTTCCAATCTCAGCAGGTTTCCAGCTGCTCGTAGGAGAAATACAGGCCCCTCGCTATGGTGTATCGGCCCTGTTTGCCCTGGAACCCCAGCCCCATCCACCCTGCACCCACTGCCCCTCCCCTGATCTCCAGCCTCAGTGGCCATCCTTCCACAGGTCCTCGCCCACCCTACCCTGCCACCCGGGCTCTCTGTACAGCCAGGAAAAGTCTTTCCAGGCCTCAGCTCCTAAGAAGCCCCTTTCCCTTTAGCCCTCAGCTCAGGGATGCCTGCCTTGCACCCCTGCCCCTGCCCAGGTGACCCCCTGGTACATTCCCCTGTGCCACAGTGGGTCTCCGCCTGTGGCCCCCTCTCAGCTGCTTGTGTCCATTTGTTTCTCTAGTTATTAGATCAATGTCTGTCCCCAGAAAGACTGTAAGCTCCACCAGGGCAGGGAGCTCATCCAGTTTTCTCCCGGCTGTATTCCCAGTGCCCAGCACCAACTTGATGTTCAGTATGCTGAATGAATGAATGCATGAATCAATCAATCATTCAATCAGCAAGAAGCAGGATCTGCCTCTAACTAATCCCTGCGTCCTGCACAGCTTCCTCCAGCTCCCTCTCCAGTGCCACCCTCCTGATTCCTTCCAGGCCCTTGGCACTTCCCTCTCTCCATCCCTGCCCACTTCCCTTCCATCTCCTTTAAAGCCCAGGTTCAATGTCTCCTCTGAGAGCACTTCCCAGGGCCACCAGCCAAAAACAATTCCTCCTGGGAATGTTTTGCTCTGCTGGGAGAGGCGCACCTTATCCCTTGTCTTTGAGGAGAGGAAAAACGCCTGAGAAGTAATTAAAGAGAGAGAGAGAGAGAGCTTGAAAGCAAAGCCTCACGAAGCCCAGCGCCAGCACGCCGGCCTCCCTTACAAAGCCTGGCACTGAGTCCGCATTCAACATGCGCTGAATGAAGGGTGGCGTGAATGAAAAGTTCACAGCCTCTGAGCTCCTGGGGGCACTCCTGGCAGCAGGGCAGAGAGATGCTAATGAATTCAGGCCACCAAAGCCAACTCTTCTAGGAAACCCAGAGCTGCCGTCCTGCCTGGGACAGCCAGTGTCTCCTTCCCATTTTGGAGATGGAAAAACAGAGACTGAAACAGTGGAAGCCCCAAGGTGACTTCCTCCTTCCAAGGGTCCATTTCACAAATTCTTGAGCCCGTGTTAAGTAATTGGTGGGACTCATGACTTGCTTGGTACGGTGTAGGCAGTGATGTCCCTGCAATCGGATGTGGCCACCTGCCCAGCCCAGTGCCAACCTCCCGCTTGGAGCAATGTCTCAGGAATGTCTGGTGAGGAGGCGGCCCCTGGGCTGGCTTGGGGAAAGGCTCTCCTGGATCAGTAGCCCCGGGCTCAGCAGCAAGAAGCAAAAGAACACCAGGACCCACCTTATCCCTCCACAAAAGCAGTGTCCACAGTGGGTGGGCCTCCCTAAGTTGACAAAGGTTTGACAAGTATGCATGAACACATACATGTGAGTGCACACATGTGCAAACACATATGTGTGCACTCATCCACGTGTGCACAGAGACAGTTCCCATTATTCTTCCTCCTCCTAAGACTACATCCCCCTGGAGACAGCTGGCTGGGATGCCAAAGGACCATCTAGAAGGAGGCTGCAGCCCCAGAGCAGATTGCAGAGGCCCTGAATTCCAGGGAAGCAAGATGTCAACCTGTCCACACCAAGGACCCCCATCCCTGCCCATCTCAGCCGTGCTCTGGCCTCAGCGGGGGCTCACTTCTAGCCCCCACCCCCTCCCAGCTCCTGCTGCCAGCAGGCTGTCTTACTTCTTCACTTTCGGGTACTTCATCTCCGCAATGGCGTTTGTGGCTTCCAACTGCTTCTCCTTCAAGTGCTGGGGCCACATGTTGTCCACCCAGTCCACCAGGTCTACCTGGAAGGCAGAACCCTGTTAGCACTTTCTGGACTCAACTGCCCTTGAACCGGGCTCCCACACCCCCTCAACCCCTCATCCTGTTCCCAGCATGCCTCCACCTCCCCCTCAGGCCTGCAGCTGGGCCGGCAGGGCAAGGACTGGAGGTGGAGGGTGTCAGAAAGGAGCCCGCGACCAGGGGCCTACCACAGTCGGACGCTTGACCAAGTGCTCCAGCTTGGTGTGGCTGAATTCCAGGCTGATCACGTTGTACAGCTTCTCCCGCTGAGCCTCCGGCGTCTCGTAGTAGCGCACAAACTGAGACATGCTCATCTCTGTGCCCTTTTGTGTGTTCACGTCCATCACGTCCACCAGCCGCCGGCTACCTGGGAGCAAGATCCACACACCGGTCAACTCCTACTGCCTGGGGGGCCACATTCTACTTGGGAGCCCCCACAAACTAAACCTCCTCCTGCCCCTCCTCCCCCAGGACTCCCCCACACTCCTCACCCTTATGCCATGTCTACTCTATTACCTCGTCTGTCATTCTCCTTACCGAATCTCTCCAACCCATCTGCTTCCCCTACCATGGCCTCCACTCTAGTCCACTCCACCATCACCGCTCTCCAAGGTGACCTCCAGAGCCTTGTAAGGGTCTTCAGACTGCACCTCCTCCCCACCCTCCACACCATGGCCAGTGTGAGGTGCCTAAGACAGAGACCTGACCATGGGCACTCCTCTCTCTGCTAAAACCAGCCCTGGCTCCCCACTGCCCACCAAAGAGTCCTTTGCACCGCAATCAAGGCCTTTCTGTTTATTTGCAGCACAAGGAAAAGACTTATCTCTATAGGTAATTAGTTGTCTGATAGGTCCCTCCCTAGTCTGTGAGGCCAGGGAAGTTACTTGACTTCTCTGAACAGCCACATCTTCATCATGCTCTCCTCTCATAGGCTGGCTGAGAGGGTTAACCCAGACAAAAATTACAGGAGTCCTCAGCACTGTGTCCCTCTGTTACTCCCTGGTACAAATCGTGATCCTCAAATACGTTTCTTATTTATTTAAGATTTTATTTATTTATATATATATATTTTAGAGAGATGGGAAGGGACGGAGAAAGAGAGAGAGAAACATTATGTGCGAGAGAAACATCGATGGGTCGCCTCTCACACACCCCAACTGGGGACCTGGCCCACAACCCAGGCCTGTGCCCTGACTGGGAATCGAACCTGTGACCTTTCAGTTCACAGGCCAGCGCTCCTTCCACTGAGCCACACTAGCCAGGGCCCTAAATACGTTTCTTTGTCTTTCTTCCCTCTTCTTCTGCTACTGTCCTGAGGGCAGGAGGCTCATGTCTTGTTCACTCCTTTGCCCCACGTGTCTAGGTAACTTGGCACATAGTAGGAGCTCAGTAGATATTTATGCAACAAATAAACGATGAACGTTGGCTGTTCCGCACAGCATGTGACACATGATTGCTTCTGTGAATGTGACACATGACTTCTCAGATGCATGACTGAACCACAGAAAGTGAGTGCTCCTCCTCAGGGAAGTCCAGCCTTCATCTCTGCAGCGAGCTCCCTGAGAGAAGGGGACAGGCTCAGAACTAGGGGACGGACCTTCGCTGCAAGCTCTGGGGCCACCGCTGACCACAAACCCTGAAGGAAGTCGTGACCCTTTCAGGGACTCTGCTTCCCCCTCTGTAAGTGGGAATCACAGGGGCTCCAGAGCTCCAGCCAAGGCGGAGGCAACAGCTGAAGTGAAGTGGACGTGCTGTGACGGGGGAGACAGCAGACAGGAAGCAGACCGCCAGACCCGAGGGGCCGTGGGACGAAAGCTGGTACCTCCTGTCTGTCGGGACTGCAATGAGAAGGCCGCCGTCCAGTAAGAACCCAACTCCTCATCAGCTCCGTGACAAGGATACAGTAAACCAGAAGAGAAAAATAAAGGAAGGCAAGGACAAGAAGCAGCTGAGCACCTCGCTCAAAGCTAGCCAAGAATCACAAACAAACGGAGCAACGAACAGGCCCACCACCCATTTCTATATGGGCCACACTAAGAGTGGTTTTTACATTTTTAAGCGGTGCAGGAGGAAGTTAAAAGAACAGTCACATTTCGCAGCACGAAAATTACAAGAAATTCCAATTTCTGGGTCCATGTATGACGTTTTACGGGAACACATCACATGCCCACTCACTGGTTCACATGTCTCTGGCTACTTCCAAGCGACAACGGCTGAGCTGAGTGATTGACAGAGATGAACTGCAGGCAAAGCCTGAAATATTTGCTCTCTGGCTCTGGAGAAAGTCTGCAGACCCTTGAACTGGACAAAAACCCTCACGGAGATTGAACATCGATGTGAGTAATATTCCCATCTGTTCACTGCTGCAAACATAGCTCTGTGCACTAAGTTGGCCCCATGACAGGCCCATGGTCAATATTTGTTGAATAAATACATTGTGCCTTTCACCTGGTCGGAAGTGAGTTATAACAAAAGTGATGCCTTTAACACGGAAAAGAACGTGGGCGTTACTATCATCTGCATTCGGTGTCTGATTTTCCCCACCACCCCAGAAGCTAAGTAGGACCGTTCCTGTTGTACTAATGAGGAAATCAAGGTCTGGAGACAGATGTGATCAGCTCAAGGCACCCCCAGAACATTCTCTTTCTGCCAGTGAGAATAGTCAATACTTATTGAGCACTTCAGCCCCAGCAAGGTCTCTACACAGAGTAAGTTAATTGTGGTAACAGTTCTGTGAGGTGGGGACTTCTAGTATACCCATTTGATGGATAAGAAACTGAGGCTTAGACCACTCACTTGCCCCCAAATACCCAGGTAGTGAGCAGCAGAGGCGGGATTTGAAGCCCATTCTGTCTGATGCCACGGCCCAAGCGCTCATCCTCACCCCCACCTTGTCCCATGCAATGCTGAATTCCCATCGCACTGAGGCTGAAAAATGACCCCCTTCCCCCGGGATCCTGGGAAAGCTGGGAGAAGAGCTTCGTTGCTGCTCTGGGAGTGCAGATCCACCAGGGGGCATCCCTGAACTTTGCTGGAAATTCTGGTGCGCTCTTGGCCCTGCTGGCTCCTTACTAGGGCTCCTGGAACAGGTGGGCTGTGCTCAGCTTTTCTGGAAAGCCCACTTGGCAGAGAGCCTGCTGTCCTGACAGCAGGTGGGGTGGGGGGTGGTGGGCTCCTGGGAGGTGGGGGCAGAACAGGCCCCCAAACCCTCGCCCCTCTGGCAGCCTCCTGCCGCCCCACATCTCCTCTCCTCTCCTCCCTACCCTCACTCAAGGTCAAGTCTGTGAGGTCTCCTGTGGAAGGGGGTTTGCTGGCAGGTAGGTGTTGGGAATCACAGCCTTAGGGGTTCCTGCAAGTCAGCACTGAAGGCTGAGAATTCAGCTGCCCCAATCAACATAATGCAGTGATTAAGCAAAGACTTCATGGGTTCAAACCCCAGCTGGGCCTCTTCACTTCTCTAAGAATTTTTCTTCCCATCAGTGATGTGGTCGCAGAAATGGCAGCCAGCCCATGAGTTTGTCCTGGGACTGAAATGAGATCACACACATGAA
>VMDR010000146.1:184656-329634 GCA_007922815.1 Macrotus californicus
GGGGGGGGGGGGGGGTTAAAATGTTCTAAAATTCACTGGCGATGGTCACACAAAGCTGCGAACAGACCCAAAACCATTGAACTGCACACTTTAAATAGGTGAATTGCATGGTATATAAATTATCTCAATAAAGCTGTTGTTAAAAGAAACCCAGACACTGAATGACCCAAGTTGGTTTTGCTAAAAGTATGTCTTTCCTTTCACAAGTCTCTTATTAAAAAAAAAAAAAAAACATTAAAAATGTAAATTATTTAGCCATGAAAAGAAATGTAGTCCCCGCCCACATGGTGACACGGAGGCACCTCAAAAACATGATGTAAGTGAGAAGCTGCACACAAATGGTCGCGTGGCGTGATGCCATCTGTACGCAATGTCCGGAACAGGGAAATCCATGGAGACAGAAGGTGGCCGAGTGGCTGTCAGGGGCTGCGGACGGAGAAATGGGGAGTGACTGCTGCAGGGTCCGAGCGACCTTTGGAACAGGCAGAAGCAACAGCTGCACAACACTGTGAACTCACTCAATGCCGGTGGGTATGCACACTTTAAAAATGGTGAATTTTACATCATGTCAATTTCACGTCAATAAATTACTCCTTTAAAAAAAGTAATGTGGAACACTTTTAAATCTCAGGTACATACTCTCTCCAGTCTGATGAGAACAAGAGCTTCTTTTCTGCTGATCTCCCTCTCTCCTTTCACCTAATTGTTTCTGTCGTCTGAGTCTCTGCCCTCCTCAGGGCTCAGGCACTTGGCAGACGGGCTCGTTCATCTCCACACACTGGCCACAGGGCCCCTCCCTCCCCCAGCCAGGCATGTGCCTGGGCTCAGTTCTTCACAAGGTGACCTAGGGCTTAGGGATGCAGGGACAGGTGGGATCCTCTAGAGAAATGACAAAGGGTTCAGGGCTGCAATGGAGTGGAAGTGCTGGATGGATATTTAGGAATTTTAAAGGATTGTGACAATGCTATTGTGATTAAGATCACTAAAATCCCTTCTCAGAGAGAATTACACACTGAAAACTTTATGGGTGAAATGGTATGATGTGTGAAAATGCTGCAAAAGGTGTAGGAGGAAGTGGACAGAATGGGGGGTGGGGCAGGACCACACAGGGTATTTTGGGGGGATGGTGGGTACATAAGGAGTTCAGTATACTTTGTCTGCTCTTGGTACTTTTTTTTTTTTTTTTTTTAGAGAAAGAGGAAGGGAAGGAGAAAGAGAGGGAGAGAAACATCAATGTGTGGTTGCCTCTCACGTGCCCCCTACTGGGGACCTGGCCTGCAACCCAGCCATGTGCCCTGACTGGGAATCGAACTGGCGACCTTTTGGTTGGCAGGCCCGTGCTCAACCCACTGAGCCACACCAGGCTGGGCGTGCTCTCAGTACTTTTTAAAATTCTCTCCAATAAAAACATAAAATAAAAAAATAAATAAATTCTCTCCAATAAAAAGTATTTTTGTAAATCCCAAGCTCGGTTACTAGCTCTGTGGCTCAGGGAACTCACTCCTTCTAGAATGCCCGTTAATAGAAGAGGACCTATCTCGATGTTGGGCACATGGCAGGGTCTGCCACGCACTCAGTCACTAGCCTCTGAGCCCGTCTGGGGCTGTGGGAAAGAACCACGGGGCTCTGGATACTACCAAGTGGGGAGGCACCTCCATCGGGCAAAAAGGGAAAGGGAGCTCCTCTCTGCCCTGTGCACCCCAATTTTAACCCTGAAGCTGCAGCCCTACCCAGGCCCTTTTAGTCTCACTAGAAGTTAAACTGGACACACAGGTGTCTGACCTGTTCCTCAGTTAGGGATAGCCAACGGGAGGCCACGGAATGAGCAGTGGGAGTGCCCCCGGCACCTGGGACAGTGCCAAGAGCCCTGGACTGAGTTCCAGTCCCAGCCACCCCGACTGGCCCTGCGCTAGGCCTCAATTGCCCAGTATGTGAAGACAGGAAGTAGTTGACCATACTTTATTTTGGGGTTGCCACAAAACTCTTTCTTCAAACAGAAGCTTTGACAAGAGGCAAATGCATGAATAAAAACAAGAGCTCAGGCTGAGGTGGGAAGAGGGTGGTGGTGCTCAGAACTCACACCCAGATTCTTAGGAACTCCCTCTGAAAACCACTGGGTTAGGTCATTGGTCGGTCCTCTTCCAGGGCCACCGTGCTGACTTTTAGCCTAGTTCTTAAATCCTCAGATCAGATCCCTTAAATGCGAACTGGGAGGAAGGAGGCAGAAGAGGCCCAGAGGGGTCACCGGGGACAGTTGGGGCCTGCCAGTCCCTTTTGGTCTGAGCTGGGGGATTAAGAGTAGGCACTCTGTCTTCTCAGGTTCCCTGTCTGATCTGCCACCAGTGGCAAAGGAGAGCTGGGTAAAAGTGCCCCATCTCTAAGCAGGAAGCCCAGCAAACGCCCGCAGGGACAGAAGGGACAGATCAGTGCTAAGGTGGAATGTGGCCCTCCAAGCTTTGGGAAGCAGCCACCCCAGAGCAGGTGACAGGGACAAGCTGCCCTTTGGAGCCTGCATGGGATCCACAGTGCAGGAACTCTCAGACCCCTGAAAGCAATGGGTTACAGGGGAAATGTTCCCAGCGGGAGCTGGGTGCCTGGCGTAGCTAAGTAGGCCAACAGCTCAGCCCCCCTTCCTCTCTCCCCTCCTTCCGCCTCTCCCTCCCAGTCTCATTGGTTCACTGGGCTCACAGGCTACACACACATCCAACAAATTCCAGCTGCATAAATTAATCCGTGGCCCCATGGCCCTTGCTTTGAAGGCTCCATCAGTCAGCTCCAGGAGTCCCCGGCTCTGAGCCAGGAGGGGCTGCTGAAAGTCACCTTGAACACTAATATGAAGCACACGTGGGCTCTGACCCCAAACTCCCCCAAGCCCACCCTTCAGAGACTGCACACAACTGGTCTGTGTCATTATTCTGGAAACTTCTCTGTCATCCTCAAGTTTCTGGACTCGTTTCTTTAGTTCTCTCCTAGGGAGTCTCTCCTCACCCATCTCACAGAGGCCGACTTTATTAGCAAGAGCACTGGCCACAGGTTCAAATTCTGCCCTTCTTTTTCCCAACAGGGAGGCCTTGGGTACATCCCTGAACCTCACTGGGCCTCAGCTTCTGCATCTGGAAAGTGGAGACAATAGGACCTGCCCTAGTGACCTGACACAATTACCAAAAGCACTTTGTAAATATAAAAGCGGGGGTCCCATGAAAGACACTGTCCCAAACTGAACTTGGGAACAAGCCTCTCCCCAGGCCTAGGCTTGCAAAGGTGCCCAGGGTTTCCCAAAGCACTAATATCTTCCGCCTCCTCACCTCTGCACCTTTTAAAATGACCCCCAGGACAGATCAGTGCCAGGCTGTCCTCTGGGATCAAGACCCCGACCCTCATAGGCAGGTGGGCATGAGATGCAAACCCAGACTAACAAATCGGGGCAGAACCTGATCAGGCAGGAAAATCTGAAAAGACACTCAAGGCAAGAATAGCAAACTTCTGGAGTAGGAGATGCTGAGAGCCAGCCACCGCCCCACGGCCAGACAGAGATGCACACGCGTCTTAGCTCTTCTGCACACTCCCTATTTCGCTGTGCAAAGTCACTGTGAGCCTCAGATTTGACATGTATAAAACGGAGCAGCGATAAATACGGTTTTCTGTAGATCAGACAAATAATGTATGCAAGGTCGCTGGCTTGTAGTATTAAGATCTCTGTGAACAGTAGTAATACTGCCTGTATTCCGCGGAGCCCCGCCCCCAGGGGGGCGGTCTGTATCGGACAAACAGTGGGCAGAGGCAGGCATAGTTCCCCATGGCCCTGAGCATGGCCCAGACTTTGATTTCAGAGCCCTAGCTTTCTAGAAAAAGGGAAATAAAACTAATCAGTGAGGTGGGTATTCGTCTGAGAGACAGAACACCTGAGAACATTACTGCACCTCTGAAACCCTCCCCTCCCTTGGGGCTCACGGGCCTCAGCTCTCCTGACCTCGTCCACTTTGTCCTCCCCCCATTTCTATCTATTCTGCCAATCGGATGCCTCCCCTACCTGTCTGTCCAACCCTGGCTTTTCTGCTGGGCTCAAATTCAGTGTGGCCAGAACTGAACTCATCTGCACACCCACACACCCTCCCCCCACCCAACAGGCACACGTCTACTTTTCCTCTGGGGTTCTGTTACAAGCATCACCTTCTCCCAATCGCTGAAATTCAAACCTACGTTAGAACCTGACGTGCCATCTACTGAAGGGGCAACTTGCAACTTACTTCTCTCCAGGCCTCAGTTCTTCCCACCTGTGAAATGGGAAAGCAGGACTAGAAGAGTTCTAAGGACTCTTTCAGTGTTTAACCTTTAAAGAAAGGCCCTGGCTGGTGTGGCTCAGTGGAATGAGCGCTGGCCTGAGGACTGAAAGGTCGCTGGTTCGATTCCCAGTCAGGGCACAGGCCTGGGTTACAGGACAGGTCCCCGGTTGGGGATGTGCGAGAGGCAACCAATCTATGTTTCTATCACACATCGATGTTTCTCTCCCTCTCGTTCTCCCTCCCTTTCCTTCTCTCTAAAATTAAAATTTTTAAATCTTAAAAAAAAAAAAAAAGGGTCTGGGAACAAGCCAACTACCTTTAATTTAGCCATTTCCCTAAGCACAGCCGGTCAAGGGCAGAGCCCAGGTCTCAGGAGTCTACGTAACCAGACACAACACAGACAGACGCCCAGTACGTTTGTGAGTGAAGAATGAAGGAGGGTTCATGTTGGGGACAGGGTGAGGGTGAGGGAAGCAAGTCATACAGCGAAAGCATGGGCTTTGGAAACACCTCCAGCTGACTCGGGCCCTGGCTCCACGGCCCACTCACTGTGAGGCTCAATCCCTCCAAGCCTCAGATCCCCGGTCCAGAGAAGTCAACAATAACACTTAATTAATATGATTATTGGTGAGGACAAAACGAGGTCACATGGTAAACAACCAGTGAAAGAGCGGTGATTATTACTATAATTGGAAGAATAAATGAATATTGAATGAGGTGATTTATCATGAAGATTTTTCAAGAAAAGGGGCCAAAGAAAGCATCGGTTGGCTTGAGCATCCTCAACAGAGAGAAATCCAATAAAAAGGTAATGGGTAAGACCCCCTAGCTGCAGATCCTTGGTGACACAGTATGAACAATGAATCACTTTATGGATACGTTTTTTCAGTGGGTTTAAATCATCTTCAGAGACAGCAGAAATCCTCTCTGCTCCAGGCTGCTCCCTATCCCAACTCCGAACTCACAACTGTGAGATCATCCATGTTCCATGGGGAAACACAGATTAGGGCACCCAGAAACGGATCCCCACAAAGGCAGTCCGCTGATTTATGACGAAGATGACACCTCAGCGCCTTGGGGTCAGGATGTTTTTTTATTAACGGTACTGAGTCAACTAGGTATCTGTATAGGAAAAGGACCTTGACCCCTCTCTCGTACCAAACACACAAAAAAAATCAATCCCAGGTGAACTACAGTTGAAACGTGAGAGTTCAAACGATAGGTTTTTTTTTTTTTATAAAAATGCATGCACATCTTCATGACCTTGGAGGACACAAAAATTTCTGAAACAAACACCAGAACAACTAATGAACCAAGATGAGCTAAATGATCTATGTTAAAATTAAGAGCTTCTGTTTATTCAAAGACATCCTTAAGGGTATGAAAAGGTGGCCCACAAAGTAAGAGAAGATTCTAGAATGTGTACCCACATCCAAAATGTACAAAAAACCTTAAATTTATGTCATGGGCTGAATTGTGCCCCCGAAATTCCATGTTCAAGTTGTAACCCCCAGTAACTCAATATATAACCATATTTGGGGATAAGGCCTTCAAAGAGGTGATCAAATTAACATGAGTTCTTTAGGGCGGGCCCAATGAGACCAGCATCCTCAAACGAGGAGAGAGGACACAAACACAGGGAAGACCGTGTGAGGACACAGGGAGAAGACGGAGATCTGCAAGCCAAGGGCAGAGCGCTTCGGAGAAACCAGCCCAGCTGACACAGTGATCTGCAACTTCTAGCTCCAGAATTATGAGAAAAGAAATCTGTTAAGTCACACAGTCTGCGGTGCTGTTACGCAGCCATAGCGAACTAATACATCTTAGACTCAAGAAGAGACCGTCCTTTAAAATAAAACAATGGAGCAAAGACCTGACCCCATATTTCACAACAGAGGATATCCAAATAGCAAATAAACAGGAAATGGAGCTCCAGTCCGTCCATCATGGGAGAAATGCAAACTAAAACCACAATGAGATACCACTGTAGTCCCACCAGCAAGGAAGCATGACCAAAATGAAAGGGATGGAAATACCAACTCTTGGTGAGGGTGTGGAGCAATCACAGAACCTGAACATACATGCATTTTCTATGACCCAAGCAATCCCGCTCTGAAACAGAGGGTGGGGCAAAAGCTGGTGTTACAATTGTTCATATGGAAAAATACAACAATTAACTTAAAAATAGTACAAGAATATGGCCCTGACCGGTAGCTCAGTTGGTTAGAGCGTCAACCCAATACACCAAAGTCGCGGGTTTGATCCCTGGTCTGGGCACATACAAGATTCAGCCAATGACTGCATCAATAAGTGCACCAACAGATCGCTGTTTCTCTCTCTCTCTTGTCTCTCCCCCCTTTCTCTCAAATCAATAAATGTAAAAAGCATAAATAAAATAAATAAGTAATAATACAAGAGTTAACTGTGTTTCGTGTACTCAAACTGTGAAGCTACTTTTGTACCCCTTGTGTATTTCTAACAGAAATGCATCCATCTGCTCCCCTAGTCATGTGCTAGAATGTTCATAGCAACACAGCACATACAGCCTTAAACTGACAACTGGTGGCCAGTAATAGCAGGATGAATAAATTCAATGCATAAAGTCACATCATGGAAAACTATGAAGCCGTGAAAAATAAATCACCCACAACCACACACAATATGAATGAATCTCATAAATACCAAGGTGCACGAAAGAAGCCAAAACCCAAAGGGGACACCCTGTGTGGTTCCACTGACAGGAGGTGTGGGGACAGGGAAGATTCGGCCGCACTGTCAGAGGTCAGGAGGGCAGGGGCGGGTGCCGGCTTGCATGGGAATGCGAGGGGTGCTGGCGCCGGGGTGCAGCTCACCCTGGTGTGCCCGTTATCAAAATTACCGAGCTGTGTGGTTGCGGTATGCACACTTTCCTATGCACACGAGGGGGACCCAAAGAAAGTGGAATGTATTTATTAAAAATTCTGTATTTATTCTTATATGTGTAAACTTCAGTCACCTTCAAAGTCCTCTCCTTTTGATGTATTACACCTGTGGGGACTTTTTCCCACAGCTCAAAACAGTTTTTGAACCTGCTGATTTTGATGTCTTTTAGTGCGTCTGCTGTTTTTTCGTTTCATCTCTTCCACATCGGCAAAATGTTTCCCTTTGAGGACTTTTTTCATCCAGGGAAACAAAAAAACGTCGCTCAGAGCAAGATCAGGTGAATAAGGTGGGTGAGGCACAGGGGTCATGCCGTTTTGGGTCAAAAACTGCTGAACACTCACCGTGGGCAGGTACACTCGTAAATCACCCATCATGAAATGGGCAGACGCATTGAAAGAGTCTTCAAAGAAGAATTCACTGAAGCCAGACAGTCTCTCACAAGAACACCAGCTGGTGCACTGATGCAGATGGGCTCCTAGAACACTCACGAAGCAGGGGAAGCCTGGACTGGACTGTAAGGGGCCTGCCCTCCAGAAGATAATTTCGGATTTTCTTTGGGTCCCTCTCATGTATTATATTTGAATTAAAAAGGTTTTCTTTGAGAGTTTATTTATGTAGCCCTGGCTGGTGTGGCTCCCTGGACTGAGCGCTGGCCTATGGACTGAAGGATCGCCAGTTCAATTCCCAGTCAGGGCACATGTCTTGGTTGCAGGCCAGGTCCCTATTTGCAGCGTGAGAGAGGCAACCAACAGCTGTGTGTCTCCCTCTCTCCCTCCCTTCTCTCTCTAAAAAATAAATAAACTGTTTTTTTTTTTAAAAGAAAAAAGAGTTTATTTATTGTTAGAGAGAGGGGAAGGGAGGGAGAGAAACATTGCTGTGAGAGAGAAACATTGGTCAGTTGCTTCTTGTACACACCCGACTAGGTACCGAACCCAGGCATGGGCCCTTACTAGGGATTGAACCGGTGACGCTTTGCTTTGCAGGACAACGCTCAACCAATTGAGCCACACTGGTCAGGGCAAATAAAACGTTTTTATATTAAGTGTACAGCGTGCTAAAAATGGAAAGCGCCCTTTCTTTCTTTCTTTTTTTAAAGGCAGGGAACTATTAAGAGAGGCTAGGTACCCATCTTCCCAGTGAGCAGATAAACAGGGGTGATGGAGAAAAGCTTTAGCTTAGGACATTAGAAAAGAATCTGTAGCCCCAAGTCATGGCCTGATAGCCTGGCTGTGCACCAGCCTCTTTCTCAAACAGTTGCCTCCCAAAACAGAGCCTGGGGAGGGGGCAGGAGGCTGGGATCCCACACTAACTGGAGGGTTGGTCCAGCCTCCCCTTGCAAAGCAGGACTCCCATTTACGTTAGGGGCACGTTCACATCACCCAGCAACCCTAGAAAGTCCCTCTTTCCCGTGCTCAGCGCACATGGGTCTGCCGGGCTGACGGGGCCACCAGCTCCAGGAGATGTGGGTGTGCTAAGCCAATCAGAGGCCCATCCAGAAACAACTGATGAAATTATTGGGCGGGGATTTGGGAAGGAGGACTCTGAGCTGGTAGGGGCGAAGCCTACAGCTGCTGGCTCCCCAACTTTGCCACCACACGGGGAGAAGCTTGCCACAGAATAAAGCAGAAAGAAAAATGTAGCAAAAGAGGGAAACAGAAAGGAAAACAGTCAACTTCTTGAGATCTTCTTGGAGCGCTTAGATCTAGAAGTGCCCGGAAGCCACCCCTTGCTTGAACTTATTATGGAAGCCTGGGAATTCTGTTTTGCTTAGGCCAGCTTGAGTTACACTTGTCACTTAAATCACTGTTACAAAAGTGCCCCATGGCTGCTCTCTGGATGTCTGTGTGCACTGAAACGGGGTAATAATACCCCACGCTAACCATAATTACAGGCATCTCTCCTGGCATCAGAGCTCGCTACACCTTACAAAGCACTTTAATATTCATCAACCATCTGATCATCACAGAAACACCAGGGGAGGCTGGGCAGGCATTACTAGTCCTGCTTTCTTGCTTTCTTCCTTTCTCGTTAAGATTTTATTTATTCATTTCTTTAGAGAAAGGGAAAGAGATGGAGAAAGAGAGGGAGGAAAACATCAAAGTGCGGTTGCTTCTCACATGGCCCCAGTTGGGGACCTGGCCCGCAACCCAGGCCTGTGCCCTGACTGGGAATCGAACTAGTGACCCTTTGGTTCTCAGGCCGGCACTCAATCCCCTGAGCCACACCAGTCAGGGCCAGTCCTGCTGTCTTTGCCATCCTAGGCTTCCCGAGAGCTGCCAAGGACGCAGGCACCATCAATTTGCTTCCACAATGAGAAGAATGAGGCTGAAGGGAAGAAGAGGCGGCCTGGACACAACCAGAGCATCATGTGACTGCAGAGGGCTTGAGAATTCCTCAAAAGGGCCAAAAGCGATATTAGTTAAGACTGGGATACAGCCTGAACCCCAGGTTTGAGAATCTGGCTTTAATCCTTGATCATGAAGAAGATCTCATCAGCCCAATAAAAATAATAACGGGGACCTCTCACTGAGCACCCCGTCATCCAACATAATTCCAAGCATCTTATTCATTCTCTTACAGAGCTCTTCTTTCAGGCAGATTCCGCGCTTAAGCTCCACTGTGCAGGTGAGGAAATTGAGGCTTAGGGAAGTTAAGCAGCCTGCCCCAGTGGAGCTGGACCTCAAACAAAGTTGTTTAACAGCAAAGGCTGGGGCTGGGTTGAGGCACCAGAGGGGGTTGCCTAGGCCGAGCCCTGATTTATGGAGCCCACTGTCTTCTCTGGAAAGTTTGTCCCCCTCTGCTCTCATTTGCACTTCCTTCACCACTTCTGGAATACCACGTAAAAACAGAAACCTGCCCCATCCTGAGCAAGCCCCCGCCAATTAACTGAGGTCCTTCCATCATCAGTACCATCTGCGTCCAGACAACGGCCCTCCCTTCTGAGTATCAGTTAACACACTTTTGGGTCAATTATTCACGCTGGATTATCTGACACACCCACTGGTCAGCTGTCTTCAGCCCCCACACAGCCACCAGACCCGGCTTTTAGAAAACTTCAATGAGATCACACCACTTTGCACCCACTAGAATGGCTCTCATCAAAAAGACAGACAATGACAAGTGTTGGCGAGCACGTGGAGAAACTGGAGCCTCAGACATTGCTAATGGGCACGTAAAATGGTGCAGCTGCTTTGCAAAACAGCCTGGCAGTTCCCCGGGAGGTTAAATATAGTTACCGAATGACCCAGCAATTCCATTCAAGAGAAATAAAAACATATATCCACCTAAGACTTGCACATAAACATCTATAGGAGCATTATCCATAAAAGCTAAGAATTAGGAACAAGCAAAATGTCCATCTATGCTGTGGAATATTACTTGGCCATGAAAAGGAATGAAGCCCTGGCACCTGTCACAACATGGACGAACCTTGAGAACATGATGCTGAGCAAGAGAAGCCAGACACAAAGGACCACATATTATATGATTCCACTGACATGAAATGTCCAGAAGAGACAAACCCACAGAGGCAAAAAGCAGATCAGTGGCTGACAGGGGACAGAGGCAGAGGGGAACTGGGAAGGGCAGGGTTCGTGCTGAGGGTGAGAGAAGTGTTCTGGAATAAGACTGTGCTGATGGTCGCACAGCGTGGTGCCCACACTAAACACCACTGGACTGCACAGTTCCACAGGGCTCAACGGTGCCATTGATGGTATACGAATTTTATCTCAATATTTAGAAAACTGTGTAACCATCCCACTCCCCCGTCGCCCCGCCAAGAAAATAATCAGGCTTCACGGCTACCCCTCGCTGCATGGTAAACTCCCAACTGCATTCCCATCACACCAGCAGTCAAACCCCACCAGGCCGTGCATGAACCTGGCCCTGGGGCCTCCCCCTTCTCACGCTGCTTTTCCCCTCGCTCATTCTGCTCCTCTCACCTCCTGACCTTTGCCTTTGCTCATCCCACAATCTGGAATGGTCTTTCCCACAGCTGGCTTCTCATCAGTCAGGTCTCTGTCCAAATGTCCTCACGCCACCCTCAGGCCCTCCTTCAACACCTCCATCTAAATAAAACATCACCACAATCCATCCCATTAACCTACTTTACTCCTCCTCAGCCTTTGTCACCCTTCAAAAGGAGACATATTTTTAGCCCCGGCTAGGTAGCTCAGTTGGTTAGAGCGTTGACCCAATGCGCCAAGGTTTCGGGTTCGATCGTACGAGACTCAGCCAATGAATGCACAAATAAGCGGAACAATCACTAGCTGCTTTTCTCTCTCTCTCAAATAAATACACACAATTCTTTAAGAAAGACATATTTTTAAAAGCTGCTGACTTTTCTCGCCGGTCACGCCAACCAACAGGGCAGGAATCTTGTCTGTTATGCTCACAGCTCTGAACTTGCCTGCCATGTAGGAGCCACTTGAGAAACACTTCTGGAAAGAATGGATTTATTGAACAACTTCCCGGGAAATCTGAAATGCCACCTGCTCCCTGGTCAGCAGTCCGGAGCCCTGAGTGAGCAGCCGCTCCACAGGTGCTCCGGGCATTAACCAGCCTGCACTTGGGCACTCAGCGGGCGCCCCACCCCAGACCTGCCTGGCACCCTGAGGATGCAGGAACAAGGGGACGAGCCCTCCCCTGGAAAGTCGGAGTCTTTCAGGGTCACAAAGCAGGCAGTGCTCACCCTGCAACTCGAACATGCAAAGGGGAGATCTAAGAGTACATCGTCGACACCTGAGCTGGAGGCTGAGGTCCAAATTGGCCTCGTCAAACTCCGCACTGGCAGACGCGCTCTGATCCAGCTCCTTAGGGCTTTGCGCTCTAACCTGCTCCCCACAATGACACGGGTGCAGCTCACACCTGCTCCTGCCTCCTCCCATGGGGACTGTGTTGTCAGAGGCAGTTAAAACCCAAGCAGGCCGGCAGGCAGGCCTCCTTTCCTTTCTCCCCATCTCTACCTCAGCATCACTCAATCTACATGCACGGCCAGCAACTCACCCACTAGCAGCTTGACATCACGGACGGTGAAGTCAGGATCAGGCATCCTGAAAAATGAGGAGCAGACTTTGGTGAGAAGCCAGAAACTCCCGAGTTAGACCCAACTCTGGGGGCAGGATGACCATTTTCCCAAGAGGGTTCCCTTGCTCTCAAGGGAGGGTCACTGCTGAGCCCCTGACTCACCCCAATGGGCAAACCGAACCCACACACTCTCCCGACACCTCAATCCGGCCCTGCTACGAGAAAGAGAGGGGACACCCACTGTCTGCCCACTTTTCCAGGGAGCACTGAAGTGTGGTGTCAAGGGTAAGAGCCAGAGCCAGTGCCAACACCTGTTTCTTTTAGAGCAAGGGCCCCTCTTTGTGTGTCTCCCTCTATAAAATAATGTGCATGATGAGTTTTAAGGAGGGTGGGAGGGACTCCTGTGAGTTTAGAGGGAAGAAAAGGCACACTCATCACACCAACGCCAGGGGTATGGCAACATGGCTAGCTGTAATGACTGTGGTGACATTCACTACTCATTAACAACGATGCCGCAGGTTTAATTTCACCCCGAGGAACGAGACGCTTGTGCAAGTCTGGCAGGAGGTGCTGGAGAGGGCGGCAAGCTGGGATGACACCCTCAGCCTCCTTCCCACCCCGCCCAAGGGGTGGAAACCAGTTCTTCCAGCCTGCCTCCCAGATGTCTCCCCACCTGGAGCTCTGACAGATCTCTAAGAGAACATAAACCAAACAAGACCCAGAGCGGAGGCAGGTGCTAGGGCAGGCTGAGAAAGGGGAGATGGGGCTGGCGTCCTAGGAGCCACGCCCTCCACAGGAAAGGACCAACTCCCACACAGTGGGAGTCCAAGGAGAAAGAGCATCTAGGAGCCCAGCCTCTGGGCCTAGAGGAGGGCCAATCCCTTCCCGGCTCAGGCCCTGCCTCAGTTTCCTGATTTGGAGGGGGAGGAACACTCTCTTTAGGAAGTCACTGCATGTTAACTGGGGTGAATCAGGGGAGCAAGTTGACACTGTTTAAGCACTCTCTAACCTCTTTGCCCAAACTCTCTGAATAAATCCAATCTTTGGAGGGTTTTTCCGTTTTGTCAGGTCTTAAACGAGGAGATCCTGTATCCCCTAGGTTATGAAGAAGCATCCTTCCCCGTGTTAAGAGGCAGGGCGCGGGATATCAGAAATCCATCCCAAGCTCCAACCTGTGTTAGGGAGGCAGAGGGTGGGGGTGGCAATCAGTCTCAGCAACTTACTTAATTCCCAGTCCGTCCTTCTCTGGAAATATCAGGGGAACCCTGAGAGCTTCTCTCTGCACATATTCGTAGTTGAAATCTGTTTGGGTATTGGAATTAAAACAAGCTGGTGAAGTCATGAAGCGGCAAATGAAGCACAATCGATTGGTGAGGGGAAGAAAAATGATGGCAGAAGGGGCAGGGGTTACAGTAGATGCAGGCACCAGCTCGAGGGCAAAAGCTCCGTGGAAAATGACAGGGAAATGGATTAGGCGAAGCCCAAGAGAAGCCATGCCAACTCTCAGCTCCTCTGCCTACTCAGTCATTCCCGGCATGCCCCACGGGTCAGAACTTGTCAATGAACAGCCCAAGGCTGGGAGACGGTTGGGGAGGGGAGACTCATGAAAGAACCCCACACAGAAGGAGCCGGGGCTGGTGCTGAGAAAGAGGGACAGAGAATCGCATCCCTAGTTGAGCTCAGAAAGTGAAGGGACTGCAAAACTGAAGAATGCCACCTGGGAGGATCTGAAGGCCCAGAGAGGAGGCTGGGAGGAGGGTTCTCATTGTAGCTGAGCATCGGGGAAGATCTTATTGTAACATCCTGTAGAGTGAAGGGGAGGGGGGAAAAGCTGGTTTCCCTGGAAACTGTGTATTTGGTGCCAAAATAACTAGGGAACTGGGCACAGCTTTGTTGTCTTTAATAGTGAAATTGTGCTGCAGCCGTCACAATACTTGCTCCAACTGGATAACCGCAAGGGATGCTCCCCGGGCGAAGAAGACTATGCAGAGAGGACGTGGAGAAGCCCAGAGACAATTCACAGCAGTTTTCCACCTGGGGTTGGTCTGGTGCAGACCCCCAAATCCTTACCCTGACTATGGAGAGGAGAGAGGCTGAGATAAACCCTCACAGCCCCAAATCCTCAGGGAACAGAACAATCCACGAGGGCACCAGGCCTCCGCAACCAGTCAGAAGGAAGACAGAGGAGCTCGCAGGTCACGGAAGCCCCTGCCCCAGGGAAGCAGTTCACCGGGGCAGCTTGGAGGGGGAGGAGGCCAGGGCAGCGCAGCTCAGAGAGGGAGAGAACAAAACCAGAGCTGGGGAAAGCCCTGACCTTAGCAGCTCAGATCCCCAGGGGCTCAGAGTGAATGGGGATTCCTAAGGATTTGAAGGCACAGAAGTTTAAGAAGCTTCTATCTTGAATCCAGGCTAAGGGCTCCTTCTGTTTCTCAGCTCCTCCCTCGAGTTTTGGGGCCAGATCCGAATTAACTACCAAAACCCTAGGGCCGTCTCCTTTGAAAGGAGCTTGGACAGCAGATTGAAGCAATCTCCCTTGCTGGAACCCCTGCCCCCTACACACACCCCCAAAGCCCACCCCCCAGGGTCAGCTTTAGCTTCCTCCAATGAGCCTGAGAAAACTCTCTGAGGTCCTGGGCAGAGAATTCCTCACAAATGACTAGGAAGAGTTTGCATATTGTTTTCTCATAGGATCTGCCAACTACTCAGTACCAGGGTGAAGAAAGGAGAGGCATTAAAATCCCATTTGTGCTAAGGAAATTTAAATGAAGTTGAGAATGGCCCCTTAAAGACCGGGCAAGCTGGAAGAAATTTCTTCTTTCCTCCCCCTACAACCACCCCCTACCACAGAAGCCCAGCGCCCCAGAAAACAGTGGACACAAAAGAGAAACTTCAAAAATGCAAAGCCTGGACGCTCTCTAGAGAGACTAACCCCAGAGGCAAGCCACTGGAGCGGAACCTGGGGGGGCGGGAGGGCTTCTCAGTTATCAGCTCACTGAGGGATGGAAGGGTTTTCCAAGGGGGATGGGAGATAAAATGGACACTGAGCAATATAAATGAAACTCGAATATTTGGCAGCGGGGGAGAGATGAACTTACAAATCCCAGGAGGGAAAAGGGCAATGCCCAGGTAAGCAAGGGCACCTCCAAAACACCAACCCCACAGGACCTTTGGAGGCCTTGGACTCAAGCCAGGGCACCGCATCACCCCAAAGACTGGACAATGTCCCCAGATACATTCCTAGTACCAGGGTCAGGGAGAAATTATGGCCCTAAATTTAAGTCTCAAACTGGGTGGCATCCCCAAATCCTAGAGGCTCTAAACTGGCAGGGCCCTCAAAAGGGGGCAGAGCTCAGGCCCAGAAGAAACCCGTGTCCTAGAGGGGTACCCCAAGTCTTCACTTTAAAAGTACCAAGAGACAGGGAACTCAGCAGTAAGCCTGAGGGGCGATCACCCCCTCAACCGCAGTCCCCTCTTCAAACTGTCAGAGCTGCTGGGCTAGAGGCCACCGGCTTAAGTGGGGACCCAAGCCAACGACTCTGCTCCAATCTGGCAGAGCCCGCCAGGTGATGGGGTGCCTTAGAGAACAGGCCTGAGGAGGCCCGTCACTCAGTGACCCCTGGGCGCCCCCAGCGCCAGCTTCTAACTGGCAGGGCCCGAATAGCACGGGGTTTGCGAGGCTTCAGGCCTGGGTGCCTCATTCCATTCTGACTCCAGCCGGGCAGCGCGCGAGGAGCTGGGCCGGCTCCGAGAGGGATAGAACGCGGCGCACTCGCCTTCCCTCGGTCCGCCCGTCCGTTCGTCCCCAGGTCCCTCTGTTGGCCAGACCCCTGGCTCTGCCCACCCTGGGGCTGGTGGCGGGCGCTGGCCAGGCCTAGGCCCTCGCCCGGCCCCGATTTCAGTCTGCCCTCCTCCCTCGCCACCCCACCCCACCCTACCCCACCCCCCCCAGTGCTCGGCCTGGTTTCGTCACCGGATCCCCTGGAATGGGGGACGCGGGCGCGAAATACGAACCCAGCCACCGGCAGCTCCCTCCCCACGTGCGCTCGGGCCGCGGCGCGGAGGGTGGCTGGAGGAAGGGGCGCCTCACCTTTGCCCTCCATGGCGTGCACGAAGTCCCCCTGGTACAGCTGGCTGCACAGCTTCTCCTCCAGGCTGAAGCCACGGACGCTAACGAGCTCCTCCACGTCCGACAAGTCCTCGTTCTCGTCGTATCTCTGGCGGTCAATCGGGCGCTGCGGGGACCCAAGCCAGAGAGCCCGGGACGTTACTGGGGGACCTGAGGGTCGCCTCTCACCCTGGGCCCAGCTCCAACAGGTGCAGAAGCCGCGCACCCCTGCACCCTACCAGTGCGACCCGAGCAACTTTGCGCAAAGGCTAAAGATGCTGAAAATCAGGATAACGAGAGGGGCCGCACCCCCAAGTGTCTGGCTGCGCCCTCCAGGGCATTCCCCTCCTGCATCTTCGGAGGCCATGGAAAGGACATCTGGGGGGCTCCTTTTGCTCCCCACCCCCGGAAGGTGTTGACTTTTGCTCACTCGGCCGGGAGCTTCGTTATGTAACCCGCGAAGGGGGCTCCGCGCACGGGCTGGCGGGGCATCTGTAGGCCCCGGGAGGAACCGCGGCGGCGCCCGGCTCGGCGCTAACAGCAACCCCGGCGGCCGCGGCGGCAGAGCCGGGAAGCCGGAACCGGGGGCTGGCGGCATTTCTAAGACTGGAGCCGCCCCCGACCTACCCGGGAAGCTGGAAAGCTAAAATGGAAGGGCTGAGACCCCCGCCACCCCCGCCGACCGCCCTCCAGTGCAAGAAGACGAGGTGGGAGGGGGGTTCTGGGCTTGGGAGGGGGAGAGGCTGACCGCCCGCCACAAAGCTCCCATCCGAGACCCCAAAACGCACCAGCAGCTGCCTCATCTCCCCACAAGCGCGCGCGCACACTCACTTCCTAAGGAGACTCCCCCGCCACTCCCCGCATCCCCTGCCTCCTCCCTCCAGCGCCCAGCCCCGCAGCCCCCCAGATTCGGGGCGAACCCCGAGCCCGCTCAACCCCCTTCCACGCCTTTCCCCGCTACCACCTCTCCACTTAAGTGTCTGAGACTCTGAGCTTCACAAGAGACTGGAGGAGTAATCTGCTGGCTTCCTTTTGCATGCAATTTATTATATATTTTTTCCGGTCCTCTTGCAAAATACAGAAAAGGAAAGAAAAGGCAGCGAGAAACAACAACAACAAAAAATAGATCTATCATATACCAGATACAGATTTGGGGGGAAAAAAAAAAGCTACACACCAATCTTCTTCCAGAGTCTTTCTCTGCCTCCATTTTTTTAGGAGAGTTCACCAATTAATTGTCAACACTCCTGCCCCCTGCATTTTGGCAGAGGGGGTAAGGAGAGAAGACCAAAGAAAACAAGCCAAAAAAATAAATAAATAAAGCAAGCCAGAGCCGAGATCTACAAAGTTTTGCACCAACACTTAAGCAGATCCGTTTGCAAAGTCCTAGGAAACCATTTTCAGCAGTTGTGGGGGGGAGGCGTCGACGTCATAATCCCCGGAACGTAAACATTGTTGCTGATCGCGCTCTGAGCCCGCGGCCGGGCTAGGGTGGGGGGGCACTCGGCCCGGGACCGAGGGGCGGGGGCGGCGGCCCCGGGAGGTGTGTGGTGGGGAGGGCGCTCGGGAGGCACCGGGTGCCGTTAGCGCCCTGGCATCGCTGTTTTGTTGTTGGGTCACGAGTGTGCTTCTGCACGCAGGCGCCGCCGCGGCCCGGGAGTTGTGTGCAGAGCTGACTTTTGGAGGGCTGAGTTGCAGGCGGAGGGCGCATCCCGGAGATGGCGGGGCAGGGAGGGAGGGAAGGAGGAGGGGGGAGGGAGGGAGGGAGGTGCAGATTTGCACGGCTGGCCTCAGCGGGAGGCACGGAAATGCAAGCGGAGCAAGCCTGCGTGAAAGCCCGTGAGGCTTGGCACCCCAAAAGATGACCCCCCCAGCTCAATCCTTGCCCTCATTGCCCATGGGCTACCCCTCTTCCTCTTCGTTCAGCCACCCCACCCCATTAACTACGAGGCCGATCCAAATTCAAAGCATTTTTAATTTTTTTCCCCTTTCTTCTGAAAGTCTTTTCTTTTGGCAGAGGGAGTGGGGACAATCCTACTAGACCCCATTTGTGGACCTACCATAAGGAGGAGGCATTTGGGGGCTCCGGAAGAAATTAGCAGAGCTCCATTCCAGTACAAACTGCATAACTTTGAAACTCCCAGACTCAAAAGGTGGACATACACACGTGCGCGCGCGCGCGCGCGCGCACACACACACACACACACACACACACACACACACACACACAGGTACAGGAAATTCAGCCAGAACAGAGCCTTTTCAGATCCAAGCTGACCGGAAGATGTTGCCTTTCATTCATTCATTCTGCCTGCGTGTGTGGAGTCCTTTGCTAGGTGACGAGCCCTGGAACAGAAGCTGGACATTTTTTAAAGGTCCCTGCGCTCGCCAACAGGAGGGAATAAAAACTCAGGAGTGAAATGCCGAGAGAACTGGATCTGGCGCCTCCTAACACAGCCGGCAAACAGGCGGAGGGTAAGCCCTTATTGGCCATTTATAAAGAAAAGTCTGCGGAAAGATGGAAGAAGCTCTGGGATAGGGCGCGGGGAGCTCTGAGCGCCCCTTGATTAATCCTAGAGGGCTTCTTGGCGGCGGCATGCCGCCCTCTATACATACATGAAGTATCTTTAGGTCTGAGTATGCTTCCCTGTCCACATTCCTGGTTCACTGTGAGTACCCCCAAAACTGGAATCCTACATATGTTGTCCTGTAATTCCATCATGAACAGTCACGTCAACTTTGGATGTGAGAAAAGCTGTCCCTAAACATTCTTCTAGGCCAACTTAGGCCTGATCTTGGGGATAAAGAGCACAATGAGATCACAAGGCACTGTGACTTAAATAAATAAAATAAATAAAGGAATGTTACAGATGCTTATAGTAGGCGTTGTGAAAAATTCTTCCCATTCTTTCAATATTTCTGCCGCTAACCTTGTGTGATGGAGCAGGTCACTTTGCAGAAAGGAAAACTGAGGCTCAGAGAAGTTATGAATCTGGATGGTGGCTTTGCCCTCCTGTCATCCCCATGTCAACCCGGCAGTCAGACATGTGGAGAGGAAGTGGCTTCCCCAGCAGAGATCGGATGTGAACCATCAGCTCCTATTGGTCACCCTAAGAGACAGCTTCCCCCACACTCATCTCAAAGTTTCCTGCCCTATCTTTTTGTATTCTTCCCCCTCCTCCGCCAAAGACAACTTAGAGATTTGTTTTATTCCAAGTCCACTAGCTGGCAAACATCAAAAGTTGTTTCATGTTGGCTTAGTGGGAGTGAAAAGGGTTTTTTGCCTTCAGTCTCTGTCAAGAACGGGGGAATACTTTATTTCCTTCTCTCTCTCCCTCACAAGAACGCTTTAAGGGAAATAGTCATTATTCCTCATTTTGCAAATGAGGAAACTGCAACTCAGAAAGGCAAAGCCACCCACCCAAGATCACACAGCTTGTAAGTGGGGTACCTGGGGATCTAACCAGAGCCTCGGATATCCCGTGCTTTTTTAGATACTGACCATCTTTTACTGCCTCCACATAGGGAAATAGAAATGAACGTATTTAAGGAGGGCACATGGCCTGGAGGGTAGTGGAGAGTCAGGTAAGTGAAATTAAGGAAAACAAATCTTAATTCTTCTTTCCTCCTAATGACCCTTCTCCTTCCCCACGTGGCCTCATGGTGTCCCCAAAATCTGGTGTCAGGAAAATCTGATGACAGGCACCTTAGGGTAAAACAGTTAAGTCCATATATCACCCCAATGAGGAGTTCCTGGCCTGTCAGATGGGAAAGGGTAGTCACCTAATGTAATCCCCTCCCTTTACAAACTGGGAGGAAACTGCAGACCAGAGGGAAGAATAGGCCAGCCCAGGGCTTGTTCCATTCCGACTCCCCCAGAATGCCTACCCTGCAGCCTGCTCCTAAGTGATCACTCAATAAATGTTGAGCCCTTGATGGATCACCTTCCCCAGCGATATTTGCATTTTCCCTTTATCAGTAATTGGCAGATGAAAGGCTTTGTCCCCCTGTTGAAAGAATTTCAAGCATTTGCTCAAAGTGGGGGAGGAGGTTATTTTGGGCCCAAGGGGGAAGGGCCAAGACCCTTGAGCTCCTGGTGTCGGCTAATATCCGAGAGGAGTGGGCAGTAGGTGAGAGAGGGAAGATAAACGTAATTCTCCAAGAGAGGTACTTTTTCTTGCAGGAAAAAAAAAAAGACCAGGCCAGTTTGAAGCATCATAATAATGACTTCCTGGACCCTCCTGCTCATTCTTATGAAAGGCCCAGTCAGATCCTGTGTTGGCCTCATTCATTCATTTCTTCATTCGTCAAAGGATGATTGAGCAGCTCTGTGCTTTAAGACAGAGGGTATAGAAGAACCAGCTCCATTTGTAGACATACTCCAGGCTGGGCAGGGAGTGGCCCACCAGCTTCCCAAGGGAGTTAGTGAGAAAGGGCTGATACTGGATGGAATCCTCAGAAGTCAGGATTTTCACACTGTTAGAAATAGAGGCTATTGTAATACTTGTATGTAATTACAATAGCTCCTGGGTTTTGAGAGCTCACTATGTGGCTGAGCAAAGCTTTCTCTGAATTTTCATCAGAGTTATATGAAGGCGGGTCTGTAATGCCCCGCTTTTAGAGCTGAGGCTCAAACAGAGGTCAGGGGACTTGGCCAACTTTTACAGCTGTGAAATAGCAAAGACAAGACTTGAACCCAGGGCTTGCAGGAATCCAGAGCCCACAGACTTCAGCTCTATGCCTCCCTGCAGGTCTGCCCTCATACAGGAGCCTCTAGCCATATGTGACTGCTGAGCACTTGAAACGCGGGCAGTGGCATTCAGGAGCTGAAATTAAAATTTATTTACTTGTAATGAAATTTAAATAGTTATATGTAACTACTGTTTAACTTATTGGACAGTGCAACCTTAGAAGGCTTTCCAGAATTGGTCATACCTCACCTCCCTCACGGTCTGATTGGGCACTGGATCCCTATAACAGCCTTCTGGAAATATCTGTGGAGTGAATGGAGAAAATGAAGTATTGTGATGATGAGGTGGGGAGAGGGAGCTGGGGACATCCACCAAGGTCTCCCTAGAAGGGGTCATCTGCTACAATGTGAATGTCTGCTGTCTTTGCTCTTAAACCACTGGCGGTGAGTGTCTGCCAAGAGCAGGACACTGTAGGCACCTGGGGGTGCCAGTTGGACAAAAGATTGTCCCACCTGCCTGGATCTGACAGACTTCTCAAGGACAGGTAAGTGGTGATGGGGCAGGAAGCCTTTGAAATGGGTAACTACTTCCTGATATCTTTTCTGTTGAGACTCAAACACAAAGATGCAAACGTAGCCCTGTTTGCAACAAAAAAAGAATCAAATAGATCTAAAAGTTGAAGAACTGATTCAATAATTCCTGGACCACCTGTGTGCCCAGTGAAATGTTATTAAGTCATTTTTTTAAAATAATGTAGCTGATATATACTGATGTGGAATGATTGCATAGCCATGTAACAAAACAAGGTGCAGGACGCTAATACTTAGTTGTACTGACCACTCACGTTAACCCAGGGTGTACAGCTATATCTGTACATATTTTATGTGCACAGAATTTTCTTTGGAAAGAAATAGTCAAAAAATGGGGAAAAAAACCAAAGAGAAGAAAACTTACTGTTTGGTACAGTGAGAAATTTTTACCCCATGTATGCATTAAAATTTCCTGATTTTGAACCTTATAGACATTTCATTTTATCTGTTGTAGCACCTTTTGAATTTTGCACTAGATATATTACCTATATTTGAATATATTACCATATATTCAAAAATGAATTTCATTTTATTCCCCTTTTTTGAGGCTATAACATTCCAAATTAGGCAAATCTAAACCAAATAAATATTGTTTAGCTCTATATAGATAAAAGGTAAAGCATAAATAAAAGCAAAGAGGTGGTTACATGAAACTCTGGGGATGATATGAGCAGTAAGAGTTACTGGTAGTTTTCTCTCTGAACCTATACAGTGGGCACCCAAATACTTAGCTATTTTACAAACTGCACTGTAATTATGAAATAGTCTAGAGTTTAAAACCTGTTTCACTATTGCTTTACGTCTCTCCCACACCCAGAAAACTTGTTAGCAAGTCTCTTGCATACCCTTTCAGAAATAGTTTATGTATTTACAAATCTCTACATGTATTTTCTTTTATCACGTCACGCAAATAAATATACACACTGTCCTATCCCTCCCTTTTTCACTGAATAGGATCTTGGCGCTCTTTCCATAGACTCTGTCCATTGCCTCATTTGAAAATGTTATTTAAGGATGAGGTGAACCTGAATGTCGTAATACAGAAAAAATTCAGGAATGGTTAGGAAACAAAAAGGAAGTCACAGAATAATGTGTATGTTACTATCCTGTTTATGTTAAAACAAATTAGATATAGGTAATGTATAGATACCAAAAGAGAGAGAGAGAGAGAGAGAGAGAGAAAAAGAGAGAGAAATTGAATGGAGCAGCAAACCATTGATCATTTCTGAAGAGGGAAGGAAATTTTTGAAGAGGTTATACAGACACTACACTGAAATGTTATTTGCATTTTTTACCAGGATTGTGCCCTTTTAAATTTATCCAAGATAACATAACATAAAGAAAGGAGTAGAAAATAAGTATCGCAAAAATGTATAGCAAGGACTCCCTATATCCAGTAACTGGCTCTGTCAAACCTGAAAGTTTGCCATACTTTGCATTACTTTTGCAATTAAAAAAGTCCTTTGGGGAACCACAGACCACACTATTTCTGTTAAAGTGATTGCAGTTACCAAAGACCTTTTTTGTTTTTTTTCATTTCGTGGTCCCGTGTAGACTGAATATCAGAAAAAGCAGAATTGCATGTAGCTTTGGTCATTTCGGGAAGACTTAAGTTTGTGTGCAGTTCTGCATTTTTGAATATCGCCCTTCCTGTGTGAGCATTGGAAAGGAAACTTGGAAATAACAGGTGAGTTTATTAAGGGGTTAACACCAGGAAGCGAGTCAGAAAAAGTTCAAAGATACTTTCAAAACTTGCATCTTTGGTTTGATGGACAAGTGTGTTAGCCAATGGAAATCAAAAGCCAAGAATTACTTCACCATGCTAAACGGTCATTGGTTACCAATCCCCAAGGGTCACACAGCAGGGCTGGTCGTTAACCCTTTCAGGGATGATCAGGCCCTTTACATTAATTTTTATTTTGAAAGATGAAGTAGGGACAGATGAAAAGTCTAGAAAGGACCCCAGACCTTCAGGAGCCAACTCTGGATCTCACCCCAGAAGGCAGAGTTTCGTCCTGCAAAGGGACACCTGGGAACAAATTTCCGGGAGAAGAGTTCTGAACTTTTAAAATGAGGCATCAGCTGACCTTGCTTACTTAGTAAGAGGAGAGCAGAGGAGAGAAGTTTGATTCACTTTTTGTGCTGTCAGAACAGAGTCCGGGGTTGGGGACGATCCCATTAATCTTGCAGAGCCATCAGTCACCGGGAGGATTGAATTGCATTTCCTGCCCAAAGCCGTGGGGACAGAGGACCTTTGCCGCAGCTCTCAGACCCCCAGTTCACAGCTGGAGAGAGGATGTGTCAGCATTTACTTTCAGGTCTCCCCCTGCCCTTTGTTCAAAATTGAGACTCTTTTGTGTTCAGGCTACTGCAGGAGTTTTTGTAGTTGTTGGTGCTGAATTTTTTTTTTAACCTCCCATGTCTTGCAACTTCTGAGAAATAAATTCTACTTGGCAGGAGGTAATATCTAGAGGTGCCCGGAGAGGGAAACAGCATAGACGCGGGGGAATTTTAAGAGAGGCCCTTGGACCTTTTGGCTTTCATTAGTGCCCCTTCCTGGGCTCCCTAAATGCTGCGGACTGAAAACTAATAACGCCTCATGTTTACATGGCTCCATTACAGAAAAGCTTTTACACGCATTACCTCATGTAAAAGGAACTGCGAGAACAGAAGCATTTACATAAAGCAACATTTAAACTCCCAAACGGCATGAGCTAAGTGACCTTGGATCAGGCGCCCAAAGTCTCAGTTGTCCCGCCTGTAAAATGGGAGTCATATCATCAAACCTGGAAGAGTTGCATGAGGTCCGAATGAGCCAATGTTCTGTAACGTGGTGGTCAATAAATGATGCGTCTTCATTAAAATGAATTCGACCCCCTGGACTTCATAACCCTAACTAGTTGTGGATTGGGGAAACTGAGTTTTCTCCCAAGGGGAATGCGGAGGGGGAAGCCTCCCCAGATGGGCAGACCAGCCCCGCTTTTCTCTCCAACTTCCTTTCCCTCCCTGTGGGTCTCCTGCAAAGCTAGAACATGCTGAATGAACTACTTTGAGTGATTTGAATAAACCTGCTTTCTCTCCCCGAGGCCTCTGCACATGCTGATTCCTCTGTGCTGAGCACTTTCTCCTGCCAGCCCTCTTTCTCTCCAAAACTCTTGTCCTCCCGGAATCAACGTCGGTATCTTCTCCTTCCTGACCCCACAATAATGCTTATCACATCATCTTATTGCTGCCTTTGCTTTCACCAGACTGAGCCCTGGGAGGGCAGGGACCCTGCCCGTCTCATTCACTGGTGTATCTCCTACCTAGCACGCTGCCGGCACCTACTCTAAAAGTGTGTGTCTAATGGAAGGCCGGCATCCCCTCATCGTGCCTCCCCTAATCCCAAAATTCCTCACCCTTACAGAAATCTAGGAGTAACAGTGCTGAGATTCTCTTTTCCCAGCACGTCATTCAGCCTTTGCAGATGGAGTCAGTGGCTTTTTATCTCTCCTTGAAACGACAGGAACTCACCAGTTATTTACTGAGCGCCTCCTAGATTCATACACAGAGCAGCCTTTATAGGAAACCCTCCTCTGCATCCCTCAGCACCTATTTATGGCAGAGAGCAGGCCTTTCGCCCTGACCTTGGTCTTGTTAACTGCCTATCCTCAGCCCCGAGGGCCTGGCTCATAAAATAGGCTCAACAAACACTTGTTGAATGAGTGAATTCCTCAAACTCCAAAATATGTCTCTCTTCAGCTTGGTTAACCAAACCTAAAACTGTACCTCTTTAAAGAGCATGCAAAGGTTTTAAGAGCCCCTCTCCAAGTGCAGCGAACAAGGTGGCCTGCCCAATGGAAGTGGTGCCTTATATCTCGGTAGCTCCAAAATCTAGGCTCCCCTCCCCTGAGCTCCAAACTGCCTTGCCGGTTGAGGTGATCTGCTGGGCAGAAACTGAGTCCCAGGACTACCTGGGGGCAGCTGTCATTGCCCTAGATCCCCTTATCTGAGTGGTCTCTCAACAAGTTGATGCCCATGAGGGGGAAGGAGGCCACTATTTGCAAGTGTGTGGCTTCCCCAAGGCAGGCCATAGCATCACTTGGTCACTAACCACTTTCTTCCCACTTGATGCCCTGGAGGGCTGGAGAACTAGGCTCCAAGCTGGCTGTTGGGTGCAGGACAGGGACTGGTAGACTGTGAATCACCAACAACCCTAGGGCATGGGTACCTTAGTCTTCTGCTCCTGATCTCTGGAATCAATTTGTCTGCCTGAGCCTGGACTCCAGCCTCAGCATCTCCCATAGGCGGTCACACTTAATGTCTGCCCTGGGCAGAGCAGGACACTTCCATGCAGCCGTGTGAGCCTTCCTCTCACCTGGGTGAACATACTGGCCCGTCAGATCTAACCCTCTTGGAAAAATGTCTCATGTTCTTTGTGTCGCCACCACAATGCTGAGCACTCAGTAGGCACACAACAGAGTGATGGGAAGGATGGGACCTTCAGTCTTTCCAGAGCCCTGACTTCTCAGCCTATGAGCTGCAAGGAAGCCATTTCACCTCCCTGGACCTCATTATCACGCAGAAGAGGATTGTTGGTAGGAAGAAACGAGATTACGGAAACCTCAGTCACCCCGCCCCATAGCTCCCTTTTCTGCTTTCTTTTGCTCTGTAACACCGATCACCATCAAATATTTTATTTGTTTTCATTCTTTTCTCCTCACACTAGGGTATCAACTCCTCAAAACAGGTGTTTTATTCACCACTATATCCCCAGCCCCCCAAACACAGCTTAGCACGTGGTAGATTCTCAGTGAACAAACAGTTGTTACAAAAAATGAATGGAGGGATGCAAAGCGATTAGTACTGGTAAGTGCCCCATAATGGTAGATATCGTGAATTTACCACTGTGCGTAAGGACTCAGCCTCCGGAATCTGGAAGCGGTGGAAGTGGGGCAGGAGGAAATTTGCATCACGGGACGTCAGGAGCTCTGGCACAGAAATCCTGTCTGCACCATTTACGAGCTGTGTCATTTGGAACGAGTGACTTCGGGTTCCTGAGGCCCGGTTTCCGCATCTGCAAAATGGATGTAATGGCGGCACCTCCCCGCTAGGGTGCGAGGATAGGATGAGATGGCAAATGTAAAGCACTCAGAAGAGTGCCAGGCGCGTAATAAGTGCTCGGTAAACAGCAGCCATCATTACTCACTACAGTAATACTCAGACTAGAGGTGACTTCTGAGTCAATTCAACAGTTGCTAAGCATTTAGAACATGCCAGGGTCCAGCCAGCTCCATAATGTTTATTGACCTTTATCTGTGAACTGCTCAAGGAAAGACATTGTGTTTATTTACATTGTCATGATCCTGGCTCCCAGTAGATGCTAATTAATGTGAAAACGTGTCTAAATAAATATTGGACACTGGACGTGCATGTGAGTAAGCACATAGAATGGCTATTAGAATAATAGTATCAACTCCCTACTATGTGCCAGGCACAGTGCTGGGTGCTTGAACACGGCAGTGAACTTAAACAAACAGGAAGATCCAGTGAAACTTAGCAGCGTTAGCAGACCTTGTTCCAACAGCTGCACAGCTAGGTGAGACATTGCAACCGATCAGTGTATCGCAACAGAGAGGAGTGTGAGACCGCGAGCAGCAGAAAATGGGGAGTGGGGGGCGGGGGGTCCTGGTCTGGGGCTGAGGAGGAAGTCAGGGAGCTGTCCCAGGCAAGCGAGGCACAGAGCTGACCTGTGTGGAAAGAGGAGGTCTCAGCTAGGCTGAGTGTGGGCAAAGTGTTCTCAGCAGAAAAAACAGCAGATTCGGGAGCCTCATGATGGGGAGGGCGGGGGCGGGCACGTGTGCTAAAGGAACTGAAAGAAGACCCAGATGACCCAACAAACGGAGTGAGCTGAAGGCGGGGGATGGTGGTGACATGAACTGGAACAGTCAGTAGGCACTTTGGGAATTACCCGGGCAGCATCTGGTACAGCTGAAGGAGTGTGCGCGCAGCCTGTAATCCAGCAGCTCCGCTGCTAGGGACACTCTACGGACACATGCACAAGTGTACCAGGAAGCACGAACTAGGGGGTGAGTCCTGGCCACACTGTGCAAACTCAAAAACTTGACGTGACCCCAGTGTTTGTCCGCAGGAGGACAGATCACAAGCTACGTCAGTCTTGGGCTCCTGAGAAAGCAGAGTCAGAATCAGAAGTTGGTGCCGTGCTTCTCTGTGGGGGAAGCAAGAGTGAGGAACAGGGGAACCGAGGGAGGGCAAGCAGGCGAGTGGATAGGACACTGAGGAGAGGTCATATGCACTGTGGCATCTTAGGGTAGCTTCAGAGAGCATGGGGGAAGGGAAGACAATTCCCTACTGGCTCCTTGTCACAGGTTTGCCTCATGGGGTGTACACCCCATACTACATCAGTATATCCACGTGTGAGCCCCTCAGCCACACAGCAGCCCCAGAGGGAGGCCAGCAGGTCAGAGCCCACATAGGACTGGTCCCCATAGCGACAGCCAGGATGCAACAGGTAACCAAGAGACCACCTAAGGAGGGGAGGCTGAGAGGATCTCAAGGGCCCCAGGATACGGAGGAAACATATACAGCAGTGAAAAAGAATACAGCCCCCTCCACGTCCATGTGGATGACTCTGATCCAAAAATGTTGCACTGAAGGGCAAGTTGCAGAGGGAGGCACACAGTAAAGTTTATTTATATAAAGTTCAAAAACAGGTCAAAGTAAACAGTATACTATATAGAAAAGCAACAAACAATAAAGGAATAAATCGAAAACGTGATTTCTTCTGGGGTATTAGGAGGAGGAGACTGAGATGGGGCCACAGAAAATTTCAAAGAAGGGGGTTTTGTTGTTGCTGTTGTTCTTTTTTTCTTTTTCTTTTTTAATGGAATGCTTCACAAATTTGCATGTCATTCCTGGTGCAGGGGCCACACTAATATTCTCTGTATTGTTCCAATTTTAGTAAATGTACTGCTGAATTAAGCACTGTTTTTTTTTAATTGTGGCAAATACATACACAGCATAGGATTTGCCACTTGAACCGTCTTGAGGTCTACCGTTCAGTGGCATTGAGCACACGCACACTGCTGTGCAGCCATCACCTCCATCCAGCTCTGGAACTTTTCCATCATCTCTGTCTTAGTTAGCTTGGGCTACTAGAACAGAATGGACTGGGTGGCTTACACACCAGACATTTATCTCTCACAGTTCTGAAGGCTGGGAAGCCCAAGGTCAAGGTGCCAGCACATTCAGCTCCTGGTGAGGGTACACATCTTGGTTTGTAGACAGCTGCCTTGTCCTGGAGTGTGCACAAGGCTTTTGCTTGGTGTGTGTGGAAAGGACGCTCTCTCTTCCTCTTCTTACAAGGGCACTAATCTCATCGTGAGGGCCCCGCTCTCCTGGTCTAGTCTAAACATAATCATCTCCCCAAGGTTCTACCTCCAAATACCATCACACCAGCAGCAGGGGCAGTTAGGACCCAACATATGAGCTTGCAGGGGGGACACAAACATTCAGTCCATAACACTCCCAAACAAACTCTGCTCCTAATGTGTAAATAATCCCCAGCACTGCCCCTCCATCTAGCCACGGGCAACCACCATTCTATCTCCTGTCGCTATAAATTGGACTACTATAGGCACTTCAAATGAGTAGAATCATACCATTATTTGCCCTCTTACGTCTGGTCAATTTCACTTAGCATAATGTCTTCAAGGCTTATGCACATGGCAGCCCGTGTCAGAATTTCCTTCCTTTCTAAGACTGAACAAGAATCCGTGGTATGTCTATAGCACAGGAGTTATTCCATTCATCTGCTGACAGGCAGTAGAGTGGTTTCTGCCTCGTGGCTGTAGTGAATGATGCTGCTCTGAAGGTGGTAAAGCTGTGTTGCTTAAGATGATGGTGACAATAACATAGCACTTTTAAAAAATCACATGTTTATTTCCTATTTTTAAAGCTTAGAACTGCATGATATGCTTCTTTATTTTGACATGTGCTCACGGTATTAGCCATTTCTTACCAAAACAGTCAGTATATTATTACAGTTATCTTTGTCTGTGATGGCTGCACAACAATGTGAAGGTATTTAATGACAGTGAACTGTACACTTTAAAAAAACCAATGAATAAAATGTAAAAATAATAATTAAAAAATAGAGAAAGAAAACATTGTTTTTCCACTTATTGAGGCATTTATTGCTTGCTTCTTGTTTGTGCCCTGACAGGGGATTGAACCCCCAACCTTGGTGCATTGGGACAACGCTCTTACCAACTGCGCTACCCAGCCAGGGCTGAACGGTACACTTCAAAATAGTTAAAATTAACCCTGGCTGGTGTAGTTCAGTGGATTGAGTGCGGGCCTGTGAACCACAAGGGTCATTGGTTCGATTCCCAGTCAGAGCACAGGCCTGGGTTGTGGGCCAGGTCCCCAGTAGGGGGCGTGCAAGAGGCAACCACACATTGATGTTTCTCTCCCTCTCTTTCTCCTTCCCTTCCCCTCTCTCTAAAAAATAAATAAAATCTTTAAAAAAATAGTTAAAATTGTAAATTATTATGTATACTTTACCACAACTTAAAGTAGAAGCAGGAGGAGGGGGGAAGGAAAGTGGCAGGTCAGGCAAAGCCCTGTAACTATGACAAAGATTTGAGGCTGTAATAATTTCCATGCATTGTCTAAATTTTTACAAGAAGTCCAGGCAAATGGGTTGCACCAAAAAGGGAGAATCAAGTGCTTCCTTTCCAGTTGAAAAAAGGCCACATGGGAGGGTGGGAAGCCATTGGAGGCGCCCAGCTCACTGGCAGCAGCCCCGGGATTAGGGCCAGCCTGCTGCCCTCTCTTCTGGTGTACAAATGATGGGACCACCACCAGGAGGAGAAGCAGCAGGAATCAGACAACAGGCACGGACTGACTATGTGCTACAGGCAAAGCCCTTCCTGGGTGCCTAGGGATCGGCAGGCAGGTGAGTGAGGGGCACGCTAACCTGACCTTCAAAGAGCTGGTCACAGGTGAGGAGATAAGACTCTAGGAAAGGTACCTGGCAGTGCAAGGTGATAAGGGCCCCTCTCCGCTCGGAACACACCCACATTATAATCTTACCTTTGTATGTTAGTTATTTATTTACAGGGCACTTTACAAGGAAGACTGGGGGATCCTTGAGGGTATTCATGGATTCAGGCATGTATTTTATTACTGTGTACTCAAGCACTGATTTGGGATAGCTGGCATACAGTAGATGCTTACCAAACATATATTACCTAGCATTCAGTAGGCACTCAATAAATGTTCCTTGAATTGAATAAATCAGTCACACCAGGCCTGGCACACAGCTGGTGTTCAATAAATGTTGAACTTCATGAAGGAACAACTAGCACAGGGCCTGGCACACAGGAAATACTCATGAAGCGTTGCACCCTCCTGCCTTTCTGACCTGCCTCCACCCTGAGCCTGAATCCTGGAAACTGAAGCTCAGAAACCAAACTGGACCATCAGGCCGTCATCTGTCCATTCATTCATTCAACAAGCATTTAACAAACACCTGCTGTGCACCAGTCATGGGGATGAAGCAATGAAAAAAAACACAGGCAAGGTAAAGGGCTTATGTGGACATTAGTGAAACCCTGGCGATGTGAGAGATGGCAGGGAGTGATGAGCGAGATGGACTAATCAGAGAAACGCCTCTGTGAGGTGACCTTGAGCTGAGGTCTAAAAGGGAAGAATCAGCCCTGGCTGTTGAGGCTCAGTGGATTGAATGTCACTGGTTCGATTCCCAGTCAGGGCATGTGCCTGGGTTGCAGGCTGGGTCCCCAGTTGGGGGTGTGAGAGAGGCAACCGATATACATCGATGTTTCTTTCTCTCTCCCTTCCCCTCTCTCTAAAAATAAATAAAATCTTTTAAATAAATAAATAAAGCAGCCATGTGAAGATCTGGGGGAAGAGCATTTAGACAGCGGGAACAGCGTGTGCAGAGGCCTTGAGGACTTGGCCTGTGGAAAGAACAGTAAGAAGTAGCTCCTATGCAAGTAAGCTGGGGCAGGGGGTGGAATGGTGTTGGAGAGCTAGAAAGGGGCTAGATCATACATACAAGGCCTTCCCATTCCAGGTAAGGAGCTTGGATTTTATTCTAACTCAGATGCAAAGCCATTGGAGGATTTTAAGCGGTGGGGCCACCTGAATAATGAGTGACTCCCCACTGTCCCAAAAATGTCTGCACCCTAATCTCTAGAACCTATGAACTTGTTATCTCATAGGGCAGAAGGAGCTTTGCAGATGTGATCAAGCCATGTCAAGGATCTTTTGTTTTTATTTTTTATTGACTGATTTTAGAAAGAGAGAGGGGAAGGAGGGGGAGAGAGAGAAAAAAACATCGATTTGTCGTTTCTCTTATTTTTGCATTATCAGTTGTCTCTTGCATGTGTCCTGACTGGGGATTGAATCCGCAACCTTGGCGTACCAGAACTCACTCTAACCAGCAGAACTCCCCGTTCTGGATTATCCAGGTGGGCCTGATGTAATCACAAAGCTCCTCACAAGAGGTAGGTAGACAGGAGGGGCAGAGAGAGGAGATGTGACCGTGGAAGCAGACACTGGACTGATGCCTTTTGAGGAAGGGAGGGGCCACAGGCGGCCAGCTACTAGAAGCCAAAAAGAAAAAAGCAAGGGAATGGATTTCCCCTGGAGGCTTCCAGAAAGAACCAGCCTTGCCATCACCTCAGTCTTAGCCCCTGATGATTCATTTTGGACTTCTGATCTCTAGAGCTGTAAGAGGATAAATTTGTATTGTTTTAAGCCACTAAATTTGTGGTAATTAGTCACAGCAGCATCAGGAAATACAACCAGAGAAGGGCCCGGGTCAGATTTGTTAGAAAGATCGCTCTGGCTGCTGTTACAGAATGACTTGAGGAGGACCAAGAAGGGAAGAGACACCTGGGAGCAGGTAGCTACTGCGGACCTTTCCAGGCAAATGATGATGGTGGCCTGCAGATGGCGGAGGATGCTGGCAAGAAGAAGAGAGACTAAGAAGATTGAAAGGGCTCCATCGCCTGGGTTTTCTGATAGATTAGGTGTTGGGGAGGGAGGGCAGGGTGAAAGGCAAGGGCTCAGGGTGGCTGGCTCCTCGGGTGATCAGCACCCCAATTTTCCCACCTCCCCAGTGGCCTCACAGAACCTCATGGCACTTGACAGGCTGTTCCTGGGAGGCTGGGCATTTTCTGTGTGATGAGACTGGAACTGTTCTCTGGGAAATAAATGCCTGAAGTTTAAAGGCTTTTACAAACCAGGGTGAGGGATTAAAGGCAGCCCAGGGTCAGGAGACAGCTGAGCATGGGGATTTTTAATCTAAACCTTAAACGTTTTTATTTTTCACTCCCTTGGACCCAAGGTGTCACTTTAAATACATGTTTGGCAACATCGGCTGTTCTATTTTTCTTTTTAATTATACAAAGAGAGTCTGGAGACAGCTCAGCCCCAGGATGGAGGAGGCAAGGAAACTTTGGCAGCTGTTGGAGGCAGAGACACTAAATAAAAACCCAGTGGATCTGAAATCCTTTTGAAGGAGCCTGGAGACCTTCTACCCCGGACTTGGTGTGGTTAGCCCTGACTCAGGAGTTCTAAAAGGAGACTGTCAGAGTCATCAGCTCAGAACAGAGAGAGGACAGATGGGCACGTCTCCGAGATAAAAATACCACCAGCAGCAGCTCTGTTCCTATACCTTGAGTTTATTCCTGGGTGTCTTCCCTTCTTTCATCCTCTGAGCAGAAAACAGCTAACTCGACCATTTATTCACATTGATAAAGCACCCCCTCTTACGTGCCAGGCACTCGACTACTCTGAATAGATACTCATATACCAGTATCACCATTTTCTAGATGGGGAATCAGGCTCAAAGAGATTCAACATAAGCCCTACTCCCTGGTCCTGGGCTTGTTTGCCATTCCTTGCCCTTCTCTGTTTGACTCTTTGTCATAGGGAGGCTAATCCCAGCAGGCTGCCAATCAACTAGCCACTGTATAGCCACTAATGGGTGGCAGTGATAGGAACCTGGGGGCAGAAGGGAGAAGCCACAGTATTTCTCCCTCCCTCTGCCCTGGGTAGTATCTCCAGAAGCAGTCACATTTCCTGTGTCTCCAGCTCCCACCAGACAGGCCCACTGTGGGTTCAGCTTGTATCTGGTGACAACACTCCTTCCTGGGTACCAGAAACAGCTCCTTCTGTCCCTCCAACCCCAGGAATGGTCCTGACCCCTCTGGCCACTGCCAAGGTATAAATGCATCTCCCTTCTTGCAGAGTTCTTCCTTTACCTATGAAGCAAGTCTCTGTATATATTCCCCTGTTCTGGTATGTTTTTCCTAGTTGGATTCTCACCGATATTCTTCCTTTTGTAAATAGCAAATTCATTAGATTTGGAATTAGGCAACCCATTAGATTTGGAATAAAACAATCCCCTTTCAGCGAGCACAGAACATCCCACCAGAGGGAAAATAGTAACTGCCGTTTATGGAGCATCGTGCTAATTGCCAGACAAATGTTCTTTCAAGGAACGCTCATAACCCTTTCTGTCAAGTCCCATTTCCATTCTCATTTGACAGGTGGGGCTCAGAGAGGTTGGGCTGCTTACCTAGAGCGGCACAGTTATAAAGTGACCAAGCTGGGATTCAAATTGACGTGGGCCTGGTTCCAAACGCTGTGCCCTTTTCTAATCTTTGTTGACAACTTGAACATACTTGCTGCCCCTGATACACCCATTAGAACTCAGCATCCTTGGCTGGCTGAAGACCCCACCTCAGTTCTCTCCAGGGTACTCCTGGTCTCCTGGGCTGCTGTAACGAGGCACCACAAGCTGGGTGGCCGAGAACACCAGAAATCTGTTGTCTCACAGTTCTGGAGGCCATGTTCCCTCTTAAGGCTCTGTGAAAATCCACCGCAGGCCTTCCTCCTAGCTTCTGGCAGCTGCAGGCATTCCTTGGCTTGTAGATGGCCTTCTTCTCCCTGTGTCTCTTCACATTGTCTTCTCTCTGGGCAGGTCCATGTGTCCAAATGTCCCCTCCCTTTTTTAAAAAAATTTTTTTTAATTTAGTTTTTAGAAAGGGGAAGGGAGAAAAAGAGGGAGAGAAACATCAGTATGTGGTTGCCTCTTATACACCCCCTACTGGGGACCCGGCCAGCAAGCCAGGTATGTGCCCTGACTGGGAACTGAACCCACGACCCTTTGATTTGCAGGCCGGCACTCAACCACTGAGCCGCACCAGCCAGGGCCCAAGTGTCCCCTTTTGATAAGCACACCGGTCATACTGGATTAGGGATCACGGTAATGACCTCATTTTAACTTGGTTACCTCTCCAAAGAAGATTTCATTCAGAGGTGCTGGGAGTTAGGAACTGAATGTATCTGTCGGGGGACACAGTCCAATGCAAAATAGTCCCCCCTGACCCCAGGTGCTGAGTCTCTACAGTGTGACCCAGTGGTCCTGTTTTGTTAATGGAGGATCAGATCTTCCAGGAAGGTATTTAATTCTGCTGACACCCTGGCCAATAAGAGATGCAGTGATTCCTAAATCATGTATGTATTGACAAAATGTATCCCAAGACTTTATTCTAAAATACACAGAGAGATGTAAAGCCCCTCATATAGACAAAGCAATTTTGAAAAAGGAGAACAAAGTTCAAAGACTTAATCTCTTAACTCCAAGACTTAATTTGAAAACTAGAGGAACCAAGACAATGCCTATTGGCAGAAGAACAGGCACACAGAGCAATGGACTAGAAGAGAGTCCAGGAAGAGAGTCACTTCATTTTTGATAAATATGTCCATGCATTTCAATGGGCAAATCTACTTCATTCAAAAATCAGTTGATGGGTCATACACCTAAACATACATGCAAAAACTCTCCAGCGTTTTAAAACTCTGTTTTAAAGTCTTCAAACATAGGTGACTATCTTCACGACCTTGAGGTTGGCAAAGATTTCTTAGCCAGGACAAAAACAGCACTAACCATAAAAGGCACGGGCACAAAGCCACAGACCCAGCAATGGCTTCTGACCGGGGGAAGGGGGAGCCTGAGGAGCCCGGGAACTGGGGATCTTTGTTCTATAAAGGCACAAGCTCAGGAAATGGTGGCTCTTTTTATTATTATTAATTTAGGGATTTCAAGACCCACAGGAGAGGGGAGGCGTGAATGGGGGAAGGGAGCAAACAGGCGAGCGACTATGAGGGGCTCTGACAAAATGCCCTCTTTTTGAACTGAAGTGAAAGCGGTGACTTCTTTGAGGCCTTAGTTGGGCAGGAAGGGGGGGGGGGGGGGGCGGTTCCTCCTCACTTCCTAATAGTCTGCCTGGGGGGTGGGTGACTGGGTGTCCAAATGCAGGGTCCATGAATAGGTATTTGTAAGGTCTCTATTTTGGCTAAAAGAATTGGGGCCTCAGAGTGGTTAAGGTCACACTGCCACTGAGTAGCCAAGGGGACAGCCAACCTTAATCACTGTAAAAGACTAACAGCAGTTAAAGATGCAAGCTGACCTAGTTCAGTCCTCAAACTTTACAGAAGACCTTGCTAAAAATAAACTGCTTGGTTGGTTTTAGTAACTTGCATTTTAACAAAACCTCTGGAAATTCTAATGCAGAGGCATTAGATGGAGGTCAAGTGCCAGACTCTGGGTACCCACCCGATGGGTTTAGGGTCCTGTGCTACTACTTACTGACTCCCTGCCCAATTTTCTCATCTATAATATGGGGACAGTAATACCGCGGGTTGTGGTAAGGAATCTCCAAGTTCAATGTGGGATGCTTAATATAATAAAACAATAAGAATTTAAATATAACATGGGTATATAATTAATACATACTTCTACTTAAATACATTTTATATTATACCTTTGTAATAAATATGTAAATTATTTAATAATAAAGGGCTTTAAATAGTGCCTGTCATTGGTAAGTACAACTTCAGTGTTAACTATTTTTTTCATCCCATATGATGGTGAGCTTTCTACCTGCCGAGGAAGGTCATGCCGTCTCTGGCCAGCCCTGGGCTACTACGCCCATTGACCAGAGTGGTGTGGCCGGTTGCAAGAGCCCTTTCGTTTGGGTCTTTACATCCTCATGCACAGAGTTGACTGAAAAATTCTATTTGGCTTCTTCAGATATAAACCCCAAAAGGCTGAGAGCACAGCTCCCTGACCACTAGGGGGAGTCACACAGAGTGCCTGGAGGCACTGCAGGGAGGAGCACCCTTGAGTTCCAGTTGATTTCTCACTGGCTTGTTTTAGCGACCTTTCACAAGGCACTTTCTCTCTGGGGCCTCAGTTTCTCCATCTGTTAAACAGGCCTTTGGGATGGGGTTGGTGCATCTCATGGCCCCAGCTGTCTCTAACAGGGTGGGGAAAAGCTACTAACCACACGGGCCTTTCAGGACTCTAGGACCCTAGGGTGGGAAAGGAGTTCCTCAGACACCTCCCCCTCAAGTCTGGACAGTACTTTACATTATTATTATTATCACTGATATTATTATGATTGCTCTGTGCAGATCATGGGATTCAAACCCCAGAAAACTAGGAGCGAGGATGGGCATGATATAGGAGCAAGAGAAAGGAGACCAGGCTCCACCCCTCCAAAGTCCCCGGCGGAGTTGCTACCACCACCCCCAGGTCCTTTTGTTCTTCTTAATCATCAAATCTCTCAGCTTCCAGCCGCTTCCTCTTCTGCACCAGCTGGCCTCACTCAGGCCCCAGCAGCCTTCGACTGTTGTGTGTACCCAATTCTGAGCTGAGGGTTTCTTCGAACCAGGGACATTTCATTATTTTATTCACTGACCATTTTCTACAGGGAGTCTGCGGTGTGCCTGACCTGGGAGAGGCCCTGGAGTGATAGCAAAATTGAAACAGATACGAACCTTGCTCTCAGGACCCTCGTCTGTGGGGGAGTTCGGGGCACAGGCAAACTGACCAATACATAAAGCAGGTGATTTCAGATACTGTCGTGATCAGAGCTTATTATAAAGGAAATAAAACGGGGAGGTGATAGGACATTGAAATTGGGAAGCTCTCCCTTTGGAGGTGATATTGGGGCTGAGACACAGATGGTAAGTGGAGGAAGCAACAAGTCCTGAGACCACCAGAGAAACAAGTCCTGAGAGTATAGATTTCAAGTTCCAAGTTCTTTACTCCAGTTTTCATAACAACAGAACAAGGCCTCTGGGGGAATCCCACTCCTGGGGGAGGGAAGGGTGCTTTGGTTTTATCCTGCGATGTGAGTGAGTGGAGGATGTGAGTGAGTGGAGGGACGCTCTCTAGTGGTAACAACAGTTAAATTTCACACAGCTGACCGGGAACGACACCCGCCTGTGATTTGACTCTGGGCTTACCAGGAGCTAAGCTAGCTTCACTCACTCCTGTCTCTGTTCACTTACTCATGCAACAAATACTGAGCACCGCGCACACACCAAGAGATATTTCAGACGCTGTGGGAAGAACTCGACAGTAAAGGATCCCGCCTTCCGGGAGCTGACGGCCTAAGTACTCTACCCCACCTCACCTGCTATCCACCGTTCTGCATCTAAATTGGCCTCCTTATGCTCCAGCCAGGTAGTGCCGCTTCTGGGTCTTTGCACCTGCTTTTCCCTTTCTCCCCTGGAAAGCAGGTCCCTGGCTCGTTTTGTTTTGTTTTAAGATTGTATTTATTTCAGAGAGGGGAAGGAAGGGAAAAAGAGGGAGAGAAATGTCCAAACATCCAGCCTCTGCCTCCTGCACACCCCCAAGCCAGCCCTGTGCCCTGACTTGGAATTCAACCTAGGACACTTGGGTTTGCCGGAGGATGCCCAACCCACTGAGCCACACCAGTCAGGGCAGGTCCCTGGCTCTTGACATCGCTAGTTCAGGTCTCAGCTCAAATATGATAAAATCAGAAAGGTGTGAACTTATTTTGTTTTTCACTGTCTGTTCTCCCCACCAAAATATAAGATTCCGTGAAAGTTACCATTTTGCTGGAGTCCTCTGCTTAGCACTTAGCAGGTGCTCAAGTAAACACTGGACTGGGGTGTTATCCGGTGCCGGCCTGGCCTACTGTGTGTCAGACGCGAGTCAACTGTAAGTGAACGAAATGGACGAAAGAGACCGAAACAATCTCTGCCCAGAGCATCCTAAAATTAAAAGTGCAGCTAGGTCCATCCCCTTTACCCTGATTTATTTTTTTCTATATATTTATCACCTTCTAAACTATTATAATTTACTTCCTGGTGTGTCTCCCCAACCAGAATGAAAGCTCCACGAGGGCTGAAGATCTTGTCCACCTGGCTCATCACCCTACCCTCAGCGCCTAGAACAATGTTGGCAGACAATACGTGCTCAATAAATACAGAATGAATGAACGCTAGATCTCAGCCTGCTTTTTCCTGCAGACCTTGAGCTACCTTGTTCCAAAGGGGAAACGGGCCTCAGGAACCGCCCAGAGGTGACCTCGGGCGACCCGATCAAGCAGTCCGAAGTCTGGGAGGAGGGCCATCAGAGCAGCTGAAGAGATGGGGAGGCGCCGGCAGCGGGAGCGCAGCGGGGCCGGCGGACCTGAGGCACTTCCAGGAAGAGGCGCGAGCGCCCGCGGCGTCGCGCCAGGAACTGTGGGCGGTGCCGTCGGAGGAGACGAGTCACGTGTCCTGCATCGGCACCGCCCACCCGGTCGTGGGCGGGGCGTCAAGGCGGGCGGGGTGCATGCAAATAAGCCCGGGACCGCGGCCAATCGCGGCGCGCGCCGAGGGTCCGGGCCGGGGGGATCCGGGTCGCTGGCTGGCGCGCAGGCTCGCGTCGTTGCCGCCCGTACTTTTGCTAGCGGCGCTGCGTGCCCGTGAGCTGCGGCTGCAACTTCTAGATCTCGTCAAGTCCTCCGCGGCCGGTCGCGCCAGGCCGGGCCCGCTCGAGGGGCAGGCGGCGGCTGCCTCAAGCAGAGGCGGACGTGCAGCGGGGAGTGGGGGCCGCTGCCTCCGCTGGCGCCCGGGCGGGCCCTCGCCTTTGCAGCGTGCTCCATGCATCCGGAGCCCGCCCCGCCCCCGAGCAACAACAGTCCCGAGCTTCCCCTCAGCGGCGGCAGCAACACCAGCAGCAGCCACCGGAGCCGCCGCCGCAGCGGGGACGGGGAGCCCCCAGGGTCGCCGCCGCCGCCGCCCGCCGTCACCTACCCGGACTGGATCAGCCAGAGTTACTGCAAGGTGATGAGCCTCAACGAGCACTCGATGCAGGCGCTGTCCTGGCGTAAGCTCTACTTGAGTCGCGCCAAGCTCAAAGCCTCCAGCCGGACCTCGGCTCTGCTCTCCGGCTTCGCCATGGTGAGCTCGGGCCGCCCTGCCCTGCCCCCTCCCTGCTGTCCCTGACGGCTGGCGCCCGCAGCCCCGACGGGACCCACGGGTCAGGGAGGCTGCGGGTGAGGAGAAGAGCTGGGAGAAGGCTGTCGTGGACCTGAGGAGATATGGGCGACAAGTGACACCCGATGTGGGCGATTGGGTGTCCTACAAATGTCCAGGGTTGGGGGCGGCTCAGGTACCTTCAGATGGGCAAACTAATGCCTCAGGGAGGGGGAAACAGCAGGAAACTCGAGGTTGGTCTGTAGGAACACGGCCCCCACGTCTGTTGGCGGGGCGGGGAAAGGAAGGACATCAAGGGGCTGATCGACTTGGGAGCAGGTGTCCGGAGATGAGCCCCGGAGCGCTCTCGTGTGCCCTGGCACTTGAGGCCGGGGTATTCGCCTTGCTCTGCTGTCACCTCCGAGAGGGGATTTCCTGACACACCTTCTCCCACGCATTTTCAGAGAACCCCAGCCTGGGGATTTGACAAGCACTGCCCGCCCTCAGTGTCTGCTCCAGCAACTTGCCACTGAGTCACCGGGTGTAGGGAAGGAGGGTAGGAAACGTCCCAGTTGAATGGGCTCTTTCTTGACTTGGAGGGTAGGCAGGGTTTCCTCTCCCCCTGCAGGGCCTGGCTGCAGCGGGGTGGGTGAGGCTGCTGGTTGTGCAGAGAGCTGGCCTGGGGATGCCCTCGCGGGCGGGGCGCTCCCAAACAATTCTTGATTATCTGCCTGTGTGAGTGGGGTCTGTCCTGCCCCCCAGATTCTTGATTATCTACCTGTGTGAGTGGGGTCTGTCCTGCCCCCCAACACACGCACGCGCACACACACCGAGGTCCCTAGCCCAGAGCACTCCTACTTGTCAGTGAGTGAGCTCAGCCCTGAGCCTTGAGGGAGTGGCTCCACCCTTGTGTTTTGTTGAGAAGAGAGTCTGTCTGGTACTCTCCTTGTGTTCTGTATAAACTAGTGGGCCAAGGCCGTGGAGCCTGAACTTTTCAGAAGCCCGGAGCCGGCCCAGAGCACCCTAGGTAACAGTGCAGAGGCCCGTGGCTGGGGGACAGGAAGAGCCCTCTGAGCTCTGCCACTGCTTGCCTGCGTGGCCTTAGACAAATCCCTCTCTGGGCCTTGATTTCTGGGTCGCTAAATGAAGGCTGCTACTCAGAAGTTTCTCTGACTTTAAGAATTAAATTGAGGGAGCTTAGAGAGAACGTGTGTGTGTGTGTGTGTGTGAGCTTAGAGAGAACGGGTGTGTGTGTGTGTGTGTGTGTGTGTGTGTGTGTGGTATTCTAGTTATTAGTTTAGGCTGATAGGATGAAATTCTTTTTTATCAGTCCCACATCCTAGGAGACCAGTCTCTGCCGTGGCCTGAAGAATCTCTCAGAAGAGCTGACATTTACCAAGCACTCACTGTGTACCAGGCATTCTGTGGGTTTCCCCAACTTTCACACTAACTCCTCAACCACCCTCTGAGGTGATTTTTTTGTTCTAGGGCTTTCCCAAGGCCATTCAGCGAGTCTGCTAGAGTGGGATTTGAACCCAGGTCTGCTGGCATCCAGAACTCCTCTGGACACTTTTGTCGTTTGTGTAGATGGGGCTCTGATCGATACCCAGCCAGGGACATGTTACGGCCAGGCCTCCTGGAGAACGAGAAATAGAGCAGAAAAGTTATTTTATTTTATTTTAAAGATTTTACTTACTCATGTTTAGAGGGGAAGAGAAGGAGAGAAACATTGATCAGTTGGCTCTTACACACCCCCAACTGGGGACCTGGCCTGCAACCCAGGCATGTATCCCGACTGGGAATTGAACTGGCGACCCTTCGGTTTGCGGGACGGCACTCAATCCACTGAGCCATACCAGCCAGGGCAATTTTATTTTATTTTTTAAGCAAAATAAAATTTTATAGTTTTGAGCAAGGGCGTGACCCCAGTGATTGTCAGCTCTCCACAGCTGAAGACGGTGGGATGCCTGTTCCCTCTTTTTCTTGGAATCATAAATTCATAGCTGCCCAAATCCCTTCCCACCTCAGGAGAAGTGAGGATCAATGGGTGACACTCTCCTGCCTTCTTCCTCTCAAGGAAGCAGGCCTTCCAAACAAATGTCACCTCCCTCTTCCTCTTGCTACAAACAGTGCGGGGAAGTCAGGAGTCAGGGTCAGCCAGTGGCACAGGGGGGGCCTTGGCTCTGCTGATGGAATCCCAAAAAATTTCTGCTGGCAGAGAGGAGCTGAATCCCATGACAGCCTCCATTCTGGGTTAGCAGTTACAAGAGGGTAACTGTTTACCATGTGCCTGGAAATCTATGTGAGAGGTGGTACTGGGGAGGGAGGAGGGCCCAGCAGGGCAGATCTGCCTGTGCCCCACCCCCACCACAGACACCCAGCCTTGTGAGTGAGCCTCCGAGGGGAAGGGGTGCCACATAGCCTGGCACCATGGAAACAGAGTGAGTGAGTTTCCTGGACTACTGTCCCTTGTCCTGTGAGTCAGCACTAGCAACTTCCTAACCCCAAGGGCTTCCTAGAGAGACTTGGAAAACCAGAGGCATGAATGTGACCTTTGATCTTCAGGGGTAGGAGAGTCATTGGGGTTGCCAGGTTCACCTGGTCTCCAAATGAGATTGAGGCAGGTCTCTGAAGAGACTGGAAGAGATTGAGGGACCCCCCCCCCCACCCGCCCCCTGCCATGGGTGGAAGGGCCTGGCCCAGAGTCCTCATGAGCTGAGGAGATAGGCCATGGGACTTCAGGCAAGCAGCTTTGCTTTGGGGGACCAGTTTTCTCATGTAGACAGAGGGGACACGTGTCCTCCTCTCCCAGGGACTTGCATGAGGCTTCATTGCGAGGCCCAGTTAGGCACATGCCAGGTTGAAGAATTTTCCGGATCCAGTGATGTACACCTTAGCTGGACCTTCTAGTCTGCAGACAAGATTCTCGCTCCTGTTGGCATTTCTAGAAACAACAGGTCTTGTTTGGGCTTAGCACCCAGACTTGGAATAAGGGGCCCTGGATATAGCACATGATCAGCATCCTGCAGGTACTTTTGAGCCAAAGGTACTCTCGAGGGCTGCAATTCAGGCCATGTGTGCCTCGGTTTACCTCTCAGTGAGAGGCTGCCAGCCTCGGCCTGCCCCTGGCCTCTGCAGGGTTGTGGTGAGCACACACGGCGTTCTTGGTTTGCCGGGGAGGGCAGGCTCCGGGCGGTGTATAAATGTAACGTTAGCCTAAGCAGAAGATAATTGGGAAGGTCAGCCTGCTGCCGTAAACAAAATGCTTTGCACGACCTGGGATCAATTATTTTTGGATTATCTGCCTCCTCAAGTTCTCTGCCCGCCACCACCCTTTTGTTCCCAGGTTCCAGAGCAGGTTCATAAGTTGCTTGGAATTTCTGTGAAAACGAGTTGGAAGGTAGAGCTCAAATCATAAGACATTGTTGAGCCTCTGTAACATGTTCAGGATCCAGGGGCATGGTGAGAAGTAAGAAATTACTGTTACTTCTCACAGTACTCATGGCTAGTTGTGATCATTGCTGCTGTTGGTTGGGCTCTTGCGAGAAGCTAGACCTTGTGCTAAGTGTTGTACCATCTGTGATCTTCGCACAGCCTCAGGAGGGTTGAATGACATGCCTGAGTAAGCTGCAGAACGCTATGTCGGGGGAGAGCCCCATTGCTGGGGAGAGGAAGCGTCGCAGTGGTGAGAGGTGGAGTTTGGTCAGAGAAAGAAAGAACAGGGGCTCTGGAGCCAGGCATCTTGGGTTCAAACCCTGGCTGTCCCACTTACAACTGTGAGGCCCTGGGGAAGTCACTGAATGTCTCTGGGTCTCAGTTTCCTCATTTGTCAGATGGGGGTAATGGTAGTACCAGCCTCGTTGGGCTGGGGTGAGGATGCATTGTATCAGTACAGATGGTCCCAACTTCAGTGGTTGGATTTAATGATTTTTTTAAACTTTACAATAGTGCAAAAGTGATACACATAATAAATTACAGCACTTTATTATAGAGTAGGCTTTGTGTTAGATGATTTTGCCCAACCATATGCAAATGTAAGAGTTCTGAGCACGTGTAAGGTAGGCTAGTCTAAGCTCTGATGTTCAGTGGGTTAGGTGTATTAAATGCATTTTTGACTTAACGATATTTTCAATTTACAATCAGGTTATTGGGATGTAACCCCATTGTAACTTGAGGAGCATCTGTATTTGCAAAGCATTTAGAATATACCTGTATCCTAGGTATCCAGGAATCTTGCTCACCTTGTTCTCATGGTGTTGGGACTGCTTTTTATAAGGGTTAACAGATTTGAAAGAATGTGACTCCAGCTAAGCCTTGAGGGTAGTAGAGTCACGGCTTCTTGGGAAGAGGCCCCTGGTCAGAGGAATGTTGGAAATAAAGGTGAGAATTTACAGGGTCTCAGGGAAAGGCAGAGGGGCTGCTTTGCCTGGAGGTGAGAGTGTGTAGTAAGTACTAGAGAATGATGAATCTAGCCAGGCACGATGGTACAGCACCTTGAGTGACTGGAGAGTTTGAACTCTTGTATAGGCAATGGGGAGCCATGGAAGGTTTTGTAGCAGAGGAATTACATGATGAATTCTAGAATAATGTAGGTGATGTTATTGTTTACTGAACACCAGGCATGTACCTGGACCTTTTCCTTGCAGTCTTAGTTAATTCTCAGAACAGCTTTAAAGGTATGTACTGTATGTAGATAGGGACAAGGCTCATGGAGGTTAGGATCGCCCAGCTAATAAAAGTCAAACCCTAGTCTGACTTGGAGCCTTCTCTACTCAACTACAGTCCCTCTGCGTCCCCTGTAGCTGGCTGAAACTGGGCCTTTGAAGTCTTCCAGATGTCCAGTTCCTCACTCTGGGATGTGTATAAATGGAATTTTGCCGAATGCCCCAAGGGGACAGTACTGTCTGCCTAGCTGAGCAGCCTTTTGTAAAAGTTCACAAGCGCCTGTGGCACATTTCTGGAATGTTCAGCCAGCATCTGTGTTGGGCTCTGCTGGCTCCTGGGCCCAGTGCTGGTGAAGGACTCCAGGGTTTTCCAGGGGGGCACTATGGTAACCGGTTCGAGGAGTGGGGGGGACTTGGAGAGATAAAACTGAGAAAGTTTAAACAAAAGCCAGCAGGTTTCTCTCTGGTGGGACTTCTGGGAGTCCTTAATATGCTCTGCAGAGCAGATGCCTCAACCTGATGGGACCACAGGCTTTTCTTCAGAGGAGACTCTCCGGGGACTGTGATCATCAGAGAGTCCCCTTCAGGGGCATTGGTTTAACCTGGGAATCGGCCAACTTTTTCTTACAGATAGTAAATATTTTTGGCTTTGCAGGCCATGTACTCTCAGTGGTAACGACCAAAGGCTGCCATTTGAGCTTAGCTGGCAGGTAAATGAAGGGGTGTGGCCGTGTGCCAATAATACTTTATTTGCAAAAATTGTGGTCTGCGAGCCACAGTTTGTCGGCCCCTGGTCTCAGTGGCAGTCTCCAAGCTTTTGAGTGCACTTCTCTCAAAAATTGTTAGTACTAGCCCCAGGATCTGTACGCTTATATATACAAATACGTGTACATATATATGTATGTGTGTTACACCTTATGTGTGAAATGTGTTCTAATAAAACATAAAAATACAATGCAGTAATAAAAAGTTGAAAGGGTGAGCTAAATAAGGTCATTAGAAATTGTGATAGAGTCTTCTGATTTCTACTGGGTCACACAGAATTGTCTGTTGGACATTTTAGAGACCCTGGGTTGAAACACCTAAAGGTCAGGTCTTACCTCCACTTATCTCTTCATCATTTTTTTTTTTAATTTAAAAGATTTTATTTATTTATTTTTAGAGAGGGAAAGAAACATTAATGTGTGGTGGCCTCTCATGCACCCCCAACTGGGGACCTGGCCCACAGCACAGGCACGTGCCCTAACTGGGAATTGAACTAGTGGTCCTCTGGCTTGCAGGCTGGCACTCAATCCACTGAGCCACACCAGCCAGGGCATCTTCACCATTCTTTTACTGAAGCACCACCTGGAGGGCAGGGCCCAGTGCTGGGTGCTGGAGGAGGAGGGAAATAGAGTGGAGTGGGGGAAGCATGACCTGTCCCCGCATCTTTAGAACGTGTTCGGTGAAGGGCAGTGGTGGAGGAACATTGGTGAAGACCCTCATCACAGCCTGAAAATACTTATTTGCCCTGGAGTTGGGAGTTGGCTTCCTTAGTTCCTGATTTCTCTCCAGCAGAGCCACAAGACCCTGCAGGCACATAATAGCTTCTCAATAAATATTTTGCATTAGTGTATGAATGGCCCTGTCCTCACCTGGGAGGCCATGGAACAGCAGTGACTTGGAAGGTAAAACCTAGAGAAGCCAGAATTAGGCAGATGAAGACAAAGTGTAGGCCTCTCTTCCCCTTCCCTTCCCCAACTTGTTAGTGATTTATAGCATAAATTTCGGGAGTTGCAACTAGCATTTTTTTTTTTTAATGGAATAAGAATGGAATGAAATAAAGTAGCAGCATGCATCCTGTGTTGATCATGTTTTAAGGATAAGTATTGTTTGGTGGAATTTTTGTTTCTGTTATAAGTGTGTGTATCTATTTATAGAAACATATGGAATCCTGGAGGTAGTGGTCCAAAGAGTCTGTAAACCACTCATCTAAGCCTCAGTCCTCTTAATAGGTGGTTTGCATCTGAGGTGGGAAGGGCAGGCTCAGACAGCTCTGGGTGACCCTGAGTGACGCTGGGTGACTGCGGCTTAGCGGCTCACCTGTTCCAGGCTGCAGCCACCCACCCTCCTCAAGGTGAACAAGAGAAGTCCAAGAGTTGGGAAAAGACAGGTCTCCCAGCTGTGGGCTCTGGGGTCGGGCCAGACATTGGAGGGCAGCCTCAGAAGGGCCTGGACTTCCAGGCGCCAGGTGGCCAGGGTCTCTATGGAGCCCAGCAGGAGTGAGGAGAGATGGTTGGCATTCAGGCATCGTGGGCAGACCCTGGCAAAAACAGCCAGGCCCTACCTTTCAGAATCACATGATCCTCTTGGCTCAAGCCTGAAAATTGGCATCCCAGCATAGCATGTAGGGGAAATCCATGGGCCATTTTGAGGTGGGGCTGGTCGTCTCTCACCCTTCCTATCTATCCCTTTGGGACCCCTGTGGCCAGGTTCAAGCAGACCCGTGGCTGGATGGGAGATGTTTATTTTGGTTTAACGAGCCCAGCACTCTGGCTATATTTACCTTGTGAAGCTGCTTGCAATCTGATCTATCTCTCCCGGACTCAGCAGGGGCCCTGGGAGTCGCCTGCCAGATTCATGAGGCCCCTGTGACTTTATGCTCCTTTCCCTTTGGTGAGGAGATTTCCCAACCCAAGCGGAAGCATTCTGGAAAAAGCAGTAGCTTTATTCCTGGGAGCAGTTTTCACCAGGATCCGTGATTTGTGCCAACTGTTCCCTTAGCCCTGTGGCACGGAACTTATCCCCAGTGTGGGAACGGCACATGGAGCCAGCCTGCGTGGTCAAAGTTCCAGGAATTGTAGGGTCCGGCGAGGGTGATAGGGTTTCTTCCGGAGCACGGCCACAGGTCTCTTCCTCATCCTCAGAGGGCCCAGTGTCACAGACTGAGCCACCCCGCCTCTCCCTGGCCCAAGAGCCAGAGGAAGGCTGGCCAGTTCTGGTGTCCCCAGGCCAGGTGTGTCCCAACAGCTGCGTGAGGCCTGTGATTGTAACAGAAGGTGTGGAAAAGGTGGTTTCTGTCCTGCTGATGTGGCCATCTGGCCAGGTATGGTTTGGGGTACACTTTTTCCTTGTGCCCAAGGGTTGTACCTGGGGCAAACAAGGCTCAAAATGGGGATCCAGTCCCTCTCCTACACCCAGGTATAGAACATGGGCATGTGGGGTCAGCTGACTCCAGCCTGAGCTGAACGCATCCAGGGACTAGTTCTCTTCCACTTCAAGCCCTGTTTCTCTTTTTAACTAAGATTTATTGAGCACCTCCTGTGGGCCGGCCCTGTGTTAAACACTGACATGTCAGGACCTATTTCATCTCCTCAGCACCTGACTTAGTCCGTCTGGGCTGTTATTAACAGAGTACCACAAGTGGGTCGCTTGTAAACAACGGGCATTTATTTCCCACAGCTCTGGAGGCTAAAAGTCCAAGATCCAGGCACCTGTAGATTCAGTGTTTGGTAAAGGCCGACTTCTGGCTTATGGATACCATCTTCTCACTGCGGCCTCACATGGTGACATGGTAGTAGGCAAGGGGTCTCAGAAGCCTTTTATTGATTTTTTTTTAAATTTTTTAAGATTTTATTTTTTAGAGAGGGGAAGGGAGGGAGAGGAACATCAGTGTGTGGTTGCCTCTCACACGCCCCCTGCTGGGGACCTGGCCTGCAACCCAGGCATGTGCCCTAACTGGGAATTGAACCAGTGACCCTTTGGTTCACAGGCTGGTGCTCAATCCACTGAGCCACACCAGCCAGGGCTTTTTATTGATTTAAAAAAAAAAAAAATTAACAAGAGAGGAAGGGGGAGAGAGAGAAGCATCGATATGTTGTTCCACTTAGTTATACATTCATTGGTTGATTCTTGTATGTGCCCTGACCAGGGATCGAACCCACAACCCTGGTGTATCAGGACAATGCTCTAACCAACTAAGCTGCCTGGCTAGGGCTGCAGCCCCTTTTATAAGGGCACCAGTCCCATCCTGGGGGCTCCACCCTCATGACCTAATCACCTTTCAGAGGCCCCCACTCTTGACACCATCACATTGTGGGTTAGGGCTGCAACCTGTGAAACTAGAGGGGTGTTACAAGCATTTGGTCTGTAGCAGCAAAAGCATGTGAAGGAGATGTTCCTGTCCCTCCCTTCCCACAAGGGTTAGAGCCAGGTGGCCTTGAGTTCAGATTATTCACTCAACAGCAGTGTCACCCTTGGGACCGCCAACCTCACATCTCTGAGCCTCAGGTCCTGCTGATAATTGTTAACACTTTATTTAGCTTATTATGTGCCAGGTCTCCTTCTGAGGGCTTTATAATTGTGAACTCTTTGAATCCTCATAACAGCCATGAGAAGTAGGCCCCTGTTCTGTAGATGTGGAAGCTGTGGCACAGAGAGGTTGAAATACTTGTTCAAAGTCACCAGATTTGTAAGTGGAGGAGCCAATGAACTCTCAACAGCCATATAGAGGGGAGATACCAGGTAAGGGAGCAATATAGGCCCCCGGCCCCTCTTCACCTGCTCATACGCTCCTAGTGTCCAGCTCAGGGCCTGATGCACCTAATGGGTCTGGACATTTCCAGAGAATGAATAAATAGTAGTGGGCCTGGGGCAGCTGAGCAGCAGGCTCTTCTCCTTGTCCCTTCTCTGGTTTCAGGTTCCAGGGCAGCAGGCCAAAACAGGAAGAGGAGGCCCTGGCTGGGTAGTTCAGTTGGTTGGAGCATCGTCCCATACACCAATAGGTTGGGGGTTCAACTCCTAGTCAGGGCATATACCTAGGTTATGGGTTTGATCCCCGCTTGGGGCATGTATGGGAGGCAGTCGGTCAGTGTTTCTCTCTCTTCACCCTGCCTTCCTCTCTCTAAAATCAAGAAACATATCCTGGCCAGTGTGGCTCTGTTGGAGTTTCATCCTGTAAACCAAAAGGTTCAGTTCCTAGTCGGGGCACGAAAGAGAGGCAACTGATTGATGTTTCTTTCTCACATTGATGTTTCTTTCCTTATTTCCCCTTTCTTTTAAAATCAGTAAGCGTGTCCTCGGGTGAAGATAAAATAAAATAAACACACATTTTTTTTTTAAAAAGAGTCAACCAGTGAATACATAGATAAGTAGAACAACAAGTCAATGTTCCCCCCTTTCCTCTCTCTAGAAATCAATAAGTAAAAATAAAAAAACAGAAAGAGGAAGTGGTGGGGGTGGGAAGGTAGCAGGAGGCAACCCCTGCTAGAGAGTATATGGCCCCCTTTTCCTCTGTGGGCACCCCCAGGGACAGAGACCATGGGGCCTCCGGATGTGGCCTTTCACTCACTGCACCCTGGTGGCCTGCCCTGATGCCCCATATCCCTTAGATGTACTAAATTCTTGGGGTTGGCATTAGGCCACCCGTGGTCTTAAAAATGGCCAAAATCCTAATGGCACTTCTCCAGCTTTATATGAACTTGAAATCTTTTGTAAACTCCTGGGCTGAAAAGCTCATATAATACTCAATTGTGGGAATTACACAACAAAGATTTGTGGATCCCATTGAACTTGTCTGAAAAGTTCTATGAATATATAGGCCCAGGCCTTCTGAGGAAAATGTCCATTGTCACCAGATTCTCAAAGGTGTTGGACCCCAAATCAGCTCTAGATTGTGTGTATCCCTCCAGCCAAAGGAGAGAAATCTCAGAGGATTTCACATAGAGACAGTGGGTTTGGGGATGATGTTTGTAAACTGAATAAGAATAAGAATAATTAATAAAGCTCCCTTTCACTGAGGGTTTATACTCCGTGCCAGGCACTTGGTCCGTTACTTTGGATGAACTCAGTCCTCACAACAACGGTCTGAGCCATGTGCCATTATTCCCATTTTTAGATAAGGAAACCAAGTTCCAGAAAGTTAGGGGAACTTGCTAGAGTCACAGCCTAATAAAAGGCAGAGGAATCAGGGTTCAAAGCCAGGCTGCTTGGCTCCAGAGCCTGTTCCCCTAACCACTGACCCACACTGCCTTTCCAGGCCATAGGAAAAGTGCACAGGAGCAAGAAATGAAAGCGACCTGGGCCAGACACTACAGGCAGGAGAGCTGGTGGGGAAGGAAGGAGCCCACCACCCTCCCCAGGAGTAATTGGGGTTAGGGCAGGCTGGTATGGGGCTGGTGGACACATTTCAGCATTAGACCCTCCGCTCTCTGAGCCTGCACATAAATAGTGAACACTTCAGGAAGGGTCACTGTCCTTAATGGTATTGTCATTGGTGCTTGTGGTTCCAGGCCCCAGCAGGCAAGCCCTGGCAGTATGCCCACTGCCTGCTGCTCCCAGCCCAAATCTAAGGAGCTGGCTCCTGCATGCGGGGGTGATTTGCAAGGCCCAGCTGAGATACATGCACCTGGTGACCCCAGATCCATAGGTCTCCAGGAACTGGGTAGAAGCTAGTATGTCATTCTTGGGGCCTTGAAGCTGGAACTGAGGCCTGGGGAGTAGATGGCCCCAGGACTAGAGCCAATCTCTTCTAGGAAGCCTCCTGATTCCTTGTTGGTTGGTGCACTGGATTCTCAGAAGGGGCCTGGGCATGACCTTCACCTCCATCCCCACCCCCCTGCTGGAGAATGGGAGTGAGGGGCCAACAGAGAGTGTAGTGGGTGGTTGCTTTTTCTTTTTTTTTAATGCAAACTTTTTGTCATAGTAAGATAGATATAAAACCATTTTAACCATTTGTGGTGTTTGGCTTTTAATGGCTGCCTGAGTGGTAAGAGCAATGTATGCTATTTGGGAGGTGTTTGCCATGTGCCAGGAGCTCTCATTTAATTGTTAAAATAATCCTATGGATGAACATGATGTTCCTGTTTTACAAATAAGAAAGCTGCGGCTCAGAGAGGTTCAGTGACATTCCCAAGGACGTGTAGCTATTGGGCAGCAGAACTGGGTTCAAACCCAGGCAGCCTACTTTCTTTACTAGTACTTTCTGCAGCTTCTCAGCCCTGAGTAGATGAGTCTAATGATCCCCATTATACAACTGTGGAAACTGAGGCTCAGAGAGACCACGTGACTTGCCCAGGGTCCCAGAGTTTGACAGAAGGAAAGCCTCTGTGGGCCATGACTGTCCTGGCGCTCAGCCCGCCTCTTCCCTACCCCCAGGTGGCGATGGTGGAAGTGCAGCTGGACGCTGACCATGACTACCCGCCGGGGCTGCTCATCGCCTTCAGTGCCTGCACAACAGTGCTCGTGGCTGTGCACCTGTTTGCGCTCATGATCAGTACCTGCATCCTGCCCAACATCGAGGCGGTGAGCAACGTGCACAACCTCAACTCGGTCAAAGAGTCGCCCCACGAGCGCATGCATCGCCACATCGAGCTAGCCTGGGCCTTCTCCACCGTCATCGGCACGCTGCTGTTCCTGGCCGAGGTTGTGCTGCTCTGCTGGGTCAAGTTCTTGCCCCTCAAGAAGCAGCCGGGCCAGCCACGGCCCACCAGCAAGCCCCCAGCCACCGGTGGGGACCCAGATGTCAGTGATGACAGCACGGGCGGCATCACCCCGGGCCAGGCTGCTGCCATCGCCTCCACCACCATCATGGTCCCCTTTGGCCTGGTCTTCATCGTCTTCGCTGTCCACTTCTACCGCTCACTGGTCAGCCATAAGACGGACCGACAGTTCCAGGAGCTCAACGAGTTGGCAGAGTTCGCTCGCTTGCAGGACCAGCTGGACCACAGAGGGGACCACCCCCTGACTCCCGGCAGCCACTATGCCTAAGCCCTCCTGGGCCTGGGCAACTTCCTAGCTTTTGCCTTATGCCCTTCCCCAAGACCTTGTCCTGCTCCAGCCTCAAGGACAGCCTACACGAAGTGCGGGCTTCTGTCGGGGGGCAGAGAGTGGTGGGAAGAGGCTCTTTTTAAAGAGAAATAACTGCACTCTGAAACTTTCCTCTAAGAGAATAAGCACTTCCTATTCTTCCAGCTCTGGGTTCACCTCTGTTAGGAGGCCATTGATGGGAGCCAGAGCCCGGACAAATGCTCCCTTTGTCCCTCCTCCTTGGCCATGCCAATGCCATCTGGATGCTTCCTGTCCTTTCTAGTCTTGACCTCCCCCTGCCCCCATTCAGTGTTGAATGTGTGTGTGCGTTTGTGAGCACATAAATATACTCATAAGGGATGCCTCCTCTTGTGTCTGTATCTGTTGGGTCTAGGCTGCCTGCTATTATTTCTCTTGGTGCCCCAATCAGGTGAGCCTTTAAGCAGATTATTTTTTTCAAGATTTTGAGAAATTTCAAACCTACAAAAAAGTTGCATGAACAGTAACTGAAAATATATATGCGGTCAGTGCTTGTTACTCGTGGTAGTTCTGTTGTATAAAATTACCGTGAACACTGAATTGGTGGCTACCGAACCATCACTCCTACGGGAAAGACAGGGTTAGGGTTCCTACGAGTCTCTGCTCCCAATATTTCTGTCAACTGATCAATACATAACCTTGTTTTATGTATGTTTCCACTTAAAGACACCTTATTTGGTATATATTGTTGATTCATTGCCATTGAATTCAGGGCCAGAAGAACTATCACTCGTGCCTGAATGAAGCTTACCTGCCCGGCACTGCCATTTTCTCTGTAAGGCACATCACAGCCTTCCTGTGCTCAGGTACACTAGACAGTAAGCACTTCAGCACTTGAGGGCCAGTTTAAACGGTGAAATCAACAAAAGGCACAAAACATAAACAATGTGGCACTAAAGAGACTGAAAAGGATACTTGTTTACAGTATGAGAGCTGAAGCAAGGCAGCTTCAACTTCAAGTAGGCAAATTTGCAAATACAGAAGCCGTGAGTGATGAGGATCACCATGTTCCCCCTCCCCCGAACTGTATGCGTTAGTTGCAGATATCATGACCCTTCGTGCTTAAATACTTCCTCGTAAAACCAAGGATATTCTCCTGTGTAACTACGATTCAGTGATCAAACTCAGGAAATCTGGCATTGGTACAATCCTAATAGAACATTCACATTGACTTACCTACTTGTCCCAATCATGTCCTCTAGCAGTGATTTTTTCCACCCAGGATCACGGCGTTCCATTGAGTTGGAACAGCCTCTCTTGTCCTTTATGACATGGACACTTTTGAGGCGTCCAGCCCTGTGGTTTGTATTTAGAATGTCACCTCAGTCTGGTTTCTCTGATATTTTGTCATTTTTGCAGTTGGGTTGTGCACTTTGGCAGGAATATTTGTCTCCATTTTGCAGATGACATGATTGATACCCAAAGAGGTTAAATAATTGGCAAGAATTTGAACCTAGAAAGTCTGGCCCAGAGCCTGAGATTTCACAGAAATCTTACATGGGAGGATTCTGGCTTTGCTTAAGAAATCAGAAGACCCAGCAGTAGCCCTGGGCCTGCCTTCTCATGGAGCAATAATGAGCAGGAGCTGAGTTGTAGCCACCCTCTTCCTCAGAACATACGTTTGCTACAGCCCCTACTACTACCTTTTGTCTTACACCAAGCCAGCTGCATCTGTGCTGCGTGCCTGGTCCCCATGAAGCTCTGAATTGGAGAGTTCTGCCTGTCTGATCAAGTGGGGTTTATAAATACAAAGTGCTCTGGCTAAAGTGAAAATTGGTGGGGGAAAGTGTGGCCTTAAGATCTTGTCCTGTGCAGATTTGAACTTGACCAACAGCAGCTCTGTGGGCTGAGTGGGGAAGGGGGCCATCCTTTTTCCTATTGCAGCTTCTTGCCTCTGCCCTGCATCATATGCACCCGGGCTCACCCCTCCCCCGTTCCTGGATGGCCTGAACTGAGTAGAACAACTAAGACAGGATCAGGGCCCCTGGGCGAAACCGTCCACTGCTGCCCAGAGAAGACACAGGTGCCTTCCATGCATCCTCAAGAGATCTGCCTCCCCACCTCTGAGGAGACCTAGAATCCCGCTGGAATAATTCTGGTCTGTGACTGTAGTCTTAGGTTTTCTCTCCTAAACTTTCCTGAACTCAAGAATCACCACATTGGCCTGTAAAATGCAGATATCCACGCCCTTCCCCTTGTATGTCTGATTTTCTTTTTTTTTTAATTACCATTTACTCCCCCCCCCCATGATTCTGTATTTTTAACAAGCACTCCATGTACTCAAACCCCGGCAACTTAAGGAAATGCTGGTAGTTAAGAACAGTCTTTAATTTTGGTTTTATTCTTATTTTGAACAGAGGATACATGCACATGGTTCCAAATGCACAGTGAAAAGTTGCCCTCCCCTGTTCCCAGTTCTCCCCAGAGACAACCATCTGTTGCTAGTTCACTTTGTTTCCCACTCTGCTCCCCAGAGAGAGTTTATACGTAAACCTGCACGTACCCCCTTTTTCTGAACAATGGTACCCTGTGCACACTGTTCTGGACCTTAACAGAGGATAAGTGTACGTGCAAGTACAGTCACTTTCTGGGTAGTGACTTGTGGACCCCTCTGGACCTCAGTTTCCTCCTCTAAAATGGGACGAGTAATAGCAGAACATCATAGGTTGTTGGGGGGAGGGGGTCAGGGGTCAGGACACAAATAAAGCTGTCAGCATAGGACCTGGCACTGGAGTGAGCGTTCTATGTCTGGCTAATTCTGTGTCCCAAACAGGCCAGGCTCAGCTTCCTGGTGTCTGGTATGGACCCCCATGCCTTGGGTCAGGCCACCCTGTTACAATTTAGAGGCAGAACCTCGACAGTGTCAGTGAGCATTTATTGAGCCCTTACTACATGCCAGGTGCTTGGTGAGGCCTTCATACCTCACAATATTTCAGGATTCCACTGTTGAGAGCAAGAGCGTGCTGAATCATTCTTTGGTAGAGTGTTTATATTGTAGCTGACAAACCAGATGCCCCCGAGGAAGGGTGCCGTGTTTGATCCTCACAGTAACCACCACGACACTGGGTGGTAAGTACCATTACTGTCCCAGATTAGAGGAGAGGAAACCTAGAGAGCAGAGAGGTGGGGTCACATACCCAAGACCACACAGCTAATACGTCACGCTGGATTCACACCCAGGCGATCCTTGCAGAGCTCCTGTCGCTCCTCATTATGTAAGAATCTCTTATGCAGCAATGTCGTCTACATGAGACTTATGCAGAGCCCTCCCCAGACACCTCTTCACAGTTAACCTCGATACACATTAGTCGTCATGATGACATCTGTGAGCAACTGTGGGACCTCTGAAGTCCCATGTTACAGAGGAGGCACGGGGGTTGCTTGCCAAGGGTCCCAAATCCTGTAAGTCAGGGATTCTTGGCCCCGGCTCTATGTCAGGATCATCTGGGCAAGATCTGAAGGCCCAGGCCTCACCCCAGTCGAATGAGAAATTCCGGGCGTGGATCCTGGGCATCTGGCTTTTAGAGCTCCCACGGGATTCCAAAGTTGAGAGCCCTTGTGTTCGACCAAGAAGCCAGGTCAGGTTTAACCCCAAATCTTAGGGACCAGTGTGACCAGATACAGGCTTTCTTCTCTCTGGAGTATTTCAAGAGGGCAGAGACACCCCCTCTAGGCCCCCCCTTAGGGTCAAGCCTACCTCTTCTCTACTTGAAATCCCTCCCATGCTTCCCCTGCCCCCCAAACCTGACACCACCAGCCCCAGGCTAATGCCACCAGGTGCTCCTTTATTCTCATGCTCTCAGGGGTAGGGCCCTAGAATGAAACAAGAGGGTACCCAAGGCCAGCTGGAGAGAGAAGCACTGGCACCCTGTTGGCAAGGAATAATCCAGTGCTGGGAGGAGCGACATGCCAAGGGTGTGCCGGAGTCACAGCACACTCCTCCAGTGGGAGCCGCACCGGTCTGAGCAGTTGGGTAACATGGTTTTGACTTTCTCCTGATGCTCTGGTAGTCTCTGTAGAGGCAAAGGGGTGGTGAAAGCTGGCTTTTCAAAGACACTATCAACACCCTCCCCTTGAGCTCCACTTTTACCCACAGCAGGGGGGGGCTAGGGCTGAATGGGCCCACTGGACAGATGTGCAGGTGGAGGCCAGGCGCAAACCACCCTTCGGGTATTCGGGGGTGAGCCCGCCACCTGATCCCAAGCAGTGTTCCTCCCAGTAAGCCCAGGGTACAAATGGGAAGGCCGGGCAGGACTACAATGAACTGATCTTCAGTGAAATGGGTTCTAAAGGTGAGGAACCAAAAAGGACCAGCGGGACTGCCAGAGGAGGAAACCCACCCTCTCTGGTCCTAGCCCTGAACCCCTTGGCCAGAGGAGACTCCAGGGGCTGCCTCGCTCACACAGAGGTTAACAGGTGTGCCCCTCCCCTCAACCGGCGTCAGTCTTCTTGTTTTTCCTCTGCCTTCTTGTACATGGCCGACGCTTCCTCCAGCATGCCTTCGGGGTCTAGAATTTCAACCTGGGGAGAGGCATCAGGGGTGGGTTTGAGGCACATAGAAGTCCCAGGCTGCCAATTTTATGAGGTATTGCCTGGTTTTGGTGGTGCTGACAGCCTTGTGGGATGCTGCCTGCCTCCCTGGAGATGCCCTGACTGAAAACAAAACATTGCCTGTTCACTGGTTGGACTGAGCTGGGGCAGGTCAGGCTGCATGTGGCTTGGGAGGTGTTCTTTTCTGTCTTTCTGGGTGTGGTCACAGTGCCCTGGTGAGAGATGCCCACCTTAGGAATGGGGAACTGGGTGGGCTCAGGGGCCTCATCGCGGCCAAAGTCGATCATTGTGCCATACTTGGCTATATTGTCCACCCAGAAGCCTTCAAACAGCTGACCGCTGTTCAGGTAGAAGAAACGCCCCGACCCGTTTTTCAAGCCTCGCTGCCAGTGGCCCTCGTAGCGGTTCCCATTCTCTGGAAGAAAGGACAGAGGTGTGGGTGCTGGGCACAGCAAACAAGGCCAGACCACTAGGCCGGCCTGTCCGCCATACCCTGCTGGCCCTCTGCCACTTAAGTTTTCAGGAGACTGGCTCCAGGTTCCTCACGAAGAGCACCTGCTATGTGCCAGGCACTGGGGAAACAGTGAGGGACAAGAGAGACACAGTTCTGGTCCTTATGCAGCTCACAGTCTAAAGGGACAATACCACCAGCTTTATAGACAATGTACTATGGGCCAGGCCCTATTTTAGGCACTTGACAGACCCCCTCATCTAATCCTTATCACAGTCCTATGAAGTGGGCACTATTATTATTTCCATTTTACAGGTGAAAACAGGCACAGAAAGGCAAAGTAACCCCCATGATTATACATCTGGTGCTCAAAAGGAAAGCCAACAGGTTCTGAGAAGAAAGAAGAGAATGTGCTGTAGGTGGAGTGGGCGGAGGAAGCCTCTCCAAGGTGGAGACAATGCAAAGATCTGGGCATCGTCTTTCTGTTCCAGGGAGAGGGAACAGCAGTGCGAGGGCCCTGAGGCAGAAAGTGTGGCAACTGAAGGGAAGTTAATATGGCTGAAACCAAGGGAGTCCAGGGGAGAGGGGTGGGAGGTGAAGCTAGAGGGGCAAGCAGGGCCAGGACATGTGGGCCCCCAGACCACAGGCAGTCTGAACTCATTCTGAGGGCAATAGGGAGCTATGGAAAGTGGAAAGCAGGGCAGTGACAAGTTCCATTTGTAAAGAGCTCACTCAGGTTATATAGAGAATAGATTAAGTCCTGACACCAGTGTGGGCTTCTCTTTACTCTTTGCTGGGGAATATTTTTCCCTAGTTCAATGCATATCCAGCTCCTTCTCTTCCTTCAGGTCTCTGTTGAAAGGTTGCCTCCTGAGGAAGGCATTCCCTGACTTCCAACTCTCAATCAATCTGAATAGTCCCTGTCACCAGCTCCTTTGTCATTCTCCAACACACCTTCCTATTCCTTAGCACTTTTTGACCTCACAGCTAACAGACTGTGTGACCTTGATCAAGTGACTTAACCTCTCTGGTGCCTCATTCATTTGTAGAGTGGGGCCAGGAGTGCCAATGCTATCGAATTGTAGAGAGGATTAAATGGGTTCATGGCTGTATAAGTGTAACTATGATTGTTATGACCATAAGAAAATGTCTTAATTGTTCATTTTTATTGTTAGGCTCTCCATTTAGAGTATAAGCTCCCCCAGGGCAGGGATCTGGTCCTGTTGTTCCCCTTAACCCACACTGGAGCAGGGTTTTGCTGGGGCGTGGCCTGATGGGGGCGTGGTCAGGCAGAGCCCAGAGGACTAAAGTGAGGGCGTGGCCAGCAGGGCTGGGGTGTGGTCATGTGGGCGTGGTCGGCAGGTGGGTGGGGCACTCACTCATGCGTAACATGCCCTCCCCTTCCGGCTTGTCGTTGCACCATTGGCCTTCATAAATGTCACCATCGCTGTAATACATGCGGCCCCACCCGCTGCGCTGGTTGCAACACCACTCACCCTCATAATACTCTTTGGGTCCGAAAAACTGGATCCCATAGCCCTGAAAGCATGAAGGTAAATCTGTTCACTTCATGGCGCCCCTCTACCTCTAGGAAAGCCCCTACCATCCTCCCTGGCACCCAATCCACACACCTGGGTTTCTTCCTTGCTTCCTCTCAGTCTGGCACCGTGTACTGAAAAATCGCTCCAGGCTGCCCATTTCCCTCTGCTACCCCTGCATGCAGCCCGCCGTTCTTTCTCCCCTCCTCACTGGTCCCTTCTTCCATCTCTCATTCTTCCCCCCCCCACCCCACCCCCACTCCGCCCATGCATCCTCTATACAGCAGCTAGAAGAGTCTTTACATTGCCCGGCTGATTATGTTAACCCCAACTGTGATTTGACCCTCTTAAAAGTAACAGTTGCCTCTGAGGATCAGATCAAAGCTATGGACTTTCTCCCCAGAAAAATGAACATCATCAACACCATACTTAGCATCCAACCACAGAGAATCATGGACTCCCCACAGATCACACCTAAGGAGGTTGGGTGAAGCAGCTCAAGCTTCCCGATTCCCCACCAACACAAGGCCCACACCTACACCTCCTCTTACCCCCACCCCTTTGGGCACACACACCTTGCTGACATATCCTTCCTTTTGTTACTTCTGCCTCCTTTGCTACTTCCCCTTCTCCTTTTTTACTCCAAGGTTAACTGCATTTTTTAATGTCACCTCCTACAGGAAGCCTGCCTTGAATGAATGCTTAATAATCCTCCTCTGGGTTCCCTGTGCAAACCTCTATCCTAACACTGTATTATATGTACATTGTTTATTTCGAGGTCTCTCTCCCCACTGGCCAATAAACAATTTGACAGCAGAAATCCTGGGCCCTACCATTTGCCAGCAGTGTGACCCCAAGCAAGGCACTTCACCTCTCTGAGCTTGTTTCTTCATCAGTAAATGGGGGGATGATGATGATGATGTGTTAGCTAAAGTACAATATCATGTTCCAAGATTGCAATAGCAGTTGTTCAATAACAATATTATATTTGTATGTTACTGTGGCCTATGGTGAGGATTTGAGTGTTTATGGATGAGGACATCCTCTGGCTAGCTCCTACCCCTGGGACCTAGGACCTTCCTCTCTTGTTTGATGACTAAGGGTGTGGCCTCAGCTTTCTTGCTCCCACTCTTCCTACCCTCCTCTTATCCTGGCCCAACAGAAGGGGGATTCTCAGAAAAGGCTGCCCAGGGAAAAGAAAGCCAGGAAATGAGTGGAGGAGAAGGGGGAGGAGTCTCCCCCCACCCCACAGCCCACAGCCTGGCTGGCTTCTTGTAGCCACAGGGTTTCAAACACTCCTCCCTGGGCCCTCTCCTCTGGCTTCCTGTTTCCTGGATTTTGTTCTGGGAAGCTTGGCGATTCCCCCACCCTTCCTTCTACCCACACAGTACCCCTGTTCTCCCCTCAAATCCACCCCTTCTTTTCTCCCAGGCCTCTCTGACTCCTCCCCCCCACCCTGCTCCCCCTCCACACACACACAGCTGGCTTTCAGCCTGGCCCATGCCCCAGGGCATGATAGGAACCACTCACCGATTTCTTACCGCCTTTCCACCAGCCCGAGTATACTCTCCTGTTCTTTCCAGTCTCTGGGTCAGGAAGGCTGAGGGTGCCATAGCCATCTCGCTTCCCAGACTTCCAGTCCCCTTCATAGATGGCCCCTGTCTTCTTCCAGATCTGTGTTCCTTTTCCTGATGATACAAAGATGGGCCAGCACTACAGACATGGCCACATGGGGCTGGAGGGCAGTTGCTGGGTCTGCCTGAGCCTCAGGAGCCCCTAGACTTGGTGATTCTTGAAGACTGGGGCAGGGTTGTTGCCTTATCTCTAGACCCCCAGCACCTGAGAAAGCCCCAAGAAAGTTCTGTTCCTACAAATGGTGGTTCTCCAGACTTTTGCCTTGAAGCCAGACATATGGCAAACCCCAAGCCAGTTTCATCTCTTAATAGTATGGGACTGAACCTGCAACCCAGGCATGTGCCCTGATTGGGAATTGAACTGGTGACCTTTTGCCTTGTGAGACAATGGCCAACCAACGGAGCCACACTAGTCAGGGCATTATTCCCATTTTACAGATAGGGGAATGGAGGCTCAGAATGGTGTGTGATCACTCAAGGTCATGGTGGACCTAAGAGTCTCATCTAGGTTTATGGACTCAAAAGCACACAATGTAGGAAAGCAGGAGAAAAGAGTGGTTAAGAGCATAGAGTCTGGAATTGTGACACTGGAGTGAAAAGCCTTGCCACCTTTTTAAAATAAAAGCTTTTTTTCCTTCAGGTCTTAATTTGTATCACAAGGACCCCTGCACCCTCCACTGGTTAGACCCGGGGCCCAATCCAGTTAAAGTCTAAGCTCCAGCTACTTGAAGGTTCTGCTTCACCCCCTGTCGGTCAGACTCCATGTCAGGGGAGAATTTGAAGACCAGACTCCCAACTGCAAGCTGGTTTCTGGGGTCTGCCTTTCCCTCCTGTTAGGCAGTCCCATGCTTAGCCCAGGCCTCAGAGGGTAGGGGCAGAGCTGAATCCCCTGAGGCCCAGCTGTGGCTGGGGCTGGTGTCTCAAGACTGCTCTGTGTCCCGCTGGTCCCTGAGACTTTCTCTCAGCTGAAGTCAGGGCTGAGTTCCTTTCCAGAAGCGCAGCATGTGGAGGCCCCTGGCTGGTCCAGGTCAGCATTTACCCCTTGGAGGAGCCTCGGGTACACATCTTATGTCCCCAGTGAACTCTGAAAGCTGTTCTCTTGGCCCAAACCCCACACTTGCTGTCCGAGCCCCTGAGGGTCCCCCACTTACCATGCCTCACGTTGTCCTTCCACTCGCCCACATAGCAGTCGCCACTGACAGCGTACACCTGGTGTCTCAGTCCATTCTTCTGAGCCTTTTGGTCCCATGCCTTCCACAGGGGCTCTGACTTTTGTGGGCACTTGGAGATAGGCATGTTGGCTGCTTCTGCAGGGCCAGAGGGTGCTGGCGAAAGGTCAGGGACATCGAGGGCTCAGTGTGCCCCTCGTTATGCCAGTGTTCTGGGGCTTCCAGGGGATACACCTGTCTTGAACTCAAGTGGCGTGAGTCATCTGTGTCTGAGTCCTTGGAGCAGATGAACTGCCTTGGGAGATCCTTTTGTGCTGGACTGACCCTGGGCTGTCTCCTCCCTTGCTTCTCCAGGGGTGCCCGCAGGGGGAAGGAGGGCACTGATGACACAATTACTTGGGAAACCAGGGAAACCAGTAGAGCAGTTGGGTTTGTGATGACATCAGGAAGAAACTGTCCTCAGGCAGGAAGTGATGGTCACATATTTAATAACCAATATGACCAATCAGAGTGGATGCTGGCCCTAAGGCTAGAACTTGGCCTGGAGCCCCCTGCGGTGAGCATGGAGATCCATTCCAGGGGAGTGGAGGGTTGGGGTGGCCATGCCACCCTGGGCCAGCAGACAGCTGCTGTGGCACAGCCCACAGGGACACCCCTTACACACACACTGGCCCGCAACCAGCACTTTAACCCCCTTGGTCTCGCATCATCTGTCTGGTGGATAGAATGATGAAAAAGTCCAGGGGCTGGCTTTGCAGGGTTTGCAAACTGTCAAGAGAGCCCACCAACTAAAGATACTGCTTCTAGGGTGACCAACTATCCCCATATGCCCAGGACTGGGGGGTTTCCCAGGGCTTTGGACTTTCAGTCTTAAACTGAGACAATCCTGGCCACATTAGGATGGTTGGTCACCCTTCTACATCTGACCTCTGACCCCTGCCTTGATCCTCTACCTGCCTGCCTCATCATCTGGCTAAGTTTTTCCATCAGACCCAACTCTCCTCCCCACCCTGCCTGATGGGGTTGCAGAGAGATTTTGGGGGGTCTAGGGCCTCTCCGTAGCCAGGGAGCCCCCTGTCTGTGCTTTTCATGTCCCCAGGATCTCCAGTGCAGACATTCACGTCCCCCTGTCTGTCTCCATGGGGCTTGTGCCAGGTGATAAAGATGGTCCCTTCCAAAGCTGAGGATCCCTGTTCCGCATCAGCAAATACTGCCTATTCCACCCCATGGGCTTGGGGAATGCACACACACACACACACACACACACACACACAGGGACACACCAGCAGTGCTGGCAGCAGAGGCTGGAGTGAAATATTTGACCATGAGCACGCAGAGCTACTGACCAATCAGACAATCAGAATGACCCGAGGGCTGAGCAGATTCCAGGAAATCACAGTGTCCAGGCATCCACCCACCCAGGGCCAGCGTCCCGGGTATGCAACCTGAGCAGTCGCAGAGGGCCCTCCCCTTCGCAGCACCGTGCTTGGTTTCCGTCTCTATGGCCACCGTTTTGAAATTCTTACAAATACTTTCTGAGCAAGGGCCCTGTATTTTCCTTTTGCACTGGGCATCGCCCACCAAGGAGTTCCTCTGGGTGGGCCACAGCAGGAGACTCCAGGGGTCTGACCAGGCTGACCAAACACACGGTCTGGTACAGATCTTGAAGATCTTGCCTAGAAACAGAGAGAGTCACACTCCAAGCGATGGAATCAGCAAGGGCAACAGCTGGGAGGCGATAACAGCCTCAGGCCCGAAGTTTAGTGTTTTTCATTTGTCTCCCATTTCCAAGTACCAGCAGTATTGTGCCGAATCTAGATATTTAAATGAATTCCCTTTTAGAAATAAATAAGTTTTCCAAGCAAGAGACTTTACATAGCATTACTATAAATGGAAAACAAGTGCCAGGTACCCGAAGGGGAAGGTAACTGTAAAAAAAACACAAAAAACCCAGAACTGAAGAGAAACCAATTTGTCTCAGCGAGATTGAGATTCGCAAGTGCTCAGAAAGGTGTTAATGCCATATCAGCCCCGAGCTGACACTTTCTCCTTGGTTTACTCAGAATTGTAACCTAGAATCTAATAACCCTCTTACGATGTCACTGAGGGTTACTTAAAGCCTCGTCAGATTAATAAAACTCAGCAGGGCGGGTGCCCCAGCCGGCACTTTCGGGAACATAGGTTCCACTAGAGCGGAGGCTGAGGATTGAATTCATGTACTGCTGATTGGAAAAGAAAGCCTTGCACCGCGGTGCGCGGACTCTGCCTGAGTTGTTTTGATACTGAATAACAATAATTACCGCAATGGGAAGGTGGAGGGGCTGGGCCTGGAGGCCTAGGGGTCCGTCCCGAGCCCCCGCCCGGTCCCACCTGCGCCTTCTCACCTGCGCTCACCTGCCGAGCGGAGCCTGGAGCCGGAGTCCTCAGGCAGGAACCGAGGGGTCGCAGCCTCCGGCCTCACAGCAGCCCCAGACGCGCGCTCCGCGGTCCCGGGCAGCGGCCAGGGTCGCTATGGCGACGAAGGGCTGCAGCAAAGCCTGCGGGCAAGTGCCCGCCCCTTCCTGCAGAGACAGTGCGCTCGCTGGGCCGCGCGTGGGGAACTGTGCAGGGTCTCCCGCGTTCGGAAAAGGAAGTCTTTGGGCACGTGGAGGTCGAATGTCGGCTGGTACACTCGCCTGGTGGCCAAAGGTGTGCGGAGCGAGAGTCACGGTGTGCGCAGGGAGGTTATGCCCCTTTGCATCCCCATCCCTCTCCCGTCTGGGGATCCCCGGAGCAAATACAACGCTGGAAACAAGGGTTAAAAGGCGGTTCTGCAGAGATGCAAAGTCGAAGCGGCAGAATTTGCAGGGAAAACCAGCGTCACAGGGGTTCTTGGTCTCGTGGGGGTCTGCTAGCCGACTTTGAGACTTTGAGGGGGGTTGTACAGCCCCTCCAGCCCTGGAAGACGCATACATGTTACATGAACATCAGTAGGCCCAGGTAACTCCTCAGCCCACATCCTTCCAGTGGCTCCCCTTGTCACTCAGAGTAAAAGCCACAGTCCTAGTGGCCTTCAAAGCCCTGCTTCGTCGGCCCGCCTCCCGCCTCTTTCCTCTCTGACCTTGTCCCCTACTCAGTGCGCCCGGTCTGGCTCTGCTCCAGCCCGCACACTTGCTTCCCGGAAAATGCGGAGCATGTTCCTACTTCGGGGCCTTTGCCTCTTCTGTGCCCTCTGCCAGGACTTCCTTTCCTCCAGAGAGCAGCCTGGCCAGAGGCAACGGGGCTTCTTCCGTCGGCAGTTCTTCTGAGGACTGTCCCTTTCTTGGGCAGAGAAGTGGAAGTGACTGGGAACTGACACCCCGGAACGGTGTCCCGTAGAAAATGATTGATCCGGGAGTGTGAAGCCCCTGGCTTCAAGACTACTTGAACTCAGGTGTCATTTTTTTTCTTTATGAGATTCTTTTTGTTTATTGTGGTAATCTGTACAGAACACAAAGATGACTGTTTTAATTATTCTTAAGTGCACAGCTCAGTGGTAGTAATACATTCACAACATTGTGTAATCATTCACACTGTCCTCTTCCAGGACTTTTCCATTTTCCCAAACTAAAATTCTTGTGCCCATTAAACAATAACTTTCCACTCTCCTGTCCCCCAGCCCCTGGTAACCTCTGTTCTACTTACTGTCTCTGTGAATTAGCCTATTCCGGGGGACTCGTTTCTCTGGATTCATACAGTATTTGTTGAAGTGTAATTTTAGCTCCTGTGAGTGCTCCTTTACTGCTTTGCTCTTCACTCCCGTTGGAAAGAGAATATTGCTCTGATTTCCACACTTCTCACTTATCGTTAATTTGTTGAGTGTGTCTCTCTCAGAGATGGTTATTAATAGACACAGAACTTCCACAATGTATCTTCTTGCTTTACCCAAGGTTCTTTTGGATGCTGGCAGAGACACCATCTCATACCATCCAATAAAGGAAATGTATCAAGAATCGGAGGGTGTTGGAAAGTTGTCAACAGCAAAGCCCTCATCCCTCTTTATCTCTCGATCTATCTGTCTCTGTTTCTCTCTCTCCTTCCTTGTTCTCATAGTCATGGTGGAAAACAGCTGCCCCTTATAACACCTCCATTCCAGTCGCTCACAGAAATTAGGGGGCTCTTTCTGAATTCCAATCCCTAATTCCTGAGTGGCTTAGCTAGGGTCCAGAGTGGCCCTTAGCCAGTCATGCTGCTGACACTGTGGTTTTCCTCACGACATTTTCTTCTCCTCCTCAGGTACCTGGCCAGCATTTCCCACCTAGTAAGTCAAACTGTCCGTTGGCTTATGGCTTTGTCCAGAGCTGCCCTGCTGCCTGTTGAATGGCACCTCATGGCCTGGAACCTTCTTTCTCCTTAGGCCAGGCTAGGACACAGTCACGAGCCTCAGTCCCTCTATGGCAAAGAATCCTTTCACAACCCCTAATTAGACCCTGGTTCAGGAGGAGGCAGGACTGTCCCCTAGAGAATTTGGGGCAGGTTAAGGCTTGTTTGTAGGCCATCTGGAAGGGCAGGTCACAAATCTATGAGATTGTTTTTCCTATCAGGTCAGAATCTGGTACCATTCTTCACAAACTCCTGAGTAGTTGCTATGGACTGGGAACTCTCCAATACTGAAGTATCAGGAGCATCAAGCTTGAGGGCACCTGTCCTAAATACTCCTCTCATAATCACTTGCCAGATTTGAATGATTGGAATTTGGCTGGGTTCCTCTCAAGGACCTTGCTGGATGGGGTGAAGGGAGTTCTCCTGTGTAGTCAATCAAAAGATAAATGGATAAACAACATATGATGTAGCCATACAATGGAATATTATTCAGCCATAAAAAGGAATAAAGTACTAATACATGCTACAATATGCATGAACTGTGAAAACGTTATGCTAAGTGAAAGAAGCCAGACACAAAAAGCCACGTACTAGCCCTGGCTGGCATGGCTCAGTGGATTGAACACTGGCCTGCAAACCAAAAGGTCATGGGTTTGATTCCTAGCCAGGGCACATGCCTGGGTTGGGGGCCAGGTCCCTGGTTGGGTGCGTGTAAGGGGCAATTGGTCACTTACACTTCAATGTTTCTCTCCCTCTACTTCTCCTTCCCTTCCTCTCTCTCTCTAAAAATAAATATATATTTTTCAAAGGCTACATATAATATGATTTCTCTTATAGGAAATATCCAGAAAAGGCAAATCTATAGAGACAGAAAATAGATGAATGGTTGTTTGGGGAGGGGGAAAAGGAAATAGGGAGGTGATGGTTAAAGGGCAGAGAGGTTTATTTTCCTTAAGTGATGAAAATATTTTAAAACTGACTATGGTGATGGTTGCACAACGCTGTGAACAGACCGAAAACCACTGAATTGAGCGCTTTGGAGGTATGAACCAGGTGGTATGTGACTTCTCACAATAAAGCCTTAATCTCTGCTGCGGGATGAGCGCCCTCTAGGGGCTCTCAGATGTCCAGAGCGAGTCACAGACCCCTTCTAGATTCTGAAACTTCTGCTAAAATAAAAATGAGAAAAATACCAACAGAGGGTAATGCAAAGTGCGGCAAATGTGGTTTACACTTTTATTGAAGTGTAAAATACACATAGTAAAGTAGAAATAGCTTGATAGTTTTTTTAAAAGGTTTTATGTATTTTTATAGAGTGTAAGAGAGGGAGAAGGAGAAAAACACTGGTCCATTGCCTCTTGTACACCCCCCGTTGAGGACCTGGTCTGTAATCCAGGCAGGTGCCCTGACTGGGAAATGAGCTGGTGACCTTTAGGTTTGCAGGCCAGTGAGCTACACCAGCCAAAAAGAGCTTGATAGATTTTTTTGTAAACTGAACACACCCTTGTCTGGGACTGTCTCCTTTGGGAACAATGCCAAAAGTGTAAATTTGAGTCTCTTCATATTTATGAGGCGACTTCTGAGTGACTCTGTAGGACCCATCTTTTCCTCTCCTTTTTCTTCTTTCCTAATCTCTAAGGTTATGCCATCAGGAAAATGGGTATTCAGTATTTATTTATTTTTATTGATTGATTTTAGAGAGAGAGAGGAAGGGAGAGAGAGGGAGAGAGGATTTGTTGTTCCACTTAGTTATGCATTCATGTATGTGCCCTGACCAGGGATCAAACCCGCAACCTTGGCATATCAGGTCAGCGCTCCAACCAACTGAGCTACCCAGCCAGGGCATATTTAAATTTCAGTTCAATAAAAACAAAACCTCAATTCCTCAGTCACCCTAGCCATGTTCCCAGTATTCAGTGGGCACATGTGGCACCTGACTACCCTATGGGGCAGCAGAGACATTGAGCATTTCCTTTATCATAGAAAGTTCTTAGACGCACTGCTTCTGAGGTCTCTGTCCTCCAGCCTCTATCCCTCCCTCCGAAAAGTTTCCTTTTAATTTTCTCTCTCCACCCCAATCCTCTTTTTCTTTTAATTGGTCACAAAAAAAAAAAAAAAAAAAGCTTTGTCAGAACTAACATAATGTCTAGAGGGATAGGCCAGTGGAAATTACAGTGTTTGAAAATAGTTATTAGGCAAAGAAATACAGATAATAAATCATCTGAAGGAAAAACGCACAGCCTCACTAGCAATTAAAGAAATGAAAGTTGAAACAACCCTGCCATACCATTACATACTGTCTAGACTAGGGAAAATGTGCAAAAGTCATGGACTGTGTGTGCTATTGGCAACACTGGGGAAATAAGCACTGCTACGTTCTGCTAGCCATCCCGGCCTTTAAGTATTTCCTCCTGAAGAACTATCTGGAACAATGTTCCGGGAACTATAAAACCATTTTCTGATTGGGTAATTTCACTCAATAACTACTTTTATTTATTTATTTATTTATTTATTTATTTACGAGCTGGTGTGAGGCATAGTATTGGTACCTTACATACTTTTAAAAAATATATACTTTCACAACAACCCTATGAGGTCGGTAGGAACCTTATCAGCATTTTTAAAATCAGCAAACTCATAAAACAGCCTTGGGGATGTAAAGTATGGCATGGGGAATACAGTCAATAATACTGTAATAACGATGTGTGGTGCCAGGTGGGCACTGGAAATATCAGGGGATCACTTTGTAAGTTATATAAATGTCTAACCACTATACTGTACACCTGAAACTAATATAAAATAATATTGAGCCCTGGCTGGTGAGGCACAGTGAATTGAGTGCTCGCCTGTGAACCGAAGGGTTGCCAGTTCAATTCCCAGTTGGGAAACATGCCTGGGTTGCAGGTCAGGTCCCCAGTAGGGGGTGCGTGAGAGACAACTACACATTGATGTTTCTCTCCCTCTCTCATTCCCTTCCCCTCTATCTAAAAATAAATAAATAAAAATCTTCTAAAATAATATTGAATGTCTACTATAATTGAAAAGTAAAAACAATTAATTAAAAAACTCAGCAAACTCTTAGGTTCACAGCAGTTAGATACCATATCTGGAGTAAAGGAGCAGGGAGACAACGGAGGAGCCAGGACTCAATCTCAGACCTGTTGACCTAGGAAGACCTACCCAGAACACCACTTTGCCTCCCATTTCCAGTTATTGCCTCCGGGGCAATGGTACAACTGGGGCATGACAATGGTTACAAAAGGAACAACTAGAAAAGGCACACAGGAGACAGTGTAAATTGGGCCTGGCTTTCAATAAATGCTTAATTTTAGAAAGGAATTAGTTTAAAAGGCCGCTGGCCCTTTAAAAGTCAGAGGAGGGTGAAGAGAGAAAAGGGGCGGGTTCTGTTGCTGACGTGAAAGTTTCTTGCCTTATTTACATGAGCATGCGTAAAGGCTCGTCCCGGTTCCTTCGCCACGTTCCTGTACTCAGTGCGCGTGCGCTGCTGAACCCTGAGGAGACTCTCGGTTCCGCCCGCCTATTTAGGTAGGTGGAGACAGTCGCGTGAGTCCGGTTGGCCTACAATCTCCCGCGCAATTACTCAGCCACGCCCCTTCGTGCACATGCGCACACATCAGCACTAGATCGAGGGAGTGATGAAAGGCTCCTAAATTGCGCCTGCGCTCTGTTTGCTCCCTGCCGGAAGTGGATGGAATCGTGTTCCAAAGCGGAAGGGGCGGAGGGAGGAAGCAGGTCGCAGGTGAGTGTACCTGAATGGGAGACCAAATTTAGGAATTATTCCAAATGCCTTGCCTTAAAATGACTAAACTTAGACATGTAAAGACCAGAATGTGATAACTGCGACCTCATAGGTTTCTGAAACGTTTTACAAGGTAATTCTTATATGTGTTTGTTTACATATGTGTTAAAGATTTTAGGGAGAGGGAAGATTTTTTTCCCTAAGTTTTCTTTTTCTCCATGAATTCTTACATTTCTACAATACTTCTTCAAGATTCAGTAAAGAAACATTTGAGTGCCTCCTATGTGCCCAGGTTCAAAACAAGTATTTAAAAAAAAGTTGAGGACAGGTGCTCACCCAAAGAAACATATGGTCAGGAAACCGTAAGGAAGGTCCGGTTAAGCAGGAGCCAGAACAGGAAACAAGCCTGCACAAGGTTAAGGGTGATTTTGTCCTAAATTTATAAATGCTTTGGAAGCCCCTCAGGTCAGTTCATCACCTTTATTCCATAAACATTTGCGGAAAACTTAGTATGTTTCATATATATACACTGTGCCAGGTGCTGGAGATTCAAAGGTGAATTACAGTTCAGCCCCTGCCCATGATGAGCTGACCATGGGAGGAAGGGAATAGGAATAGCCTGGGCAAGGTCTCGGAGGTGGGATGATAGTGGAAAGTGTAAAGAATCTGGAGAGTGTCTTGACAAAAACAGAAGGATGACCTCAAATGGCATGGGAGAGCGTGTCCTAAAATATAGTGGGGTAGACTGGGAGTGAGGAGCGCCAGATGCCACGCTGAGGAGGTTTGGATCCAAATCCAGCGACCACAACCATGGGGTTTTCTTGAACTTGCTTTGATGGCAGGGGCTGAGGCAGAAGACAACTTTTTGACCATGGTGACCGGGTTAAACAGGGAGAAGTTGGGGAAACTAAGAAAGTCTTAAACAGATGGGCAGAAAACCTCCATGCCAAAGGTTGCATGCTAATTAAGGATCCGAAACACTGAAAGAAAAGGAAAGGTGATTCTTGGGTGCCCTGGGAAAGTAGCTCAGACATTCTGTGGGGCTAAGGAGAAAAGCGTGTGTTTAGCCACCATCTCCCTAAGCTATTTTCTCCTTGAGAGACAGGATCTTAGGAGGGTCCTAAGCCAAGAATGGACCTGCTGTCACAAGAGTGACTGCTTCACTGGTACTTCGTAAAGAGCACAGAGAAAATATTGAAAAAGCCTAAAAGGAAACCCTTTAAGGACTCAGAATACACTGGTTTGTACAATCTCCTCTGCAGGGAAGCCACCCAGGGCCTTATTCTCACAAGGGCCTTGTGACTGGTTTAATGCTCTGCTGTCACCATTTCAAAATTATTAATTTTTTGACAAGGGTGCCTACATTTTCATTTTGCGCTGGGCCCCACAACTTATGCAGCTGGTCCTGTTTCTCTCCTGCAAGTTTTCTCTGTCTTTGTTTTCACTAGTCTTCTTCCATCTCTCTCTCTTTCCCCCCTTCTATTTTTTCCCCCTCCCTATTTTTCTTTCTGGTCTTTTTCCCCATTTCTTTAAGCCTGAGTTGAAGTATGCTGTGGCCTCGTAAGCCTCAAAACATGTTCCCGTTATGAGTTGAACTGCATCCCCCTAAAGGTGTTGAAATCCTAACCCCGTACCTGTGACTGGAACCTTATTTGGAAATGGGGTCTTTGCAGAAGATCAGGTTAAGGTGAAGGCATTAGGATGGATCCTAATCTCACATGACTGGTGTCCTTATGAAAAGTGGAAATCTGGACACAGAGACAGAGACCCAAAAATGCCACATGAAGATTGAGGTGAGGCTGCTGCAAGCCAAAGAACTCCAAAGATTTTAGGCAAACCACCAGAAGCTGGGACAGAGTCACAGGACAGATTCTTCCCGAGGTCTCCGGAAGGAAGCACCTGGATTTCAGATTTCTGGCCTCCGGAACGGTGAGATTTCTGTTGTTTAAGCCACACAATTTGTGGCGCTTTGTTATGGCAGCCCTAGCAAATTAGTCCAGTTCCCATAAGTCCTTAATAAATACTTGAATAAAGGGATGAATGAATAGAGGATAATTTTATTGTCTGTGGCTCTTTAAAGGATGACAAAAGACATATCAAGATAATAACTTTATCCATTCAAGTCTGGTGAATAATTGAATGATGGGCCCTCTCCACAACCTACTTCATTTTCTCCTGTGATATTGTCTATATTTGATTAATACTGGCTTTGTCCTGTCCCTTAGGCTTAGGCTGGGCAGAGATAATATGGGCTGGTAGAGTGGGTAGCTGTGGCGGTGGACGCTATTGGTTGCTACTGAAATTCAACACCCCGCTTCCCTTTCCTCCTTGATGGCAGATCTCCAAATGTGTTAGCTTCTCTTTTGTCCAGGAAAAGTGATCCACTCCCCAGAGCCAGGGAGTGAATTATAATTAGGCAAATCTAAAGACAGTAAATATATTTTTGGCTTTGCCCGCCAAACATTCTCTGATGTATAAGAGTGTATCTGGCAATAGTAACTGTACTTCTAAAATAGTGAATGAAATTGAGATTGTGCAAATAACATGAATCTCATTCATTACTCAAAATGTTAGGCCCTGTCTCACTTGGCTGGGTGGCTTATAAACAACAGAAATTTTCATCTCACCGTTCTGAAGCCTGGAAATCCAAGATCAGGATGCCGGCATGGTTGGGCGAAGGCCCTCTTCCACGTTGCCGACTTCTTGTGTCTCCATAAGGAGCTAGGGAGCTCTGTTGTGTCTCTCTTTTTAAAAAAATGTTTAAATATAATCTTTATCATATTTTTTCCATTACCATTTAGTCCTCTTATATCCCCCTCTGTCATCCCCCTCCAATTTTTTTTATGTATTGATTTGAGAGCGAGAAAGAGAATCACTGATGTTGTTCCACCTATCTGTGCATTCATTGGTTGCTTCTTGTACATGCCCTGACCAGGGATCAAACTCATAACCTGCTGTATCAGGGATGACATTCTAACAAACTGAGCCACCTGGCCAGGGCCTGTAGGGTCTCTTTTATAAGAGCACTCATCTCATTCACGAGGACTCCACCCTCATAGTCTAATCACTTCCCAAAAGCCTCACCTAATACCATCACATTGGGGATTAGATTCCAACATATGAATTTGGGGGTGGAGGAGTCACAAACATTCAGACCATAGCAGGCCCTCAATAGAAATCATTAATAAGAACATCTCATGACCCTAAGTGCCGTTGCAAAGAAGGGTTCTGTACACAAATCCATTCCTTATCCCAGGTGGTATCAGCTAGCTTTTGCAGTAAAACCAACAGCCCCCTATTCTGAAGCAGACAGCAATAAACACGCTTTTCCTCACTCAGTTGCAGGTTGGTTGATGTTGGCTGGCCCTTGGCTAGGGCAGCTCTGTACCAAGTACGTCTCTTCCTCTGGGATCCATGGGTAACTCAGGAATACTCTCCTCACTGCAATGGCAGAAGTGAGCAAGTCTGTTCATGCGGTGTTCTTGAAGTCATTGGTAACATCGGCCCAAACAAGCTACATGGCCAAATCCCAACTGAAGAGGTAGGAAGCACCCTCTGCCTAGGGTGTGTACTAGTGTGTGCTCCACTGATCTGTTTTTGATGAGTCCTTTACCACAACACACGATGTCAGATTCCTAATTATGCTGTGATAGCAAGAAATAAGCCCCGGTACAAGCCCCAGCCCTGCCACTGGGTCGTCCGGATCGGTGGTATTCTCTGAATCAGTCTCCTCATCTCTACAATGCATAGTAGTAGTATTTACCTTTCTGGCTTGTTATGAGGATTAAATGAAATACTCAAAGTGTATTGTAAACAGTTAGCAACTATCCACATTGGAGGCGTGGAAAATGTATAAATGGTGATTGCCATGTTGGCCCGCAGCGGAGAGCTGAGAGGCGCTGAGCAGTTGGTAAATTCTTCAAGTGTCCTAGCAAGTGGCACTTGTCTCCCATTTCAAATGGCCCAATAGCAGCCTTCATGAAAACCCACTTAGACTTTTTAAAAAATCACCAATCATAGCAAATATACTTTTCAAAGGCAATTTGAAAACACAGAAGGGTTGAGCCCTTTCAGGGAGTGTGGACCACTTGGAAGATGGTTTGGCAGGATCTGGTAAAGCTGAAGATCCCAGTAAGGTACCAGGATCGCGGTCCATGAATGCCCATCACAGCAATGCCTTTCAAATCCCAAACAGGAAATGCCCCGGATTTTTACCAGTGACAGCACAGGAATATCACTAATAAATTACTATAAAAATTAGGATTGTGGTTACCTCTGGGGGGGAAGGAGTGGGGTGCAGTTGGGAATCAGCATGTGTGAAGCTTCTGGGGCAACTGGGTGTAGTCACACAGGTGTTCACCTCATAATTCTTTGTAATGTTTTTTGCACTGTTTTGTGTGCATATTTCACAAAAATTTCCCCCCTTCTTCCCTTTCTTCCCCTGCCCTCCCTCCCCCCTGCCTCCCTTCCCTCCATCCCTCCTTCTTCTCTTCTTCTTTCTCTCTCTTCACCGTAACAAAATTCTACTAGGCAAAAATAATTGGGACATCTTGTGTTACTAATCTTCCCTTTGAAGATCCTTTAATATTTTTTGTGTAATGCTTTTTTTTCTTTTAGAGAGCGGGGAAGGGAGGGAGAAAGGGAGAGAAACACGGATGTGAGAAACATTGACTGGTGGCCTTTTGTCCTGACAAGGGACAAAACCCACAACCTAGACAGGTGTCCTGACTGGGAATGAGCCACACCAGTCAGGGCTTATTTTGTTTGTTTGTTTTGTTTCATTTTTTTGTTGTCAATGTCTTATTCTTTAAAAAAAATTATTTATTGACTTGAGAGAGAGAGAGAGAGAGAGGAAGGGAGAGGAAGAGAGATACATTGTTTCACTCATTGACACATTCACTGGTTGATTCTTGTTTGTGCTCTGACTGGGGATCGAACATGCAGCCTTGGTGTACCGGGATGATGCTCTAACCAGCAAAGCTACTTGGCCAGGCCCTTGGTGTCTTTTTTATTTTTTTTTAAGGTTTTATTTATTTATTTTTAGAGAGAGAGGAAGGGAAGGAGAATGAGAGGGAGAGAAACATCCATATGTGGTTGCCTCTCACACTCCCCCCCCACCTCCAACTGGGACCTGGCCTGCAACCCAGGCATGTGCCCTGACTGGGAATCGAACTGGCGACCTTTTGGTTCGTAGGTGGCACTCAGTCCACTGAACCGCACAAGCCAGGGCTGTCTCATTCTTTTAAAAAAAAATTTATTGATTGATTTTAGAGAGGGAGGAAGGGGGAGATTTGTTGTTCCACTTATTTATGCATTCATTGGTTGATTCTGGTATGTGCCCTGACCAGGAATCAAACCCACGACCTTGGTGCGTTGGGATGACACTCTAACCAACTGAGCTACCCATCCAGGGCTTGCTATATGATTCTTGAACTGGGTCTTACAGCACAGATTCTCTTTATAATTGTTATTTGAACTATGTTTTCTATCATAATAAAAAGGCAATATATTTTCATTGTTGAAAACTTGGAAAGCAAATGTTTTGTTGTGTTAAAGAATATTGAAATATTTCTACTGCCCAGACTCTGTGAGTGGTAGTTTTTCAGGTGGGAGAAGAAAGAATATTTGTTAAGAAATCTTTGTTGAACAAGCCTTTTTTACCTTTTGTGGGAAGAAACAGAAATTCTGAGAAGCTGCCAGCAGGTGGCGCAATGACATAAGATTTAATCAGGCTAAAACAAACCATGAAAAGCAGCTAACATTTCATCTGGTCATTGGAAAGCATTTTGGTGAATTTCCTATTACCTACAATCTTCCTCCAGTATCTGCCATCACGCAAAAGAACCTTGAAAATACGGCTTCACTGGAGGAGGGACTGTCAGCTGTCACCCTTCAAATGCATCATAGATAAAAATATAGAAAGATGCTCTACATTTTTTCCCTGTTGCTAGACACAGGGCCTTCAAAATAATAGGATAGCTGGAACCTAAGATATAGAGATTTTTTTTTTTTGTCTACAACAAATGAGGACAGCAAAAGTATCTAGTAATAAATACATTCCTCAAATATTGTTAGATGGCTTTTGAGATATATTAGGAAGTGTTCAATTTCTAAATCTTATCAAGCCCTTCCACTCATATCTTGTTGATCATGGCCATTGGAGGCTGGGGAACTTTTTGTTATTTAAAAAAAAAAGTCATTTTAATCTGGACACCAAGCCAAGAAAGGGATGCTCATCATCTGTTCCATTGAGATGCACTTATTTGGGCCAAGGTTGGCATCAGGAGAGGTGGGAGGATGGTGGTGGCAGTGGGAGATTGTTCATACATGAGAAGGCGTGATTGGATGAGTGAATGCACCGAGGACAATGGGAGCCAGGTTTCTCATTGTGGAGAAAGGAGTTGTGCAAATGGAAAAGAGAAAACTAGAATGAGACCTGTGGATCGGACTTACATATTGGTGTGACATCATGGTTTGGAATATTTATAGATACTTATAAATAAAGGTGTAAGTGTACACAAACATATGTGTACATATATACATAAACATAGTTTCTAGATCTCTCCTAAGAGAGAGCCAAGAGTGGTGACATCCCATGGTGGTGAAAGCACACGCCTAGTACCCAGAACTTGACTTCTAAATACCATTCTTTGCTAAAAGGAACCAGGAATGGTGAAGAAATCATGGATCTAGAGTTGGAGCAGGGTGGTTGTAAGATGGGCCTAGAACATCTTTTGGTGTCAAAAACATAAGGAAATGCTCTTTAAAAAATGATGGGGACCTATCAAAAGGACACATAAGCCAGCTTGAAATGGATGCCAGTGACTAGGTCTGTGACAACTTGAGCATCCAAATAAATAATTGTAATAGACTATAACTCACTGGCTAAAATAGAAAACTGTGAGTTCACGCTGATAGAAATAGATGGAAAGTCTGACGAAGAGCAGAATATTTTCACCAAGTGCCTCCCATAGAATACTTACAAATCACAAAGGGGGTGAGAGTAACATTTACAGTGGAGAAGCCTGGAAAACACTACCTTAATCAAGCAAAGTGGACATCATCAGCAGTGGGAGGAACTGAAACCCTGTACCACCTGCTGAGATGCAATGAGAGCACAGGGCCACTTCCCTGACAAAGACACCTAACCTGGGTCTAATCACAAGGCCGTGTGAGACACACCCGATCGCGGAGAACTCCACAAATTACCCATTCTGTCCTTTTCAGCAACGTCAACATAAGGAAGACAAAGCAAGATGGAGGAACTGCTGTGGGTGAAGGCAGACTACAGAGACATGACAGCTGAGCACTGCAGACCTGGGATTGGCTCCTTTTGCTCTAAAGGACGCTATTGGCACAACTGGAAAACTTGTAATTCTTTTTTTTTAAGATTATTTTATTTTTAGAGGGGAAGGGAGGGCGAAAGAGAGGGAGGGAAATATAAATGTGTGGTTGCTTCTCACATGGCCCCCACTGGGGACCTGACCCGCAACCCAGGCATGTGCCCTGACTGGGAATCGAACCAGCAACCCTTCACTTCACAGCCTGTGCTCAATCCACTGAGCTACACCAGCCCAGGCAATAAATAAAATCTTAAAATAAAAAAGAAATTATATATAAATTATATATATTTACATTTACATCTATAAATTACACATATTTTACATATATAATATATATAATCAGCTCACAGAATGGGATAAAATAAATGAAAATATATACGATAAGAGAGTGTATCCAGAATATATGAAGCACCCTTACAACTCAACAATAACGGGAACTAACTCAACTTTAAAGTGAGGAAAGGATTAGAATAGACATTTCTCCAAAAGAAGATACACAGTTGGGCCCTGACTGGTGTGGCTTAGTGGGTTGGGCATCATCCTGCAAACTGGAATGTCACTGGTTCAATTCCTGGTCAGGGCACATGCCTGAGTTGCAGACCAGGTCCCTGATTGGGGGTGTGCAAGAGACAACTGGTCCATGTTTCTCTTGAACGTGGATGTATTTCTTCCTAACTTTCTCCCTCCCTTCCTTTTTCTCTAAAAATAAATAAAAATTTTAAAAAAGATATGCACTTGGCCAATGAACACATGAAAATACAGTCAACATTCTTAGCCATTAGGAAAATGAAAAATCAAAACCTCAGGGAGACACAATTCACATAAAATTACAGGACAGCTAAAATGGAAACAGACAATAACAAGTGTTGACAAGAACATGGAGAGCCCTGGCAGGTATATATCAGTTGGCTGGGCACCGTCCCACAAATCGAAAGGTCACTAGTTTGATTTCAGGTCAGGGCACATACCTGGGTTGCAGCCTGGTCCCCAGCCAGGGAGCAAGAGAGAGGCAATCGATCAATATTTCTCTCACACATTGATGTTTCTCTCCCTCTCTTCCTCCCTTCTTTCCCCTCTCTCTAAAAATAAATAAATAAAATATTTAAAAGGAAATTGGAACCTTCACACATTGCTGATGAGGGTACAAAATGGTACAGTCACTTTGGAAAGCAGTTTGCAGTTCCCCAAAATGCTAAACTCAGTTACCCTCTGACCCCGCGATTCCGCTGCTGAGTGTAAGGGAAAAGGAAACGTGCATCCACACAAAACCTTGTACCTGAATAGCCACAGCAGCACTATTCATACTAGCCAAAGAGTGGAAACAACCCAAATGTCCACCAGCTGATGAAGGGACAAACAAAACGTGTAGTTCCAGTCTGAGTCTCGAGGCCTGAGAACCAGAAGTGCCAATGGTGTAAGTCCCCGTCTGGGGAGAGAAGACCCTTGTCCCAAGATCAGGCACAAAGAGAGAATTCTTCTATACTTCTGTGTGCTATTTAGACCCTCAATTGATTGGATGAGCTTGTCCTCCGCTCCCCCGCCCCACACACACACTGACGGAGATAATCTACTCAGTCTACCATTCAAATAATCTCCTGCAAACAGCCTCATAGACACACCCAGAATAACCAGATATCTGGGCATCACATGGCCCAGTCAAGCTGACCCAGAAAATTAACCATCACAATATCTCAATAAAGCTATTATTAAAAAATATACATTACTCTTCAAAACTGTCAAAGTCAAGACAGATACTCTCACAGACCAGAGGACACTCTGGAGACCTGACCCCAAAATGCAGTGCCAGTGAGTCCTGGAACATCAGTGGAAAAACTGGTAAAATCTGAACAAAGTCTGGAGTTTAGTTGCTAGTAATGCACCTATGTTCATTTCTTCATTTGGCAAAGGTGCCCTGGTTACGGACACTGTCAACATTAGGGGAAACTGACGAGTAGGTGGGAACTGTCTCTATTGTCTGCATGTGTTTTGTAAATCTAAAAATATTCCCAAATAAAGTGTCTTTTAAAAAACCCAAACATAGGAAGTCAGTGCTTTCTGGTGCTGACATATTCGCAGGCACTTTACACCGTTTGCTGCATTTAATCCTCAAATCAGTCGTACCAGAGCAACTCCAGTTTATGGAGAAGGTGAATTGGTTCTCAGGATCACGCGCTCGGCAGGTGGTAGAACTGAGATTTTTAAAAAAGATTTTATTCATTTTATTTTTAGAGAGAGAAGAAGGGAGGGAGAGAAACGTCAATTGGCTGCCTCTCAGATCAAACCCGCAACCCAGGCATGTGCCCTGACCAGGAATCCAACCGGTGATCCTTTGCTTTGTGGGACGATGCCCAACCCACTGAGCCATACCGGTCAGGGCATGAACTGAAATTTGAACTCGGGTCCGTCTGGTGGGCCAGGTGAATCACATAGCCCCAGGTAGGTCCAGTAATGCAAATAACTGAATAAGGACATAAAGGACATCTTAATACCTGAAGAGTAAATGTTAAGCAAATGATATTTGCTAGATAATGCTTGCTGTTTCCATTACATTCTACACCTGTGGACAGCAGGATAGGGGTTTGAAATTTCTTTTTTTTTAAAGATTTTATTTATTTATTTTTAGAAAGAGAGAGGAAAGGAAGGAGAAAGAAAGGGAGAGAAATATCAATGTGTGGTTGCCTCTCGCACTCCCCCCACTGGAGACCTGGCCTGTAACCCAGGCATGTGCCCTGACTAGGAATCGAACTGGCGACCCCTTGGTTTGCAGGCCGGCACTCAATCCACTGAGCCACACCAGCCAGGGCATTTGAAATTTCTTTTTTAAGATTTTATTTATTTATGTTTAGACAAAAGAGAAGGGAGAAAGAGAGGGAGAAAAACATCAGTGTGTGGTTGCCTCTTGCACGCCCCCAGCTGGGGACCTGGCCCACAACCCAGGCATGTTCCCTGACTGGGAATTGAACCAGCGACCTTTTGGTTGGCAAGCTGGCACTCAGTCCGCTGAGCCAAACCAGCCAGGGCTGAAATTTCTTTCAAACACCTGCACAACCTTTCAGGAAATAAAAATTCCCATCAATTGATGTGATGGATGATTTCTCCCATCTAAGCACTAACCAGGCCCGACCCTGCTTAGCTTCCAAGATCAGACGAGACTGGCACGTTCAGGGTGGTATGGCCGCAGACGTGGATGATTTCTGTTATATTAAATCCACCCAGTCTTTTTCAGGGCACACGAATGATTGGACAACTTTTACCAGTAGACACACATTACGTTGGGTTTTCTACTTTTTTACTTACCGTGATTTCATAAACCTGTTTACAAGCGTGCACTTAGTTCCCATAATGACCATTCTAACAGCCATGTAGCATTACACGGAATGGGCAGACGATGTCTTACTTAACCGTCCCCCTGTTGTGGGGCACTTGGATGTTTCCAGAGTGTGACTGATCGGGAAAGTGCTGCTATAAATGTCTTCGCACAAATTGCTCGTTAGATCTTTGGGACTATTTTTGAGCCAGTGCATCTGTGGGGAGCGGATGAAGGAAAAGTCCCTGGAATTTTCTCTTTCTTTTCTTTGTTGTTCCACTTATGTAAGCATTCATTGGTTGATTCTTATATGTGCCCTGACCAGGGATGAACCCGCAACCTTGGTGTAGTGGGACAACGCTCTAACCGGCCGAGCTACCTGGCCAGGACTGTTTCCTGCTATGTCAAGTGTGGTCCTCCGGCCAGCCTTGGCTGGAGCTTGTAGAATTACAGGATCTCAGGCCCTTCCTAGGATCTACTGAATCAGAATCAGCCTTTTAACAAGATCTGCAGGAGGTGGTTCATGAGCACATTGAAAGTTGGAGAAACCATGCCTTAGGGTATTTATCTGTCAAATGGGATAGCAAAGGTTCTTTCTCATAAGGTTGTCGTGAGACTTAATGTATTATTACACACACTTGAAGTGTATAGAAGAATACTAGGTACCTACCTAGTAAGTATTGTGTGTTGCTACTTTCGTGACTCCGCAGCTGGCTGAGCAAATTCTGCTGGTAGGGCCCTAAATGGAGTGCCTGAAAGAGAACAAATAGGGAAGATTCCCCTGGGGGTGTGGGCAGGGGATGGGGATGATAACCTTGCAACACACTTTCCCATATACCATGATCAGAGTCCTCAAGAAGAGCCAGATCCAGTCCCAGAGAATGATGAGTGAGTCTGAGGGTACACTGGGCTGGAACCAGGACAGGGTGGCAGCCAGGTAAGATCTGATACTTCTGGCACTTGAGTGACTATACAGTGGGGGTGGCCAGCCTGTGCCATCAACAGAAGGGCTCATGAATGATACCTGTGGAGTCTGACCCCACAGAAAGAACAGTCCGTTACATTTGTAACCGGCGTGCTGGCTGGCCTGCAGAGGACCTCCCGCAGAGGTGGGGCCAGCCTCTCCTGCTCATGGCCGCCTGGGGCTGACGGACCTGCTAGGACTGAGCAACTGCAAGCAGAGGTGAAGGGGCTTCTTCTTCCCAAGTCTTCTGCTCGGTGACACTTTATTCATCCTTCAAGGTGCTGTGTTTTCTTCATGATTCTACTAACCCCAATTAAATAAACCGTTTTCTGTTTTACCACCATTTGAGCATTTTAGCTGATTTTGCAATCTTCAGAACATATTAAATTGGGCCTCTCAGACTCAAATGTCTCCAGGGGCCCCAGGTTACATAAATGCATGAAGTAGGATAGGCAACACAATTGGGCATGGTGGAGACTGTGGCAACTGGTGAGTCCATGTGAAGGGGACACTGCCACTCTCTCCCAGCCCATTACCATGCAGGAATGTAAGCCCAGTGTGACCAGACCTTTCCATTTTTCAACAGAAAGGGAAAATCTGGGGTTTTATGTAAAATCTTTTTCTTCTCAATTTAGAAACATTGACATAAATATTTATAGTGGCTTTATTCATAATTGGCCCAAACTAGAAACTACCTAAAGGTCCCTCAACCAGTAAATGGATCAAGAACGGGCAAACAAACTGACATATCTGTAAAATGAGAAACACTCAAAGAAAGAAAGAAAAACTACCAATTCATACAATGATCATCCAAATCTCACATGTGTTGTGCAGGCCGACTTCTGCTCCTCTCCAGGATGCAATAACATGCATCACATTTACCTTCTCACCCAAAACAACCAAGAAACGGAGAAAATATACAGGAAATTTTTTTTTCATTCAAGACATTGGACACCAGCCAACGGAGGTTAGTCCTACAGTTGCTGCAACTTACAGGGGAAAAGGCCATGTAATAACAAGATTGGGGTGATACAGCTGCATGCTAAGGATTGCCAAGCAAGGACTGACGGCCACCACCCGGAGTCTCAGAGGGTGCGCGGCTCTGCGGACACTGGTTCTGTACTCCTTGCACCCAGACCTGTGAGAGAATACGCTGCTGGTGTTTAAGCCAGTCAGTTTGTGGTTAGGGCAGGCCTAGGACCTAACACAGGTGTCATTTGAACTGAGGCTTGAATGATGAGCAAAAGGAAACGATGTGAAGATTTAGGGGGAAGAATATTCCACACAGGGCAGGAAGAGAAGACACAGTAGCTGGAGGGGCGGGGGTGGGATAAGAGATGTGACTGGAAAGCCAGGCCGGGACAGATCTTGAGGGAAGGGAATTTGGATTCAATTACCTTTGAGGTGGTTGTGTCATTTGAGTGACAGAAACAGCTGTCAAGATAGTCACCCAGAGTCTTACAGGGCAGGAAACTAGGATGTTATTAGTTGCAGAAAATAATGACAATGTGAGATGTCAGCGCCCTCTCTGTACTTCGCCCTACTCGGCGTCCTTGTTGGACAGTCAATGTCAGTGGTAGCATTCCAGGCTGCTGGCTTTGGCTCAGGCCAGGTGATGCCAAATGATGGTACGCTTTCACGTTCCCCCAAATCACCCTTCACCCTCTAGACCCCAGACACCCCAAATAAACACAACCTAATTAAATGAAAATAAGCTCTGCAAATGCAGTCTGCGAACGAGTTCGCCAGGCCCAACTAGAAGAGAGATTCTGGAGGCGCAGACGCATTCCCAAGGAGCCAGAGACAGACCTGCAAAGCTACAGACGTCCCTCCGCGGGCGCGCGACACACGGGGGCGGGACCGGGGCCGGGGAGGCGCGCGCACCGGCGCATGCGCGCGGCCTGCCCGGCGGCGAGGGGGTGGGGCGGGCGCCGGGGCGGGGCTGTGACGTCAGGTGCGCGCGTGGCTCCGGCAGCGCAGGAACAGCTGGTACCTCCGAAGGCGGCCGGCGAGCGGACTGCGGTGGGGCGCTGGTGGCCCGCCGCGCCACGCTGCGGGAGCCACTGCCTCGCGGCTCTGCACCATGTCGGGCCAGCTGGAGCGCTGCGAGCGAGAATGGCACGATCTGGAGGGAGAATTTCAGGAATTGCAGGTAAAGCCGGGCCACCTGGTCCCTCCACTCTGCTACCTGAGGAGCAGTACCTTCCCCTTCCGGCTCCCCCAGCCCGGGCGCTGGGCACCCCCAAGGGACTCCTGGGCGGTGAGTGTCTCTGGCCAGGCCGCGGAGGCCGGTGGTCCGCGTGGGCCAGCCCCCTCCCACCTCCCAGCACTTCGGTTCTTCATCCACTTGGGGCGCCCGGTCGGAGCCCCACTCCCCCGCCCTCGCACCGGCTCCTTGCTCCGCGCACCTCCGCTGCAGAAAGTTGGTCTGTCGCCTCTGAAGGAAAGTTCCGGGCGTACTCCTGTTGGGGAGGTTCGAGGGGACAGGTGTGTGGTGGGACTCCGAGGGAGGCAGCCCAGTACCCTCCTCCGCAGGGGTCTTCCCCAGCCCCGGCGGGGCTCCCGCTCCTCTACAGCGGGGCAGCCCTCCGCTGCAGCCCGGCTCTGCAGCATGCGCTTGGGAGACGTTCCCCTGGAACCCATTGGCTGTGCAGAGGGGCCAGCGATCTCTGTGCCCTGCCTTCGGGGCTCTGGTGCGGGTGCCCGCTTCTCTGGCGCGGCTGCAGGCTGAGTTCGACGCGGTGGATGGCATGCGTCGGTCTGACAGCTGGGACGCCTCCCTCACCCTCCGGCCCAGAGCCTGGCACGGGGGCGGTGGGGGAGGAGGCCGGAGAGGGCCCCGAGAGAATGGCTTTGCTGCTGTAGGGTCTGGGAAGGAGGGTTTGTTCCCGGTGGGAGTTCTTAGAGGCCTCCGCTACCTGCTCTGCCAACTGGAGACGCCTCAGGAAACCCTGGGGTTGGCCGAGGGCACTCCCGGGCCGTGTTCTGAGATGAGGCTGCCCCCGCTGCAGCTCCGGGATTGTGTTGTTTCCTCAGCGTTGGGCTCTGCTTGCTGAAGTCGTTTCACACCTCCCCCCCACCCGACTCCCAGTCCTCAGCTGGAGCAGGGACCTTTTTCCTGGGCAGGTAGCTCTTGTCTGCAGTAGGTTGGCCTCCTGCCGTGTCCAGGGGAGGAGAGGGGAGATTGCCAAGGGCATCTGTGATGGGTCTTTCTAGACACGAGACAGCAGGTCCGGAGGAGTAGAGAGAGGGGTGCTGGAGAGATGGGACAGTTTTAGGCGTGAGCAGAGGGTAAGGTACCCAGAACCAGAAGGGCGTCCCTTTCTCGGCCTGTCCAGCATGTGTGGGTTGGTCCCCTCTCCTCCGGTCTAGGACTTGGGTCCCACCCAGTTCCCTGGGGACCCTTATGGCTCCTCTGCCACCGAGAAAGCACAGCCACTTCTTCATGCTTTGTCCTGCTGGGCTCTCATATCACATCCAGCCTTGGAGCCACGGAGGGGGTTTGAGGGTCAGGAGCGGGAGAAGGAGGCTTCTGCGTGGAGCTGATGTTGTTCATCCTTCCTTCCCCGTGCCCTGCCTTAGACTAGGAGAAAGAGGAGGAGGCTTAACACTTCAGAGCTGTGCAATTAATGCAATTAACAGCAATTAGACTGCAAGTCTTGGCAGGCAGAGGTAGCAAAGGACACAGTTTGATTTGTTGTTGTGTTCTCACTTGGTGTCTCTGGGCCTCAGGTGTGTGAGGGACAAGGAGGACCTGGGCATTAATTCTGGATTTCAAACCCTGGTGCTTAGCAAGGGTTGGCTGGGTGGACGCTGTGATGTCGCCTGCTTAGTTCTTTGGCAGTAGGGCAGCAGGAATGGACTGGGCCCTGCCTTGGGGCAGAGGGACCCTGCTGGCCTTAGGCTTTGGTGGCAGCTGCAGGGTCAAAGGCCAGTAATGGATGGAAGGCCACAGAGGCCCCTGGGGGTTAAGGTAAAAAACACTATGTCTTCACTGAAGCTTGGGCATATGATTTAATTGAGGTCACAGAGCAATTTATTGATCAAGTTAGGGCTAGAACTTAGTTCCCTAAATGTTCAGTTCAGATGTCTGTCCTTGTATTGGGAGTCCCCTCTCGGTCACATTAAATGGGAGAGCCCTGTACTGCTGAGATGAAAGTCTCTGGAAACATGCGTATAAGTAGGGTGTACACTGTCCGTGTGTGTATTTACTGGGCAGACTTTCAGATATGAGGCATTTGCTGGGGAACAAGGTCACCACAGGTAGGCAGGTGGGCAGGTGGGAACTGGCAAGGTTAACAATAGGAAGGGTATCTTTTTTTATTTCTACCAGAAAATCTTCATCTATCTTAATTTTCCTACATCTACTTCAGAATCTGGGATTCATGAGTTTTTCATGCTTGTATCTCTTCAATTTTGTCTTTCTTGAAGCAATGTATAATGTCTCTGGGTTTTACCTCTCCTTCCCTTTTACAGATGAAGAGAGGAAAGAGGAAACCTAATTTTCAGGCCCTACAGGATCTGAAAGATCTTTGGAATTTCTACTCCTCCCCCCCGCCCCCCCGCCCCCCGCCAAAGTCATAATCTCTGGGAATTTCCAGAGGAAAGGATCTGATTTCTTTTGACTGTGATTTGCATCTGCTGGGCCTCAATGGATTCCGGGACAAGGTCAGGTCACTATGGGGACTTTGCCTTTTGCCTGGTTGGGGTTTCAGCCTTGCTGATGAATTGAGCATGGCCCTGTGGCCTGTGGTATGACCACAGAAGGTCACTTACAGAGACAGCGGCGGATAGTTTAATGAGCCTTTCCTGCCTTGCCTTATACCACTGGAAACCTGACCTTGCCCCTCCCACCAAGGAAGGAGGTAGCTGGAAGTAGTCTTTCCCTAAACCTGATCTCATGGTAGGTAGACTACTGTAAAGCCTTTTACTACCAGTGAAATGGGCGTCCCTGTAGCTGCTGTGTATAGGCCAGACATCAGGCAGGCAGGCTGTAAGCAGGAAGAGAGTATTATTTCATTAAAACCCTATGAAACGAGAAATAAGGCCAGCAGTGTCTGATCCCCTGGTTTGAGGATTCGTGCAGAGCCCACAGGCATGCATGTCCCACTAGTAAATCACTTTGGTGATTGCAGAATGAAATAAAAATCTTTTTGTCGATTTCAGTGTATTTTTTTTTCCAAAAGGCTACTAAGTTGTTAGGACATAAATGCTTTTCAGTTACTTGGTCTGAGGACGCCGTGAAAAGTTTACTGAGACACTAAGGAACCTTTGTTTTATGCGCGGATGGCAGTGGTGGCTACACAATTGTATATATTTGCCAAAATTCATCGAACCATACACCTGAAAACCTGTAAATTATACCCCAATAAAGCTAGTTTTTAAAAACCAGGATATGGCCTGTGCCATAGGCCACGTCTCCTAGCCCTTTGACGACTGAGGAGACTGAAGTACAAGAAGATTGTATAACTCAGTTAGCAAGCGGCAGACCCGGATGTGAAGTCACTCTGACTGCATAGCATCATCACTTAGCTATTATGTCATCCTGCCTTCCAAGAGTCTGACACACGTGCTCATGCCTCCACTTACTGCTCACGTAACAGACATTACTAATTGATGTTTACATGTGACTCAGGATCTTTCCCCTCCCAATATAGAATCCGACGCAGGGTAGATGAGGTCAACTTGCCATGTTTGGTAGTGTTTCCATGGTGATGAGTTTTAGTTAAGCATACTCAGCATCCAGAAGTCTTTGTTTGATGTTGATTCCTTGGAAAGAGAACTATATAAGTGTAATCTTTTGAAAACTTCCCACCAGAGAAGGGCACAGCTGTAAGGCTCCACATTTTGGTGCTGACCATGGCTCTGTTGCAGTTTACTGGGTTGCCCACCAACCCCGATGCTCCTGGGCCAGAGCTCTGTCTGAAAATGCCACGAGATTCCATTGCTGGCAGTTCTTGCAATACATGTTGACTCAGGAGTTCTGACTCCCAGTTCTGGATCTGAGAACTCAGCCAAGATGCCTTGTGTTAAGAAGGCATCTCCAGATGTTTCACGGGTGTGCTGGAACCTGGAATCATTAACCTCATCTTCCCACTGGGGCAGGGCTAGGAGCCTCAGAGGACAGGACAGGTGGCAGAACTCCAAATCCTCCAACAGAAACTCGCTTGTTTGTGTCTTCAATACATAGTATAAAAGAAGGGTAATCAGATGTGCAGAAAAGACGCTGTGGGCATCTCAGCTCACAGAGCTAATGTTAGTGCTTCTGTCTTTTTTTTTCTTTATCCATTATACATTTTTATAAGTAATACCTATACTCATAGTTAAAATTTCAAACAGGAGATATGTCCAAGAATTTTCATAACACTTGTTTATAGCAGCTAAGAAATAGGAAACCAAAGTGTCCATCAGACCGGATAGTTCCACTGAACATCCATGGAGTGGGGTGTGAAGAGCAGAATGAATAAGCTAGAGCTACATATATCAACATGGATGAATCTTTTTTTTTTTTAAAGATTTCGTTTATTTATTTTTAGACAGAGGGGAAGGGAGGGAGAAAGAGAGGGAGAGAAGCATCAATGTGTGGTTGCCTCTTACGTGGCCTGCAACCCAGGCATGTGCCCTGACTGGGAACCGAACTAAGCAACCTGTTGCTTTGCAGCCCAGTGCTCAATTCACTGAGCTACACCAGCCAGGGCACAATGTGGATGACTCTTTTAAACAGAAAAGCAACACTGAGCCCTGGCTGGTGTGGCTCAGTGGATTGAGCGCAGGCCTGCAAACCAAAGGGTTGCCCGGTTTGATTCCCAGTCAGGGCACATGCCTGGGTTGCGGGCTGGGTCTCCGGTGGGGGCTGCGTGAGAGGCAACCACACATTGATGTTTCTCTTCCCCTCTTTCTCCTTCCCTTCCCCTCTCTAAAAAAAATAAATAAAATCTTTAAGAAAAAAAAAGAAAAGCAGCACTGAAATGAAAAGTTGCAGAGAGAGAGATACAATGTGACATGTGTTACTACAGTGAAACTATGTGTTGCTTATTGATGCATATCTTTGTGCAATAGTACAAAGACTTGCAAGGGAATGACATGGGCCGGATTCACTGAAGTGGAGATCAGGCAGAGCCCTGGCAAGAAGTGTCTCTGCTTAAAGGCTCTCACTGAAGAGTTTAAGGAAGGGGCTATTTACAGAGAGGTGTGGCGGTTAAAGGGCCCTGGAGCTTGGATCCTAATTCTAAAGGAGCAGAGGGTGCTGCTTCAGCAGTACAGATGCTAAAGGGGCAGAGGGAGGGGCAGTCAGCAGAGCTCGGCCAAAGCTTATTCCTGGGGAAGGGGAGCTATACTTGAAGGCCAAGCGTGGAGGAGGCAGGAGGAACGAATACCCCCAGCTCTCTCTCCTCCTGCCCTCCAGTCTTCTGTCCTGGCCTCCCACTGGCCAAACCTAAGTGGGGGGTGGGGGAGGGGGCAGAGTAAGGGAGCCCAGGAAATAGAGTCTGAAGGGGTCAGCACAGAGAAAGACTAAATTGATCTGGGGTGGGGGTGGGGGCTGGAAAAAACCAGCATAGAGGTTGGCCTCTTTGGGCAAAGGAGATAGGAATTCCACCTAGAAAGAATACACAAGTGCCTTCAACCTTACGTGTGCTCTTCTTTCTTAAACTCAGGGTGAGAATTTAAGTGTTTGTTGTGTTTATTTTCTGTGCTATGATTTTTCTGTCCTTTTTTATACACCTGAAATATTTCATAAAATGAGCAGGGGACCAGAACGTAATGCAACAGTAGCCAAGGCTGATACAGAAAAGCAGCCCTGTGGGCTCAGTAGTGGCCATTTGCGTGGTTGTGACCATGCGGACATCACTTACTGTGGGACTGAGTGGTGCACCGTGGCTGTGTTTTCTCTCCTAGAGAAATAAGTGTCCTAGCATTTGATTTTTTACTGACAGTGTTTGCCTTAGACTTATCCCATTTTTTCTCCTCTCAGCTTTTTCTGTATGTATTCGATCAAGCATGTTTCTTTTCTTGGATTGGTCTTGAACTAGACACTTGGGGTGGGGGGGTTGGGGCCTGCTTTGTGCTGTAGAACGGGTCCTTTCTTCCACAGCTGTCAGTCTGCTCCCGTGCCCCCAGCACTCTGGGTTATTTTTAGAGGTAGTGACTTGGTGTGAGCGTCAGTCACGTTTAATAAGCTGGTGCTCCCTGCTGCGTGTGCAGAGAACTGACTCCTCATTTTTGGTGAGCGTCTCCCATGATCGAACCCATTGCTGCCAAATTGAGAAATAAGAATAGTGGTTTGACGGTTGGGTGTGTTCTTTAAAAATTAAACATACATTTACCACATGACCCAGCAATTTCACTCCTATGTGTCTATGAAAGAGAAATGAAAATGTATGTCTACACAAAGTCTTGTACATAACACCCATGGTAGCATTATTTATAAGAGCCAGAAAGTGGAAATAACCCAAATGCCCAACAACTGGTGAATGGGTAAACAAATGTGGTCTATCTGTACCAAATTTTTGTTGTCAAGTAGCAATAAAAAATACTCATACATGCTGCGATGTAAATAAATCTCAAAAAGTTATGCCAAGTAAAAGAAACCAGACACAAAAACTGTAGGATTCTCTTTCTATGAAGTATCCAGAAAAGACACATCTATAAGAATAGAAGGTAGGCTAGAGGGTGTCAGGAGCCGGCAGGAAGGGGACCGAGGAGTGGTGGCGGTAGGTGCCAGGGGCCTGATCGAATGGTGGAATGTTCAGAACCTGGGTGTGGTGATGGTTGTACAACCTGGTGAATGTATAAAAATCTTCGAATTGTACACTTAAAATGAGTCAATTTTATGTATGTAAATTATACCTCAATAAAGTTGTTTAAAAAATGGTTTAGGTTTGTAGTTTGGTAAAATAAAACAAAACAAAACAAAACAAAGCCCAATATGGTTGTGCAGTGGTCTCCACTTTGGGGTGACCATTTAGTTACTGGCTTAATGAAGGGTTCTCTCAGCCAGGCTCCGAGTCCTTGCTATCGGCATCTTTCAGGTGATAGTGCCCTCGGCAAGAGCTTAGTAAGAATGGGTCTGAGATTTGTGGCCTCTCCCCTCACCTGGTGCGATTAATTTTGTCCAGAAGGAAGGCTCTGTTCTTTGGTATCTGAATCTAGATTCTGACATTTGCCTCTCAAATGAAGACGCTCAACCCAACTGGCAAAGCCAAACAGAACAAAACAGATGTTTGCTTATGTAATTGGAAACTCAAAGGTGCACTGCCTTCAGGCACAAGCCGATCCAGGGGCTCAAGTGAAATCATCAGGGCTGAGCCTTCATCTACCTTTCCATTCTATTTTCCTCTCTGTTGGGTTCATTCTCAGGCAGGAGCCGCATTAACTCTGGGCTTACATCTCGCTGCCTTCAAAACTAGTAGAAAAAGAGTCTCTGTTTTTCAGCAGTTCTGATAAGAGCCCCACAACTGAATGTCCTTGGTTCTGAATGCCCCTCCCTGAATCAACCAGCTGGATTGGGAGGCTGAAGTTCTGGCTATCCAGGCCTGGAGCACAAGCCCTGGACAGGGCAGGGTCCACCCGCTGCTAGGCAGCTCTCCTGGACTGAGCGTGGTGTGGGGAGGGGTCTCCGCAGAAACGGTGGAGATATTAACCAGAAGGGGACTAGCTGCTTAGTTGACAAAAACAACAGAAGGCCCCCATCTGGCGACTAGTTCCATTTGAGGCCACAGGGCCAAGGCTGATTGAATGAAAGGCCGGATTGGATTGCCTCAGTGCGGTTCATTCTGCACCTGGAAAAAGCATCTCAACACACAGGTCTATTGGAGATGCCCTCATGTGCGAGGGTAAATAGGACTCCAAGGGAAGGCCGGTATTATGTGCCCTCCTGTCTCCCAGAACCCCCATGGACACTGAGCTGAGACAGTTGTGAAATGGTGCAGCCTCTGTGGAGAAGGGCATGGCAGTTCCTCGAAGAAAATTAAACATGGAATCACTTTGTGATCTAAGCAGTCCCACTTCTGGGTACGCACTCACAAGAATTGAAAGCAGGAACTTGAACAGATATTTATACACCAGTGTTCATAGCAATATTTTTCACAATAAGGCCAAAAATGGAAGCAACCCAGGTGTCCATCGACAGATGAATGGATAAAGAAGAGGCAGTGTATGCATATAGTGCATTGTGCAGCCTTAGAAAGGAAGAAGATTCTGATTATGCTACCACATGGGTAGACCTCGAAGACATAACGCTGTGTCCAAATAAGCCAGACCCAGAAAGACACACACTGTATGATTCTACTCATTCAGGGTGCCCAGAGGGGTCAGATTCGTGGGGTCAGAAAGTGCTGGAAGGGTGGTTGCCAGGGCCTGGGGAGTCGAGGGCAGGGAGTTATTGTTGGTGGGTTCGGAGTCTCGGCTGGGATGATGAGAAAAGGTCTGGAGCTGGATACACACAATCAGTGCCTCCGTCGCATCAACGTTTCCCTCCCCTCCTTCCTCTCTCTCTACAAGCAGTGAAAAAAAATATTCTTGGTGAGGATAAAAAAGTTTTTCTTAATGGTTAAAATGGTAAATCATATGTGTATTGTATCACAATTTAAAAGGTTAAACAGTTTTAAATAATTAAAATGCTAACTTTTATTAGAATTTTTAAGAAGAGCAAGTGTCACAAAAAAGGAAGGATGTAAGAAATGAAGTGATGACCTTTCTTTCCTACTGCTGTGGGAGGGACACCAGCAATCAGCAGAGACTGGCCCCTGCGTGGAGAGCGTGTCACACTAAGGACCTGCTGTCTGACTTCCCCCCACCCCACACTGTCCTCCTTGTGGCTGACAAACCCTAAACCTGGAGCTGAGGACAGGAGTGGACAGATGTATGGTCTCCAGTATCAGAGAGAGAGAGAGAGAGAGAGAGAGAGAGAGAGAGAGAGAGAGAGAGAGAAAGAGAAAGAGAAACAGAGAAAGCAGCTGTCAGGGATCAGGAATGATTCCATATACCAGGGAATAAAGTTAAGGGAAAGCCCCTGGATTTCCCATCCTTACCCAGTCTCATGTCTTGGGGTTGGGCAGACAGTACCACCAGTGGAGCTTTAGAGAAATGCCTGTAAAAAAGTAAATGTTGATAGCACTGAGTGTCGGTAAGATGTGGACAACCGTCACATGCTGTGGGTGGGACTGGAAATTGATACAGCCACTCTGTAGGCAGTTTGCCAAGATCTATTAAAACTAAAAACAAGCCCGTACCCTCCGACCCAGCAATTCCATTTCTTTTCCCCAGAGAGAGTCTTCCCCGGAGAGGTGCTAGCGTGTGTGCCCAGGGAGGCAGTGCCAAGGATATCAGTCAACGGCACATTGTTGGTTCCAGTCAGAGACTAGAAACAACCTAAATATCCAGCAACGGGCGACTGGCTTAAATAAAGTGTGTGTGTGCACAGGATGAGACCCTGCACAGCGCTAAAACAGAATGAAGTAAATCTATTCTTACAAGGCACGCTATTGAGTAAGAAAAGGAAGTTAAGGAATCATTCTGATACTGTTAATATATTTTTAAAAATCAAAAGTATATGCTTTAGGGTATAAGCTATGATGTTATAACAGAGAAATCCCCAAATGAAAAGGCTGACATGAGGTATCTTCTTTCTTTCTCATAACAGTCCAGAGGGAGGTGTGGTCCAGGGCGAGTGGTATGCCAGTTATCTGTTGCTGCATAAAACAGCAATAATTGCTTTTTGCTCATGGATTCTGTGAGTCAGGAATTTAGACAGGACATAGTCTGGATAGTTTGACGATGTTCTATGGGGCCAGAGGCCCTGGCTGGGAAGATTTGGATGGCTAGGATGGGGGGGGCTGGAATCATCTGGAGGTTTCTTTACCCCTTGGGTGCCTGGGCTGAAATGACAAGAAGGTTTGTCACTCCAGTTGGGGCTATCGGTCAGAGTGTCTGCCTGTGATTTCTCTAGGTGGTTAGGGTTTCCATACAGCATGGTGGCCTCGGGGCAGTTGAACTTTTTGCTCCAAGAGTGAGTGTTTCAGCAAATAAGGTGGAAGCTATGTGTCCTTCCACGGCTTTTTTCTCATAAATTGTACAGTGTCACTTCTGCCTTTGTTGGGGGTGGTCAAACCAGCCACAAGCCTGTCTATATTTAAGGGGAGGGGACAGAGACTCTCACCTCTCTGCATGAGGAGCGCTAAAGGATAGGCAATGTTTTTAAACCATCACAGGCCGGAAGCTCTGTCACATGAGGTCATCTGGGATCCAGGTTGGTTTGGCTGGGGAACAGACAGTGGGCTTTGCCGTTTCTATTGAGTAGCTTCCATCTCTGATTTCAGTGAAACTGGACCCATTGTTGCCATATGCCAGCCAGGCAGTTCCTTATAAAAATGTGGTTCAGAACTTATATACACCGCTTCTGCTTGCATCCCATTGGCTCTTAGTCATACTGCTACCCCTAGCTGCAAGGGAGGCTGGGAAACATAGTCTGTAGGCCATATGCCCAGCTATAACTTTGTGGGATCTATTGCTAAAAGGAAACGAAAGGAAGCAAAGGAAAATAAATGTTAGGGACAATTAGTTTTTGCAACAGTGTATTTTTCATTATATATGTATGTGTGTATATATATATATATATATATATATATATATATACGTGTATATATAAAATTATATATATATATACGTGTGTATAAAAATAGGTCACCCTGGCCCGTGTGGCTCAGGTAGTTAGAGCATTGTCCCGCAAACTGGAAGGTCACGGGTTTGATTCCTGGTTCATTCCCCAGTAGGGGTGCATATGAGAGGTGGCTGATTGATGTTTCTCTCTCACATCAATGTTTTCTCCCTCCCTTCCTTTCTCTCTAAAATAGCATGTCCTCAGGTGAGGATTAAAGAAAAATAGGTCTACATAAAATACAGAAATACATAGGTACATAGAATATAGTCTGGAAGAATACGTGGGAAAATGTCTAGGAGAAACTAGCAAGAGTAGTTACTTCTGGGGACGGGGGAGAAGGTAGGGGAGCGTTCAAAGCTGACTCCAGCTGTAGCTGTAGTGTTTTAATTTTTAACAATGGCAGTGTCTTCATGTTTTACTTTGAAATTAAATATTAATTCAAACTGAAGAGGGCCTGGTAAGCATCTGGCTGCTGATGTTGCAGTCTCGGTCTTATCTCCCTCTGGTGGCACCCAGCCCTGAAGAGTGCCAGGAGGTGACATGGCTCTTTATCTTCCAAGAGCCTCAGCTGGTGTTGTTGGACACCTAGTCCAAAGGCCCCACCTTCTTGAAGACTGTAGCCCAGTCAGGGTTTCCTGCCGCCATCCTCTCCACTCCAGGTCTGGAGGGTTTCCTTGACGACCAGCAGATGCTGGCTGTGAGTAGAGGGCTATTTGGCCCTGCAGAGTTCAACAGTGATGCAAATGCAGCCTGTCTCTCCACAGATTACTTACTAATTACAGACAGAAAGCTGGGTACGGTGCAGTGGTGAAAGTGGGTGGACACCACCTTTTCTAAGCAATTGATGTTAACATCACGGATACAGTGTCCCTCCTAATGGGAGACACTGAGGACACAGTGTTCCTTTAGTGGCACTCTTGCTCCAAATGCATAACCAAAATCCAGTCATGAAGAAACAATGGACAAACCCAGGTGGAAACCCAGATGGAACTCCTTAAAAAAGCTGACGTCATGAAAGACAAAGAAAAGTTAGGGGCTGCTCCGGACTGGAGAGGCTAAAGAGACAGGAACAGTGTGATACAGTGCAGGAGGCTGAATCGGGTCCAGGTCTGGGGGTTGCATCAGTACACACTTAGCCAGATTTGAATGTGGATGGTGTTTGAGGTCACAGTGCTGTGTTGGATCAAGGCACCTTTTCCATATTTGATCACTGTACTGTGGACATGTGAGAGAATTCCTTGTTCTTAGGAAATACACAGTGAAGTATTTAGGAGTGAAGAAGCATGTTGTCTACAGCTAACTCCCAAATGGTGTAGAAAAGGAGCAGGCAAACTTTTGTGGCCCAAAAGCCAAGTAGTGAGGATTCTAGGCTCTGCAGGCCATATGGTCTCTGTCACAGGCACTCACTCCGCTCTTGTAGTGCCAGGGCGGCCACAGACGATATGTAAATGAGCGGGCGTGGCTGAGCTCCAGTAAACCTTACTTATGGATGCTGAAATTTCAATTTCATATACTTTCACATGTCATGAAATAGGCTTTTGATTTTTTTCAACCAAGGAAAACCCATCTCTAGCCTACTGCCCATACAAAATCAGGCGGCTGTGTTTGACCTGTGGGCTATAAACTCCTGGTGCCTGATAGAGAAAAAGAACACATGTACACACACACACCACAGGGTGGGGATGGGGTGGCAATAAAGCAAATGTGGCGTAATGCTAACAGTTAGTGAATCTCCACGAGGGGTAGAGAGGAGTTTTTTGTACTCTTTTTAAAAAAGATTTTATTTATTTATTTTTTAGAGAGAGGGGAAGGGAGAGAGAAAGAGAGGGGGAGAGACATCAGCATGAGAGAGAAAGAAACATTGAGCAGTTGCTTCTCACACACCTCCAACCAGGGGCCTGGCCTGCAACCCAGCCCTGTGCCCTGACCGGAAATCGAACCGGCGACCTTGTGGTTTGTGAGATGACATCCAACCCACTGAGCCACACCAGTCAGGGCCTTTGTATTCCTCTTATACTTCTTTTGCAAGTTGGAAATTATTTAAAAATAAAAGTTAAATAAAACAGGGACAGAATTTTCCTTTCTGGGGGCCCAGGAAGGAGAGACTGATGACACTGTTTGAACACGAGGGACCGAGCCCTTCCACCTGGAGCCAAGGGAGACTTGCTCACAGTGTTCTCCGTCGTTGCCATAGCTGCTACCTATTCACTGCATTTTCTTCCCTGCTCCTTTCTCTCCTGACTCAGCCCGTGTGTGTAGGAACTGGCCTTACCATTGACCATCCCCTTTTTCTCTCCCTCTGCCAAATAGTGCATTTCTCCACCAGCCAAGAAAACCGAGGCTTTAAATACATTCATTGGATTATTGTATTTAATCTCATTGGTTTCCTCAGTTGTTGGTATTTGTCTTAGATTTTCAAATGTAGAGGGAAGGGCTTGTTTCTCAGCACTTGGCATGATTTGAGGGACATGTGCTGTGGCAGCAACATGGGGAAGTTCCGTGTTCCATCCCCCAGCCCTGGGGCAAAGTCTCTTGTAGTTCCCCGCACCTTGTGGTCCTGAACGGTTGTTTCCAGGAATGGGATATTGAGTTCATTGGGGTGACTGTGCCGGGGGTAGGGAGGGTTGGCTTTAAGGAAGGAGATCTAACCTTTTCTTAGCTGACATAGTAGGAGCTCTCTTCATGACCAGGATTAGCCACCCAATTCAAACTGGCCTCCGTGAAAGGGAATTGATGATTTCCTATAACCAAGAGTATTGGATAGTATTAGAATTCTGTCTCTTACCATGTCTCAATTCTCTTCTCCTGTTTGGCTTTATTCTTAGGCAGGCTCTCCCCATTCAGCAGCCCCAAGTTACCTGCTACCAGGTTAGCAAACCCAGGAGAAAGAGAGCATTTCTAGACCAATATTTCCAGCAGGGCCCCAGGACTGACCCTCACTGGCTCATTTAAGCCATGTGTCCACGTCTGAACCAGTCAGTTGCCAGAGGATTGGAAGATGCCAACTGGCCAGGCCTGGATCACCTGACCACTCTTGCATGGAGATTGTCAACTCTACTCAAACCATCTGGACTAGGAATTGAAAAGAGGTGGCCCCTCAAAGTCACATTTGGTTGCTGTTCCCATTAGGAAGGATGGCACCTGGGCGGGCAAGAAAACAGTAGTTCCTTATGAGACAAGGGCTACTATTTAAGTGGTCTAAGTAGTCACTGAGACTACTTAGGCAAGACTAGGTCATATGTTCAGTTTACAGACCTTGGGAATGGGACAGCCCTCCTTAAACCATGTGGAGGGGAAAGAGGATGAGAAGCAGCTCCCCAAAAGAAAGCTGTTATAAGAAGCTCTGCTGGGCAGGTAAACAGTAAGCACCCTTCTCGTGGGGGTGGGAACTCACCCCACCAGGCTCTCTGGTGTGACGGCTAAGAAGTCTGGCATTCCTGGTGGAGGCAAACTTGAGCTCATAATGTAGTTCAGTTCCTGAAGCCAGGATCCAGTCCCAGTCTAAGCCAGTTTTGTGTCATTTTAGCTGTCAAATTGTGACCTCTGTAGTCATGTCCCGTGACATAAGCAAACTATGAAAAATGGCCTGTTCATGTTCTCTCGTACACCCTGCCCGGGCTGTTCCCTCCCTCAGGAGACTCACAGGACCTATCGGCAGAAGCTGGAGGAGCTGACCGCGCTCCAGACCTCGTGTAGCAGCTCCATCAGCAAGCAGAAGACGCGACTGAAGAACATGAAGCACACCCTTCAGAGGTAGGCGGGGCTGCTCTCAAAGCCCCCCTGGTTCTCAGGGTCGGAAACCCAGCTCATAACGGGCTTGAGCAGAGAATGGAAATTTTAATGGAAAAAAACCAGGAGTGGCTTCAGGCATCACTGGACCCAGGGGTCAAAGGATGTTTTCAGGAATCTGTTTTTTTCCTTTAAATTGTGCGTTCCTGTAGATTGGCTTCACTCTCAGGCTGAGTGTCCTCTCATGGTCACCGAGATGGCCACCAGCGGTTGCCAGGTTTATATCTTTCAGCCTTTCTTCCTCTGGGCTTGGCCACCCAGCTGAATGAGAACTTGTCTTTCAGCAAAAGTTCTGGGTGTGATCTTCATTGGCTGGAGTTGGTCACGTGCCCAACTGTGAACCAATCACCGAGACTACTTAGGCAAGACTAGGTCATATGTTCAGTTTACAGACATTGGGAATGGGACAGCCCTCCTTAAACCATGTGGAGGGGAAAGAGGATGAGAAGCAGTTCCCCGAAAGAACGCTGTTACAAGAAGCCCTGCTGGGCAGGTAAACAGTAAGCACCCTTCTCGTGGGGGTGGGAGCTCACCCCACCAGGCTGTGGTGTGATGGCTAAGAAGTCTGGCATCCCTGGTGGAGACAAACTTGAGCTCATAACGTAGTTCAGTTCCTGAGGCCAAGATCACGTGTTCAGTTCCCAGTCCTCGTGTCTTCATGGTTCCGGAAGTGCTGTCATCCCCCTTAGGTGAGGGGGTCCAGTGGATGCTGTGGTCCCCCTGTCAGGCAGGGAAGACTAGGCTCTGACCTACCTGGGCCTCCATTCCAGAGTGTGTGGCTCCGGGTCAGTTTGTGCCTTCCCTCGTGGACACTTTCTGGGAAGGTTATTGATTATACCCTAACCTTAGTGGATCACTTTGGAAATGGAGGCCCATTTGTCATGGGGGAAGGTGTAGGTGGTCCTGTGCAGTAACATCGCCACTCTCGGAGAAACACATCTTACTGAGGACAGGACTTCAGATTCTTTGATCTGTCTAGGGTTTGTCAGCCTTGGCACTGACGATAATTCTCGGCTGCTGGGGGCCGTCCTGTGCGACACAGAAGGTTTAACAGCATCAGTCCCTCTACCCACTAGATGCCAGTAAAACCCTCTACTCTGTCTTAATAGCCAAAAGGTTCCCAGACATTGCTAAGGACCCCCCGTTGAAAAGCCCTCGTTCGAAGGTTGACCCCTGTGGTAGGTTCTTACACCGAGGACCGCTACTCCAGGAGTGTCTGTGACTTGTTTTTCTAGTTGTGAGAGTTACATATCACCGAAGAGTAACAGACCTTGATTAGTTGACTGCTTACCCTTTCAAGGCACCTTCCTGCCTGCCCTCCGTGATCGTCAGGTTATTCCTTCAGAGTAGTGAGCACAGCCCCAGTCCCTTTGTGTCCCAGCTTAGTTTACAGAAGGCACTGACCTATAATGCTTCCCTATTGTAAGCTTTCCACTTAGTTTGCTTCCCGTGATTAAATCAAAGTCATTTGGAAACAAAAAGGAATAGGAAGAATAATAATATTGCTAGTAGCTTTCCACTGAGCTCATACAATGTGTCAAGTATCATTCTGATACATTTTTTTTAAATGTTACTTCATGTCTTTGATTCACCCGTACACAGTGCCTTGTCTTCTGGTTTGTCGAAGCCCTAGGTCAGACCACATTTGCCACAATAGTGTCTGTCGGAGTGTCTGGCCGTGACACCCCAGCACTACATTCATCTGAAGGGCACTCCCGACGAAGGCGACTGATTTTGCCGTTCTCACCCACATCGTAGTATTTCAGGACAGCCAGCTTAACCTTCCTTCTCTTGTGCTTATTCTTGGGAGCGGTGTGAGACTTGTTCTTCCTTTTCTCAGCACCGCCACAAGGTCTCAACGCAAGGTGAAGGGTGGGCTCCTTTTCAATGTTGGAGTCAAAGTACGCCCATCTGCCAGTTGCTTGCCAGCAAAGATCAGTCTTTGCTGATCAGGAGGGATTCCTGCCTTATCCTGGATCTTGGCCTTTACATTTTCTATTGCATCCTAGGGTTCAACTTCAAGAGTGATGGTCCTCCCCGTAAGGGTTTTCACAAAAATCTGCATCTTGGTGGCAATTCCACCATAGATAGTGGATCCTAAATACTTTAAATTGCATTTACTCACTTGTCCCAATGGCATTGTCGAGGAGGTAGGCTCTATGTTATCCCTGTTTTTTACATATGGAAAATAAGGCAGAGAGGTTAAAGGGCATCTGTGAGGTCAGAGGGCTAGCAGGGAGCCAGCATCAGACCCAGAGAGTACAGGTAGAGACTTGAGTTTGCAAAAAATATCAAGATGGAAGGATGGGAGGGCAGTGCCCAGAGCTTCCAGATTCTTCCTCCAGTCTGAGTGATGCCCCAGCTTCTCCTTCGCCCACGCCTCTCACCACAGGTACAAGCGCCATGCCAGTCGGGAAGAGGCAGAGCTGGTTCAGCAGATAGACGCCAACATCAAGGAGCGCCAGAACATCTTCTTTGACATGGAGGCCTACCTGCCCAAGAAGAACGGGTAGGAGCTGGGAACTTACACCCCCTCCCCGCCCCTCCGCACTCTGCGCCCTGCTGCGGGCAGACACCCAGGCCTAGGGCACCTGGTCTGTGTGACTCCCACCTTCCCATCCAGGCTTGAGGTTGCGGGGAAAAGGCAGGAGTGAGGGCAGGAAAGAGAAGGAGGCTCCCTCACGTGTTTCTGTGACACAACCGTGGCTATCGTTGGTGGGGAGGGTGGCAGGAGGGAGCCTCTTGGAGCTGGAAGTGTTTTATTCTGTAATCCAGGTGTTGGTTGCATGGATGTATAAATATGTAAAAACTCACTGTGTTGTGTACTTAAGACTTGTGCATTTTGAAAGGTTATGCCTTAATTTTTAAAAAAGCCTGCTTTAAATTGCCCTAGATGTTGTACATATGCTCTTACCTTGTTGGCTGGAACTTAGTCACATGCTCACAGTAGCTGCAAGAGAGGCTGGGAAATATGGTCTGTAAGCCAGCTAAAGTGAGGGGAAACGGGTCAGTTATGAGTGTCATGTGTCATAGTCCTCACGTTTGCTAGTTACTCATTGTTTGCACTCTATGAGAGGCCTGTCGTACTGCTGAGTTTAACATCTTATGTTCTACATTGTCCGCTCAGTGGTGACTATTAAGTGTGACTATTTTTGGTCGGGGCTGCTGCCGGGGCTCTTAGGGACGTGTCGGCCTCACAGTCTTTCCTTCCAGGCTCTACCTGAATCTGGTCCTCGGCAATGTAAACGTGACCCTCCTCAGCAACCAGGCCAAGTGAGTGTCACACCCACACCTGGCTTTACGGAGTCCAGGCGTTTTGCTCTTTCAACTCAGGCGAGATGGGACCAAGTTAGGATTTTTGCATAAATGAAGAAATGTTAACAGTTGGTGCTCTGGCCCTGGGTATTGCTGACACTCTCCTCCCTGGTGGGCAGACCCCGGGGATAGGTTTCCTTCCTTCACGGAGTCCATATGTCGGCAGGCAGGACGGCCAGCTCCCTGTGAGAAGTGGCTCTGCTGCACTCCACGAGTTGTCACGTACTTTTCTCCTGGAAGCAGACAGTGTCCACCCGAAGTCTACCAGTTTCTAGGGAAGTGGAGCCCTGGTGTTTCCACGGCAGTAGCTGGTTGGGGGAGGGGACCCTGTCTCTGCTCCCTGCCCAGCCCCTCATCCTGGAGCCCCACATCGGGAGTCTAGGGGCATGGGAAGCCGCCCTTTGGTCCTCATTCCCTGATTAATCATCACCATTCATTCAAGGCCGGGTCTCTCCTGTTCCTTGTGGGATGTGGGTGGCAGCATGTCAAGGATCTGATGGGTCAGGGGTCCCCCCACCAATGGCATATAGTTATATTGCTGTAAATGTAGTAAAAGTCACGTGACCTTTCCTGGGCATGTCTGTTGCTGTAGATTTGCCTATAAGGACGAGTATGAGAAGTTCAAGCTCTACCTGACCATCATCCTGCTCCTGGGTGCTGTGGCCTGTCGCTTTGTCCTTTACTACAGGTAACGCAGCATGGCAGTGTTGGGGGTGTGTGCTGGGGGTGGAGAGGGCACCATGAGAGAGGGATCCAGGGTCTCTCCCGCATCTGCAGTGTTGGGTGAGGTGAGGTGTAGATACAGAAGGACCATTGCTCATGAGAAATATCAGTCCCGTCCACCGTCCACCTGTCCAACAGACACCTACTGAACGGCAGCTGGACAGGCCTGAGAGCGTAGTACAGAAAGAGCCCAGCTTGGCGTATTCATACAATGGAACATTATTTGGCCGCACAAAGAAATAAAGTTCTGACAGACTACAATGCAGGTGAATCTTGAAAACATTACACGGTGGGGCAAAAGTAGGTTTACACTTGTGAGTGTGCAAAACTTTATTCTTTTTGTTTTAAAAAATGTTTGATTTTAGAGAGAGGGGAGGGGAGAGAGAAGGAAAGGGAGAGAAACACCGATGCGAGAGAGAAACTTCAGTTGGCTGCCTTCCATACGGGTCCCGACCGGGAATCGAACCTGTAACCCAGGCACATGGACTGACCAGGAATCAAACTGGTGACCTTTTGGTTTGCAGGATGACGCTAAACCGGGAGCCACACTGGCTGGGGCCAGAGTTTATTCTTGTATTATTGTTCATTAGTTATTGTATTATTTTTCATATGAACCACTGTAAACTTCCTTTTGCCCCACCCTGTATGTTAAGTCAAAGACGCTGGTCACAAAAGATCAGATGTTGTATGATTCCATTTATATGAGATGCCGAGAACAGGCAAATCCACAGAGACTGAAAATAGATCAGTGGTTGCCGGGGCTGAGGGGAGGGGAGGGGGTGCTGACTGCAGATGGGTGTGGGGTTTCTTCTGGAGCCATGAGAATATTCTGGAATTAGACAGTAGTGATAGATGCACAGCTCTATGATACATAAAAAACCGATCAAAATGTACACTTTAAAAGGGTGCATTTTATAGTAAGTGCATTGTATCTCAATTACACAAAGGGAGGAAGGGAGAGAGAGAGAAAGGGAACAAAAAAAAAGGAAAAAAGAAAGGGAGGAAAGAAAGAGGGACAGATCACACACAGCCTGGGTTTGACCCTGGCGTTGAGACGACCTGGCTGTTACCCTGGGCAGGTTCCCTCGTCCTCAGTCTGTCCGTCCATAGAACGAGCTGACACCAGTGCCTAACGCTCAGGGTTGTAGTGACAATTCAGTGCCTGAACCCTGTGCGTGGAGGGCTCTGCCCAGGGCGTGGCACCCAGCGGCTCATTGGGAGCAGCTGCTGCTGGGACTGAAGCCACTGCCCCAGGGGGTTTCCTTCCTCCGTGTGGCCCTGGGTTTTCCGCCTCAGGGGAGGTGGCCAAGCACAGCTTGGGCACTTGCTCCGTGTGTTTATTTCCTAGCAGGCACTTGGCTGGGAGTCCACTTGCTGGTCTGGCCACTTGACTGTCCAGACAAAGGCCCTTTTAGACCCTGGGCCCATGCTTGCCTGCAGCCTCAGGCCTGGCCCGTTTCCCTGGAGGGCAAAGGCTGCACCCATCAGTCATGCCTACTCACACGCCCCTCTGGAAGAGGGTAAAAGTTCTTAATGAGCAGCCAGACTCCCTGCACTGGGACCTCTAGGGCCCTCAAAGGGCAGACCTGGGCTGTGTCTCCAGTTCTAAGGCTCACCCAGGGCCTGGATGTTTCCGTTTCTCCCCACCCCTCTATATTCATTTCCAAGGGGTGTGGTAACAAAGCACCACAGACTGGGTGCCTTAAAACAACATACTCACAGTAGCTGCAAGATTTTCTCACGTCTGGAGGCCAGGAGTCCGAAATCAGGGTGTAGGGTGGCCGGCCGGCCGGGCCGCCTCCGAAGGCAGTGGTTCTTCCTTGCCTCTTCCAGCTCCTGGTGTCACTGGCTGTCCTTGGTGTTCCTTGGCTTAAAGCTGTTTCATTCCAGTCTCTGCCTCACGGGCCTCAGTCTTGCCACATGGCCTCCTTCCCTGTGTGTCCCTACATCTTTCTCATGACCTTCTTATGAGGACACCGGTCATTGGATTCAGGGCCCACCCTCATCCAACGTGACTTCATCCTAACTACATTTACAAAGACCCTAGTTCCCAATAAGGTCCTATTCGGAGGTCCTTGGTGAATGTGCATTTTGGGAAGGTGCAACCCAGTGCACCTTCTGTGGGTTAAAAATGGGGCAGAAGGGCTGGGCAGGCAGCTAGCTCATCTCTGTCCCCACGGGGAAGGTGGCCCTGCTGCTTAACCTCGGACAAATAACCTAACCTCGATTGCTTCAGTTTCTACCTGGCAGGATGGCTGTGAAGACCAGATAAGTCACACCTGTCACGTTCAGAATGGTGTGTGGCACACAAGTGCTGTCTGGTGTTAGCAGTTGTTAATGCCACCATCATTTGGTGGTGCTAAGGCTGGGCAGGCAGGGCCAAGATCTCAGCTTGCCCCTGCGCATCCAGGAAGCAGGTGTTTCTTCCCTTACATTGCCCCCTCTCGATCATTTCCTTGCAAGGTGCCCCACTCTAAAGCCCTTCCGTGGTGCCTCTAAGTCTGCCGCCAGGCATGGCCCACATCCTTCAGAGCCAGGGACTCTGCATCCAGCTCTGCCACTCACTAGGTCAGCACTCAGTATTGGGAATTTGCAACTATTGGGCTGGCCTTGTATGACCTTGAAAAGGCTTTGATGCCTCCTTCAGCTGCCTTCAGGCCAAGGATCGCCCTCTGTCGGGATCTGCTTTTGAAACAGGCAGGGAAGAGGTGGTTGTTGGAGTTCAGCTTGGAATGGGTGAGCTTGGGTTCGAATCACTCCAATGCTTGCTAGCTGTGTGATCCTGAGCAACTCACTCTCCCTGTCTGAACCTTAGTTTCCTCATCTGTTAAATGGGAAGTGCTCTTAGTTTGGCTTCCCTGATCAAAGATCCCCAAGACAAGCATTGGAATGCCAGTATTTTGTTTAGGAAGTGATCCTCAGAAGTGCTGGTAGGGGGATGGGAAGTGAGACAAGGAGGGGGCATCCCACAGGCATGTGGAGTTCAGTGCTGCCGGGGAAATGGGGTGGGGTGGTGGGGGACAGTGTGTAACGTGCCTCCCTTATCCCACCTGAGAGGCGAGGGAGCAGGGGGCATTTAGTTCCAACTGCAGTCAGTTGGGGGAGTTGAGAGCTGCTCCCAGAGGGGGTCACTTCCTCTGCTGTCCTCATCTGCCCCTCACACCAGCATGGGGAGTTCAGGGGCCTAAGAAACCCTCAGGTGTGCCAAGAGGAAGTCACAGGTCCTGGCTGTTGAAGTCACAGACAGGCACAGGTGTGTAAGCACAGCCACTACAGGAACCAGTCCTATAGGATCATTCGCGTTTCCAGAGAGATCGTCCTTACAAAGTTCCTGCAATACTGCAAGTTTCCAGTGGGCAGTGCTGGCCGGTGTGGCAGGCTGAGTAATGGCCCCCAGAGATGTGCATGTTCTCATCCCCAGAACCCAAGACTATGTCACTTTACGGGACAAAAGGTCTTTGCAGAGGGAGTAAGTTAAGACCTTGAGATGGAGAGAAGACCCTGGCTTAACCATTGAGCCCCATGTAATCATACGTGGCCTTGTGGGAGGGAGGGTCAGAGCCACAGAGGGGGCATGAAAGCAGAAGCAGAGGTCAGAGCCACAGACAAGGAGTGCAGGCCGTCACACAGAGCGTGCCTGCCAGCCCTGCACTCTGGCCAGGGCCCCGCTCGGCTGCAGCTGCCCCGTCTGTCCACTTTTGGAGCCTACTCCGGGCTGTGGTCACTGTATGGGAGGCAGGAACTCCTTAAGTTCGTCTTACAGACAATTCAGGCCATAAGCATTTTTTGTATGTGCAACAAAATTTACAGCTGGTTCAGGGGACAGTGGGAGTCTACACTGTGACACCACAGACGGTTTTAAATAGCACAGTAGGGTTCCTGCTGCAAGTCCTTCTGTCGCCACCCCACCAGAAAATTCACATGTAGAAGAGAGACAGGCTGTCGTGGGCTGCCGGGTCAGGGCAGGGGGGAAACCTCAGCCAGAGCTTTCAGGGCCGTGGGATTCCGGGGGAAAGCTGAGGGGGGTGAGCATTCCCAGTGCAGGAAAGACACCCGAGAGGCCAGCCCAGACCTGCTCTGCCTTCCTGGGCGTCCGGGGTTCCAGAGGCCTGCTCGGGCGGCAGCCGTTAGCCTGGCTCACTGTTCTGTTGCGGTGGGGCTGGGCCAGCTGTCCCAGTTCTCACACCTGCTCCCCACCCGGGGCCATCTCTCCACACCAGGGTAACGGACGAAGTCTTTAACTTCCTGCTCGTGTGGTATTACTGCACCCTGACGATTCGGGAGAGTATTCTCATCAGCAATGGCTCGAGGTAATTGGAGGCCCGGCTCTGTGGGGGGCATAGGGGCAGCCAGAGGGAAATCTGTCACAGGGAGGAGGCAGGTGAGGGCTGCCCCCCTCAGTCTGCATTCCCTCCCTCCTTGGGGGGCTCTGGGATGGTTCAGACCCAGGGAGGAGGGACATGTGCTAGTGCGACAGCATCACTGGCCGTAGTCTGTCTCTTGTGTACAAGAGACCCTAACTCATGTGGGCTCAACATGACCGACATTTATTTTCTCATATCAAGAAACAGATCCTTTGGGCCTGACCTCAGGTAAGGCTTGACCCAGGTGCTCAGACAGTGTCATGAGGACCCAGTTTCTCTCTGTCTCTCAACCCTGCCTTCTACTGTGTTGCCTGTTCTCAGGTTCCATGCAAGGACATCCACCAGCTCCAAGCTCACATTTTATTTCTAGCTTTCCCAGCAAAACAGGGCACATTCTTCTGTTCCAAGCATCCCACTGGTGTTGGTTGAATCACATGTCCACCTCTGAACCAGTCACTGTAGCCAAAGAACGTACTGCTACAGTGATTGGCTGGGCTTGAGCCTCGTACCCACCCCTATGGCTGTCATTGGAAGCCTAGAAGCTGAGTGTCAGGAGGGGACTGGTTCCCCAGAGGAAAACTGGGATACTGTCCCTAGAAGGATGAGTGGATTCTGGCAACAGCAGTGTTGGTCCCTCACAGGAAGATGAGTGTCCCAGGGCTCAGTTGGGATCCACGCTTGCCACTTGCAGGGCCCATTTTCCGTAGTTCTGATCCTTTTTGGGGCGGCCGTTTGAACCTTTGCACACCACTCTTGTCTTTGTCCTTTCCCAAAACAAGAAGTAGCAATTTTCCAACCCCCACCCCCCTTTCTCCCTCTGGAGACTAATAAGGAACAACCAGGAGCATATATTTAATTGGAGGCCTCTGCCAAACCCCCAAATAATTTGCTACCTTCTCCCTTTTCTGCCCAGTGGTCTCTTAGGCCAGACTTTTGCTCTGCCGGGCCTTACCCTGAATGTAGAGCCAGGAGGTAAGAACCAGGGGAACAGCAGTTCTTAGGTGCGCAGCCCTGTAGCGCGTAGCCTCTTAGAAAAGATCAGTGTTTCTCAGACCCCACTCCTTCCTGTCCTGTCTGCGCCATCTTCGCCACATCCTGTATCACCTGGGTGACGATTTTCCCACATTTCAAATCAACCCTCTCTCTCTCTCTTTTTTTTTTTTCCTTAAATAAATATTTATTTTAAAAGGAAACTTTGTTTCGCCACGGTACATGGAAAACCAGCATGAATCACAGGAAAAAGGAAGTAGTATAAAAATATTGTTTTGTTTTCATTGTCTAATTCATTGAAGCCTCTGGGCCTGAGGCCTGCAGGCTCTCTCGTGTGTGTCCACGTGTAGAGAGGGAGACGACAGATCTCGAGAGGCGTTAAAAATGATGTACGAGCATCTCCCCCAGACTCTCTCCTTGATTTAATTGGGGGAACGGAGAGAACATTCACTGTCGTCTAGTGTTACACTTGAGGATCATCTAAAACTTGGTGACATGCTCCCCAGGCTTTGGGAAACACTGAAATAGAAAATCTTACCCCAGAAATAACATTCATAACTTTCCTTAATTTTAGTGAATAGTATCTTTCTGCTTTTGGGCGTGGTTGGAGGGTAGCCAGGTAGCACATAGTGGGGAAAGGAGGCCTGGGCATTTGGCAAGGCCTCCCGGCTACTAATTCTCTCCCTGTGCCTGGGCTCACTGTCCATCTTGGGGTTTCGTCCTCCTGATGGATGGCTCTTGTTAAGAGGGATCGGGGGCATGCTGGGTCTCTAGTGGTCACTGACACTTTAGTAAGAGTTACTCTGGTCAGCTCTTTTTCTAGGATGATAAGCTGTGGATAAGCTTCTCTCTGGTCACCAGAGAGAAGGGAGCGGGAGTGAGTGCAGGTGCCTGTAAGTGTGGGCACACCAGGCAAATGGGAGGGGTACCGAGGGAGGAAGTGGGGCCCCAAAGCCAAGCCTGATTTGCCTAACACTTTAGCAGGAGATTTTCCAGGGCTTTTCCGGAGTCCGTGCTCTGCCGGGACAGCAGGAAGGGCTGTCTCTGAGCGTGTAATGCAGAGCTTTGTGTCTGCCCCTCGCCGTCATTCTTCACAACGTTTCCTGAACGTCTCCTGGCTGTCAGACACTGAGCTAGGGACTTCAAGGTAGCGCACACTCTGGTGCCTTTAGGGGGCATTCGTAGAGTGTTTTTGAAAGACCCATTCATGGCACATGTCACTCAGGAATCTCCCGTTGTAACGGCACCGCCCCTCCAGGCCTGTGCTGCCACTCTGGCCTGGGGCAGGGGTCTGGATGCTGTGTTTGTGGGGAGTCTGGAATGGGAGTGGTGGGCCCACCCTGGTGCCTCATCTTTTGGAATGACTATGGGAGTAGTGGCCGAATCTGGGTGACCAAACCTTGTGACTGACTCAGTCTCGGCATCTGTTAGTCTCCATCCTCCCAGCTCCTGCTCAAGCTGATTTCCCCGGGAAGTAGGCAAGGGGGACAGATGCCTTGGAGGCTTCCCCTCACACCTGGCCCTTACCAGGGAAGAGCTAGGAAACCAGCAGCCAAGAGAGCATAGTGAGGAGGGGAGGAAAGGGTCCAGGTTGGAGTGAACTCTACTTTCTCATCTCTGAAATGTCCCAGGGCCAACTCAACGTTGCCACCCAGTGAGTGCCCCATGGTTTGTCGAAATGAATTCATCTCAAGCTCTGCAATCAGTCAGAGCCCTTGGGGCCATACCAGTGACCTAGGGACAGGTGGAGTTGAGCCATATGGGCTTCCTGGAGGCTTGGTGCCCCATTTTGGTCTGACTGAGCCTATTTCACCCTATTCCCCATTGCACTTGCACCCTGAGTTTGGGGTGCGGTCAGGGAAGCAAGCCTAGAGAGATGAGGGAGGAGGAGGACTCCCCCATTTGGGGATGGAGCCACCCTTTCTTTGTGTCTGATGCCTCCCGTGTGAGAAGTAGCTCATTAGCTCGGTTAGGGCATTAAGCAAGTCAACTTCCCTTGCAAATTTTGCAGATGATGGGAAACCACCTGATAGGAGTAAATGTGAAAGGGATTTACAGGAGCATATAAATAGTTCTGGGAGGCAAAAAGGGCTCAGTGTTAACAGGTCTCCCTCCTTCTCCCTATTCTGTTACCCCTGGAATCAGCTCCCAGCAGCCTAGGTCAGCATCCTACTGGATCAGCAATCCCAGAGCTGCTCTCCTTCACAAATGTAGCTGTAATCTTGAGACAGATTTCTGATTGGCTAGGCTTGGGTCACATGCCCATCCCTGAGCCCTGATTGGCTGGCTCTGGGTCATGTGCCCGGGTATATTACTCAGCTCCACTCTACCATCCAGGCTGGTGTTGGGGTGAGCTGGTTCTCAGAAAGAAAGCTGAGGCCTGAAACCAGCATGGGGATGATTGACAGGCAGGCAAAACAGCAGATGTCTGCTACAGTTAGTTCTGGGCCAGAATAAGTAATGAATCAGGGATCATACTCGTTTTCCTGGCTAGCCAGCCCATGGGCACCTGGCTCTAACAAGGTTTTATAGGGACTGTTCTTGGGATGCTGAGGCATAGTGGTGGCAGGCAAGGGAGGGATGCTCAGTGTAGAAGGCATTCTGTCAACTGCCCAGATTACCGGAACCGCAAAGCCAGGAACAGCCAAAGGATGAATAGTGGCTGGTGCACGGGTGTTGTGCACACACGCAAATGTGGCCAAGGTGCCCTGTAGGGAGGGCCAGGGTCTTCCTAGGCACCATCCCCAGAGGCCAGACCTTGCTGTTCCTGCCTTCTGGCAGGAGTTCACTCTTCCTGGGGCACCTACCGTCTGCTCATGAAGAGGCCACTAGCCCTGCAAGCTTCACTTCTGTCTAAAACAGGCCCAGACTGCCACTGGGTACAGGTTTCCTTTTGGGGTGACAAACGTGTCCTAAAACTGATTGTGGTGACAGTTACACAACTCTGTGAATCTATATATTTTTAAAGATTTTATTTATTTAGTTTTAGAGAGAGGGGAAGCGGGGGAGAAAGAGAGGGAGAGAAACATTGATGAGGGAGAGAAACATTGATGTGCGAGAGAAACATCAATTGGCTGCCTCTCACGCATCCCCGACCAGGGACCTGGCCTGCAACCCAGGCATGTGCCCTGACTGGGTTTCAAACTGGTGTCCCTTCAGTTCATAGGCTGGCACTCAGTCCACTGAGCCACACCAGCCAGGGCTGTGAATCTGTATTTTAAATGAGTGAACTGTATGGTATCTGATTTACATCACCATAAAAATGTTACATAAACACGTGCACAAAACCTGCCCAGAGCCCTGGGGTGTGCAGGTGGACGATGGGGCTGGGGAAGCAGTGACTTCTCCCATTGCCACTGAGCTGTGTTTATTGGTGGCAGCTGTCATTGCTGGGCTCTGGGCACAGCACGCTGTGGAATTAGAAGCTGCTGCTCAGCCAAGCTTGTCGCCCAGAGCCTGTGTCCGCTCAGGCCGCTCCCAGGAGAGCTCTGGGGCGTACGTAGCACAAAGGGGCCTGGGCTTGCTGAGACCCCAGGCCTCGTGTGTGGCTTTGCAGAGACCTGGGAAAGTTCCAGTGAGGCTTCTTGGGTGCTCTTCAAGCTAAAAGACTGAGTATGCGGCCACCTGGCTTTTCTATCAGAAAATCAGTGCCGGGGCCCCATAGAGTGGGACAGACAGGACAGGGACAAGAGGAAGGAGAGACGGAACCAAGAAGTGAATGGAAGTCTTATGTCATCCCACAGACTCATGTGGCACCTGCAACCGGCTCCTGTCACCTCTGTGCTGGTGGCATCCAGACCAGCTGTGGCTTTCACCAGCTGTACCTCCTGTGCACAACTCATTTATGTCAACATTTTTTAGTTCCTGCTGTTTACTTTGTGCTATGAGTGCTGGGAATAAAGGAAAAAGCCTTGTCCGTCACCATAACCCTTGAGGGACCCTCAGGCCCTTGTCTGAAAACCTAATGTATATCCAGAACTATTGCAGGGCTGCAGGGAGACGGGAGGATGAGGAGGAGCCAGTTCCTGCTCTCAGGATGTCTGTGGTCCGGCTGGTGTGTGTGTGGGGGGCGGGGGTTAAGACTGCCCAAACCCACGAATAAGGACAATGCAAATGGAAACCTCAATGACACACCAGTTTTCACCCAATAAGTTGGGCAGAAATTTTTAAATTTTGTAACGGGACTTGGTGAGGGTTTGGGGACCCAAATAGCCTCCTCTACAGGAGTGTGAATTGGGGTAGCGATTTTGGAGGTTGCTTTGACAAGTAACGCATATACCCTCTGAGCCAGCCATCCCACTTCTTGGAGAAACAGTGTCATCACACTAGGGGACTTCCAGAGGCATGTCTTGGCAGCATCGAGGACGATAGTGACTGTTGAGGAACAACCAAGTAGACTCTGGCACAGCGACATCCTGAAATGTCATGTGGCATTTCAGACGCTGGTGACGGCTCTGTAGGTACTAGCCTGGGAATCCAGACAAGAAAGCCAGGTGCAGGATTATGAAAGTCTAATCCAGCGGTGTATCCCCCAAACCAGCAGATCCTCGGGCTCTTCCTTGTGAGCAGCAGCACCCTGGACCCCATCTCCTCACTGGGCCCCATTGCAGACCGGAAGAGAGAGGGAGGGAGGGAGGGGGAGAGAGAGAGATGGTTAGTCCTGGAGGGAGACAGCTGGATTACTCCTACGGATGTCTCTGGGGTCCCAGTCACTGCTGCTCCATCCTTGGGGGGAAGGACCTTGGCTCCTCCCAGGCTGCCTTTGGCAAAGCACTTCCCTGCCAGATAGGGTTCAGGTAACTGAGCTCCCAGAGAGGGGCTGGGGAAGGCCAGCTAAGGCCTGAGACAAACTCAGGGACCTTGAAGGGCAAAGGTGTTCAGGTCCAGCATTCCTCCTAGGCTGCCCCCAACACTGAGGAGCGGTGACAGCCAGGATCCCTCCCCTGCTGCGGAGTGAGGGCCTTGAGCTGGGGGAACACTGGGTTCTGACAGCAGGGTCCCCCAGCCTCTGGACTGGACGAATGAAGTCCAGGGCTGAGCAAGGGCTGGCTATTGACTGAGCAGACAATGCACCGGCACATGGGGCTCCCTGGGAGCAGCTGCATTTGGGGTAGTGCAAGAGGCTGCACGTGCGGTCTGTCATTCCTCTATTTCTGTCCAGGGTAATGGAGGGAGCTGCCTACTTGTTAGTCAGCTCGGGCCACCACCATGACAGAACACACAGAGTGGGCAGCTCACACCACACAAGTTCTGGAGGCTGGAAGTCCAAGACCAAGGGGCCAGCAGGGTTGGTTTCTCCTGAGGCCTCCTTGGCTTGCAGACAGTCCCTGTGTCCACACGTGGCCTTTTCTCTGTGAGCATGCACACTTCTCGTGTGTCTCCTCTTCTAAGGACACCAGCCTCTTGGATGGGGACCCATCCTCATGACCTCATTCAGCCTTAGTGACCCCTTTAAAGGCCCCATCTCTGAGTGCTGTCACATGGGGACGAGGGCTTCAATCCAGGCATTTGGGAGGGCACAACTGAGCCCATTGCAGGTCCCGAGGTGGAATGGTTCGAGGAGGAGAGGGAGGGAGGCAGGGCTTGCAGTGGGGATGAGCTCAGGGCTGTGTCCTCAGCGCAGCTGGAAGCCGGGGGGCCGTGTGTTTCTGTGGGTCTCGTGGTTCCTGGCTGAGGGGCTCACGTGTGGCTGTGTGTCTCTGTAGGACAGGGAGAAGGGAGAGTGCCCCCCCCCCCCACGCAGCCCGGGAAGCTGGGAGGTGCCTGTGTTTCCCTCCCTGCCTGAGCTTTCCCTTCTCTTGTTCTCTGAGAATTAAAGGCTGGTGGGTGTCTCACCACTACGTGTCCACGTTCCTGTCTGGAGTGATGCTGACCTGGTGAGTGTGTCCTGCCCGCCCCCAGCCTCCGCTTGCCCTCCCTGGGTGGCCGTGAATGGGGACTGGTTGTGAGCGAGGGGGCCCAGATGGCTTTCAAAGGCCTTGGTCTGGGCTGACTTTGGGGCCAAGAAGGAAAATGGGAGCTTACAACTGGGCCATAGGGAGTTTTCCTGGGAATGTGCCCTCTGCCTGCTGGCCGGGGCAGAGGTGACAGGGAGCCAGGCTGGACAGAACAGCACAGGGGAGAGGCTGTGGCACCAGAGTCTGGCGGGGACGAGGGGAGGGCAGCCTGTAGGAACTTGGACTTCAAAACTCCGTGGGCTGCCCTGGTTCTAGAAGGGACTTAGAGCAAAGAGGGAAGTGCCTGGGTCCAGCCCCAGGGGCACTGGGGGTAAAGAAGAGTAGAAATCGGGGGCTTTGACCTCCTCGTGAAACCTTTTCTTCCCTCTCAGCTGGAAGGAGACGAATGATTTCTGAACACACCTCACCTTGGCTTTTCCTTCCTTCTCTGCAGGCCTAACGGACTGATTTATCAGAAGTTCCGCAATCAGTTTCTAGCGTTTTCCATTTTTCAGAGTGAGTGACTCTTGCCTAGATTCAGGGGAGAGGGCACTTGGTCCTCAAGGAGGCCACGTCCCTGTGGGCCTTTCCTGGACAGGAGAGGAGGCTGGGGGAGGTCCCTGGCCTGCCTGGGGCAGGGGATGGCCAGGAATCCAGAAGAGAGCTATCTGCCCACCCCCACCCCCATCAACTCGGGGCTCCCTCCCTCCCCCCGCCACAGCCCTGTCACTGCCTTTCCTTCCCAGGGCCAGGCCAGACCACCCCAACCTCCAGGAGCCCAGGGATGTTGGGGGCACTAACTTTGTTTTCCTCCAAGTGCAAACATGCTCCTTTTCTCACGAATAGCTCCAGATTTATAGACAATGTGCAGGTCCCAGGGGTCGGGGCTTGCTTCCAGGAGTGGGGCGCGTGGGTGTTGGAGATGGAGAGTGTTACTTTTTACCTTATGCCTGTTTGTTCCTTTTGAATTTTATACCATGTACATATTGCCAATTCAAAAAAAGACAACTGGATTTTTAAATACAATCTTGCTTACAAACAAGTACAAATACATAAAGCTGAGAATGGAAATCACGCACAATTCCTCTCTAAGGGGCGACACTGTTAGTAGGTCTGTGTCCTTTGACATGTCTATTCACAAATACGTACACACGTATGTACCGTGTTACGTGTAGTCTGCAACCATGGGACCCCTCTGCACGTGTAGTTTTGCTTGTAACCTGGGCTTTTAACAGTTCCCCTGGGCGTTTTTCCGCATCAGCACAAGTATCCCATTGTATGGGACTGTCTCTTGCCACCTTGGCATCATTGCACACGGCGCCCAGTGTGGTACACCATCTAGCAAGCATCTTTTGAGTGCCTACTGTATGCCTAGGAAAGCTCTAGAAGTTTCTAGTCTATCTGGGGCTTCCTTGGGTCCTCAGATATCCTGAGCTCTCTTTATATTCTGGAGAATGGATAAAGTGGGATTCAGACCAAAGTGAGGGTGTGTGTGTGTTTGTGTTGGGGTGGGAGAGGGTTGTGCTCAGGGTGCCCCCTGCCCTCTGGGCAGGGCAGACCCACCCCTCTGCCTCGGAGGAGCCACTCCATTCTCCGGGCGCTGTGCTCCCCCTGCAGGCTGTGTCCAGTTCCTGCAGTACTATTACCAGAGGGGTTGCCTCTACCGGCTGCGAGCTCTGGGCGAGAGGAATCATCTGGACCTCACCGTGGGTGAGTAGCAGGCCTGGGGAGTGGAGGGACAAGTGCGGGCCCCAGCCCAGTCCCCCAGACCTCGCCCCTGAGTCCCCACGGTGGGAGCATTGGCCAGTAAGGACATACACAACAAGACCTACCACCTGCAAAGCCAGAGCTGCCAGCCCCTGCCTGAGCTGCTTTTCATAATTCACCATGGATTCTGCTTCGGCTAAGGGCAAGACCGGCTGTGTGCCCCTAATGCTGGCTTTTCTCTTACCCTTTCATGTTTACTTTATAAAAATGTTTACTTACTGATTTGCAGAGAGAGGAAGAGAGCAAGACAGAGACATCGATTTTGTTGTTCCACTTATTTATGCACTCATTGGTTGATTCTTGTATGTGCCCTGACCGGGAATCGAACCTTCAACCTTGACGTATTGGGACTGTGCTCTATCCAACTGAGCTACCTGGCCAGGGCCTCTCTTATCATTTTTAAATGTCTGTTTTTTGTCTGCTTTCTAATACACATAACGTCAGCCTAGTGTTGTTACACATATACATGTACATACATTAGGAATGTGTGTGTAAGTTTTTAACTCATAGGGATAGGTGCTTAACAAGAAAAGCTTGGAGACCTTTCTTCTAAATTTTCAGGGGAAACTTTTTAAAAAAGATTTATTTATTTTTAGAGAGAGGGGAAAGGGAGGGAGAAGGAGTCGCAGAGAAACATTGATTGGTTGTCTCTTGTACACGCCCCAACCAGAGACCGAACCTGCAGCCGAGACACGTGCCCTCACTGGGAATCAAACTGGCAACCTTTTGGTTTGTGGGATGAGGCCCAATCAACTGAGCCGCACCAGTCAGGGCAGAGGAAACTATTTTTAATAAATCTCTGCTATCTTTTAAGGTGGTCATTTTTACTGAATTGCTCCGCAAAGTAGGCCCTGCTTTGTCAAGACTCAATGGAAATGAGGCATTCCAAAGCCCACTGTAAAAATGCACATGAAAGAAATTGTTAAAAACGTAGTGCCTGGCCCATGAGTGCTCCATGAGTGTTGTCGGGCCCACTCCGTTCATGGCGACTTGAGGCGTGAGCGTTGTCAGGCCCGGTGACTGGTGTTCTGTGCGTTCTCTGGGTTATTTTTGTAGTGAGCACTCGCGTCCCCAGAAGAGGTGAGGGCAGAGACCCACCTGCGCTGTGTGTTTGTGCGTAGCTGATCTCATGGTGGTTGGCATGGCTGAGCAGTGGGCGCTTGGTGGGCCATGGTGGCCACCGAGTCCCTTCACATGGGCCCTTTGCTCCCTTCCCACTCTCCGCAGAAGGGTTCCAGTCCTGGATGTGGCGGGGCCTCACTTTCCTCTTGCCTTTCCTGTTCTGTGGCCACGTGAGTACCCCTGGAGTTTGTGGGTATCCCCTATTCTGGGCTGACCCCCACAAACAGAAGGTCTGCAGGCCTCTCCCCATTCACCAGCCATCCCAGGGCTGGGCCTTGTGGGGTCTTGGGGCTGTGACAGCCCCTGATTCCGGGGAGGCCTCAGGCTACTGTGGCTTAGGGTGCCCCAGTTTCATCTGGGGAGTTTTCAGTATCTCAGGGCACTTGACACCAGAAGGGGGGGGTCCTGGTGCATCTCCCGGGGCTCTCCCATGAGGGTGCCCAGGGGAACTGGTGGCTGAGCAGCGCCTGCCGCCCCTCCCTGCAGTTCTGGCAGCTCTACAACGCAGTCACTCTGTTCGAGCTCTCCAGCCACGAGGAATGCAGAGAATGGCAGGTATGGGGCGTGCGTGCGTGCATGTGCGCATGCATGTGTGTGGTGGCATGTGGCGGGGGTCCTGGAGAAGGCTGGGCCAGCTTGGGGAAAAGCCTTTCCTTAGCCATCCCCTTGGCTCCTCCATGGAGCCCAGACCTCTCTGCTCCTGGGAACTGAGAGGTGGTAGGAGGGAATTCGGGAGGCCAGGGAGCCCCTCAGTGAACTCCCCAGGACCTTGTCTGACCCTATCTCTACCTAACCCGGGCAAAACCCTGCAGGTTGCAGGTAGCTTGTGCTAAGGGGGTGCTGCGGTCTGGAGGTGGGGTGGCACTTCAGTAGGGAGCGCTGATCAGAGCTGGCACAGCCTTTCTCTCTTTCCCCTCTTGATGTGGGTCCACCAGGTGTTCGTGTTGGCACTCACGTTCCTGGTCCTCTTCCTGGGCAATTTCCTGACCACGCTCAAAGTCGTGCACACTAAACTCCAGAAGAACAGGAGCAAGGTCAAGAAGCCGTGAGCCTCGGGACTGCACCCGGGAGCCCCCGGACTCTGAGACTGCAGGGGGTCTCAGTCGGCACCCCCGCTGCTGACTTCCTTCCCAGCAGTGCCAGTGGCCACTGGCAGCAGTGACCTCAAGGGCCAGCGGCCTCGTGGGGAGCAGGGCCAGGGCCTGGACCCCAACGGGACAAGAGGAATGTGACCCCAGCCTGTCCTCACAATATTAGCCACCCCCACCCTTCCTATTTATGATGTATTTAATGTGGGTCCTCCTTAGGATCTTCGGCCTTTCCCAGCTGCTCCTGGCCAGACTGGGTGGGCTTCCTGGGAGGAGGCTAAGCCTCAGGGAGCCCCTCTGTCCCCACTCCTGTCATTTGAGCCCCTCAGGTGGGGTGTGGACATGCCTCCTGGGGGTGGATTTATGACCTGTTACTTACAGAGTCCCAGCTGGGGGTGGAAGGAAGCCCCTGGTTGTCCTGTGGCGCCTCCCTCCCCAGGCTCACGCTTCTGCTGTAATAAGCTCCCACCTCCTCCCGGCCTCCATTTCTCTGTGGGCCGGTATTTAAGTGCTCTGAGAACCACTGTCTGTCTGTGCCTTGTGCTCTTTGTGCTTCTCCAGGCCCTTGACTGCTGGCCACCTGGGGAGTGTGGCCCTCCCTCCCTGAGGCCTTGGGTTTTTGGCCCCAGGAGCAGCTGGGGGGTGGGTGAGCCTCAGATGGGAGGGTTTTCTGAGGATGGCCACCAGAGGGCGCCCCAGCCCTGCAGCATTTGGGTGATTTGAGCATGGTCTTTGACAAAGTTTGGTTCTGCTCTTGGGGGCTTCCTGACCCTCACCTCAGCCCACCTTCCCAAATTCTTGCAGTGAGGACTCAGGGAGTGAGACCAAGACCCTCAAGCCTCAGCCAGCACAAAGGGCCCCCAACCTGTACTGCCCTCCCTTCTTAACCTCAGGTTCTAGGACGTGCGGGGAGTCTGAGCCAGCTCACTTTTAGGAGGCCGCCGGACCCTGTGTTCGTGGAGGGGGAGGAGCTGCCCCTTCTCCCACACTTGAGCCTCAGCTGCCCTTCACAATTTCCCTGCAGACCTTCTCGAACCAGAGTCTGCAGCCAGTGTCCACAGCCATGTTTTGGCCCTCAAAGGGATTTACCTTTTCTTTTTTTTAATTGGTTACATGTTTAAAATACAAAATTCCCTAGAGAAATGGAAAGACCTGGCAACATTCCCACAGGGCAGCACCAGGCCAGGCCGAGCCGCCTGCTAGGATGGTGCTTGCTTTCTAGTTTGCTGGAGAGTCTGCCACCCTGTCACCCTGCCCTCCTCCGCTCTCCGGGCCTCCCGTCTGCCCGCTGGGTCCTTGGGCTTGCCCTAGACCAGCGACTTTTAGCCTTTTCACTTCACGGCACACGTAAACTGCTAAAATTCTGCTGCACCCCCCAAAATACTTTTTTTTTTTCCGATCTGACCAAAAGAAAGTTATAATTTCGATTCATTCCTACTGGACCGCTATTGTGTTGGTTGTCATCTTTTAAATTTGACAGTCGAAGGGAAAAGAGGTCAGTGCCCCTGACTAAACAGTCAGGTACTGCCTGTTTTAAAAATTCTTGGTGCACGCCGGCTGAAAGTCGCTGCCCTGGCGTGGGCGTCACCAACTTCTCCCGTAAGGGGCCAGGTGGCCGTCACAGCTACTTCAGTCTGCAGTGGCAGGGCACGAGTGCCATGCACAGGCGAGTGGGCGTAGCCGTCTGCCAGTAAAGTTTTATTTGCAAACACAGAGTGGCCAGCTTTGGCTCACAGGCCATCATTTGCTGATCTTGGTCCTAAAGCCTCATTCGTCCATGAAGCCCTTGGACTGAATGCCCTGTTCTGTCCCCAGGGCATGGCAGGACCTCGGGGAACCTAGGTGGGATGCAGTGGACTTCAGAGGTCTCTTTCCCCAGCAGGTGACTTCAGAAAGGCTCAGGCTTAGTGGCCACAGCACTGGGTCCAGGGGCCTGAGGCAGAAGATGCAGGCACCAGGGAGGCAGGAGCCACCTGGAGCCATCATCCTGTCTTCGATAACGCTGACTTCTGAGCTCACTCGGGAACCACGTGGCTCTCGGTCTCAGGTGTTAGAACCACCTGGGGCACTTGTTTAAACATTCCCGGACCTTCCAGAAGGGGGTCCAGTGAGTCTGCAGGTGGGGTGGGTCAAGTCTGTTCTTGAAGGAGGCCAGGATGGTCTTGCTTTGGCTGAAGTGGGCTGTGAGGGGCAGAGGGCGCCTGATGACCTTTTCATGAGCCGGTGCTGTCCTTTCGCAGACAGGGACAGTCTATAGAGAGAAGTGACTTGTCCAAGATCAGGAGCTGGTGTCACTTTTCATCTCAAGTTGGCAGCAGGGGGTTGCTGTGGGTGAGGAGCCCCAGAGCAGGGGTCGACAGGTGGTCCAGGATGTACGTTTTGCTTTCTGACTTTCTTCTCCCCCGGTCATGTGCGTCTGGCTCTGGAAGGATGTCAGCCAAGCCAAAGGCTGTGACTGCAGTCCTCTGTGTGGGGTGGAGGGGATGGAGTGGGGGTTTGCCAGCCCCCATGTCCGGGGCTGTCGCCTGTGTTCCCCTGATAGGCCTGGTCCCCTCATGGCTGAGAGTTCCTGGGGGAAGGAAGCCAGAAGCTGGATGATGTAGCTGGGCCTATCTCCCGCGCCCAGGGAGCAGCAGGCTTGGGCCCCTTGGGTTCTGCCAGATCCACATTCACCCACACACCAGTGTCATCTGGCGTTTGGAGCACAGGCTTTGAGGACCTGTTGGGTGGGCGAAGGCGGACGCACATGGCTGGGGGAAGGTGTGAAGAGGGTACTCCAGAGTTCTGGGGACAAATGCCAGTTGCAGGGTACAGAGGGACCAAGCCCAGCACCTCGGCCACCAGCGCGCAGGCCACAGATGCAGAATTTACAGTCAGAGCCCCAGCCAGGAAAGGAGAGAGTTCCAGGACGTCCTGAGAGTCTTGCCGCAGGCTCCAAGCAGCAGGCCCTGGAGACACCCAACCCCAAGTGCCCTCTGAGATCTGGGGCTGGGGCAGGACCCTGCGGAGTGGACCAGAGACCAGGGCCCGGCCAGTCCTGTCCTGAAGGCGTGTGCTGGGCCAGCCCGGAGGGGTCAGAGCAGCAGGCACAGCTGGCGGTGTTTCCGCCGCTGTGCTTTCTTCATCGCACTGAGGGCGACCTTGGTGGCCTCTCGGAAGACGTCCTCCACGTTCTCCCGAAACTTGGCTGAGCATTCGAGGTAGAGGGCAGCTCGGATCTGTTCGCAGGCGCTCAGGCCCTGGGGGTGGGTGGGGGGAGGTGCGGGGGCCAGCATTAGGCGAGGGGCCTGGAGCGTGGAGTTGGGGGCTGGCTTCAGTGGTTCTCGGGGGCCACTGTCCTCTGTCCCAGGGCCAGCCCTCAGAGTGGGCGGATGGAGCAGGAGGGTCTGTGCGGCGTGGCCCTGTGGGGAGAAGCCCCTCGTGGCCTGCACCTCGCCCCCTCCAACCTCAGGCAGAGACGGGCCGAGTTCTGGGGACCGGGGTTGGCGGCTGTCTCTGCCGGCCCGGGACAGCCAGGGCTCCCGACATGCCTCTCTCCCTTCCCGAGATCTCTATGCAGGCAGCGGGGCTTGCCCCCAGAGTGGGAAATACCTATTTCTAAGGCAAGGTTACTTGCCCTGATGCACATTCCCTGTTATTAAACTTGACTGGTTTCCCTTTGTGCCCCACTTTTTCTCCCATGTCTTGCCCAGAAGGCCACAGGGGTAGGTTTTGCCCAGGATGCTCGTGAGTCAGGGGGAACCTGCTTTCGAACCCGGGCCTGCCCCTCAGGTCCCCTCGAGGAGACGGGGCGGGAGGATGGTCAAGGGCCCAGACTCTGGAGCCGGAGTGCTGGGACGGCATATACTTCAGGTTCACTGTGTCACCCTGGACAAGCTACTTAACCTCTCTGGCTCTGAACTGATCCCCTGAAAATGGGAAGCGCCTGCCTCGGGGTTAGAAGGATCAAATAAGGTAGAATGCTTGGGTACGTGGGTTACTGATATTTTTAAATTGTTATTCTTAGAATCCTGTTTGCTTCAGCTTTGTTTGTCCACAGGCCACTAAGGCACCCCTGTTGCAGAGGCCAAAGGCCTGGGAGTCCTTTTGGTCACAGCTGTGCTGTGAGGGGCCTGGCCTGTCTGTGGGGGGTGGGGACAGGGAAGGGAGGGAGGTGCCCCTGGCCTACCTGCAGGTAGGTGATGGGCTCCAGCTGGGCCGCCCGGAGCTTCCGCAGCTGTTCCTTGTCCTTCCTTAGGTCTGTCTTGCAGCCCACGAGTACCATGGGGGTCCCACGGCAGAAATGCGTGACCTCAGGGAACCACTGTGGAGGGAGAGGATGGGTGCCAGGGCCAGGGTTGGATCCGGAGTCCCCACCCCACAAGGCAGGCAGGCTGGGAGACAGGCCTCACCTTGATGAGGACGTTGTCGTAGCTGGTAGGGTTCATGACATCATAGCAGATGAGCACCAGGTGGGTGTTCTGGTAGGACAGGGGCCGCAGCCGGTCATAGTCTTCCTGCCCTGGAACCAGAGAGCGGCTGGGGGTCAGGGAGGCAGGCACCCCTGCCTCGTCCACCTGAGTCCCTGCCTGGGCTCAGATGGGCACGGGGTTGGGGCGTTCTGGACAAGTGACATGCGTCTAGGCTTCAGTTTCTTCAGGTGGGAAACAGGTACAGCGCAGGAGCAAGCATGGCTGAGATAGAACCCACGCAGTTCTCAGAGCGGGGCCTGATTACAGGGTTGGAAAGCTGCTACAATTATGCTGGAGACGACTCTCCCCAACCCCAACTGCCCCCTCCCCTGATGCTCAGGCTGGAAGTGCAGACTCTGAAACCACATCCCCCTCCACGAAAATTCAGTTAAAGGAGGGTGCCTCCCCCGCAGGTGGAGAGGCCTCAGGTGGAATTCATCCTGCCATTCCAGCCAACACTAGGAAGGGGGGAGGGATGGCTGGAGACCACAAGCAAGCTCCCCACCCAGACCCACCCCACACAGCAGCTGTCACACTCGCCACACATCAGACACACGTGGGGAGACGTCAGTGCTCTGATGCTTGGCCCCTGCCCAGCACCAACAGAGTCAGAGCTCAGGGCTGGACCAGAGCAGCAATGGGTTTGGTTTTTCAAAAAATTTTTATGTTTACAATTTCAAGCTTATAGATAAATTGCCAAAAAGAGTGCCAAGTACTCCTTTTACCCAGATGCCCTGAGTGTTTACATTTCGCCCCACCTGGGTTGTCTGCGTATAAACATTTTGGACCACGTGAGAGGCAAGAGCACATGAGGCTGCTTTGCCCAGGATGCCGCCCTGCGGATTTTTCAAGGACTTCCTGAGAACAGGGGCGGCCCCTCACCGACCCCAATGTGTGTGCCAAACTCGCAAGCAGCCCCACAGCCCTGTGCTCATTGCTCACCCGATCCACTGGCGAGTCCAGACCTTATTGACCATCCCCCAGACCAGCAGCAGGGCATGGCGTGGAAGTTGCACACTCCACTGCTGTCACCCCTGGCAATTTTGAAAAGCTCCTGCAGTGAGTGCCCAGCGCCCTTCGGTCTCCTTGGGAACCACCCCCCCACCACCACCACCTCTGCAGAAGGGCAAGGTGACTTCTTCCATTGACCACAGAGGCCAGGAATCCCCGCCCAGCCCCTCCCTCCACCAGCGGGTGCCCTTCACTCCCTGCCAAAGGCCTCTTGGGACAAGTGGCCTCTCCACCGAGCACAGACAAGCCATGCCCTGCTTCTGGCCCCCAGTGAAGACAAGACAATCACCCCTCTCTCTTCCCTCTGGCTCCCCTTCAAACAGGGCCCCCCGACAGTGGGCAGAGAGTGGCTGCCACAGTTGTGGCGGAGGCTGGGCCAGGAGGGCTGTTCATGCTGTCACTCAGCCGGGATGCCCCCCAACACTGGAGAAGGGGCGAGGGGTAGGCAGGGCCAGGCACACTGAGACCTTCCTGCCCTGGTCACCACAAAGCTGGAGAAATTCTTTTAAGAATGGGGACCTGGCCCAGCATGCTATTCCTGCCCATGCCTTCCCCCTTCTGTCCCCACACTGTCCCCTCTCCTAACCTTGGTCCATATCTTTCTATACCTCTGCTGTCCGATAGTGCAGTCTCTAGCCCCATGTAGCTATTTAAACTAACATGAGAAATTCAGGTCCTCCATTACTCTGGCCACATTCCGAGTGATTAATTGCCACACAGGGCCCGTGGCTACTGTGACTGCCCAGGTAGAGGGCCTTTCCGTCATCGCTGCAGGGAGTGCCATTGCACAGCACGTCCCTGTCCTCATCCAGGCCACCCCCTCCGTTCAGTTCCAAGTGGAGCATTCCTTCCGCAGAAACAGCCCTGCTCTCTCCTGATTCTCTGCAAACATAGTATGGGGCCTCTGCAGTGTATGGGATGGCCCATAATAGCGGTGCAGCACGCCCTCTCACTCCCTTGGAGAAACGTGGGGGGATGGCCAAGGAGTTGGGAAAGGGCCTACTGCATCCCCACGTCTCCCCTCATCTTGCCTGACTCAGAGTATGCACCCCCCACCCCGGTCTGTTCACATGTGCTCCTGTGTGTCCTCTACTGCCTCTGTCCCTGTGGACTGCAAGCGCCCCGAGGGGCCGTGTCTGTCCTCAAAACTTAATTCCTGGACCCTGATCAGCATGACTCAGTGGGTTGGGTGTCGTCCTGCAAGGTCAGGGGTCGCCAGTTTGACTCCCAGTCAGGGCCCGTGTGTGGGTTGCGGGTGCAGTCCTCAGGGCGCTTACGGGAGGCACATCCATGCTGCTCTCCCTCTCTTTCTCCCTCCCTTCCCCTCTCTCTAAAAAGAAATAAAATATTTTTTTAAAAATTCATTGGTGGCATTGGTCAGGTGTTCAGTCAAGACTGGCTGGTGGTGGTTTTGGAGCTGTTCACCTGCCGTCACGTGGGGGAAACCAAGGCTGAGACGCCATCGGTTTGCCCACTGCGGCTGCGGTGCTTGCAGCAGCGTTGGGGAGGGAAGTCAGACTGCCGGGGGCCGAAGGGGGGCGTCAGGCCAAGCCAGCTCCCCCCAGGACTCCAGCCTTGCTGTTACCTCTTCTAGAAGGCTCTTCCCCAGGTGGCAGCATGGCTCAGTCCCTCCTTTCCTTCAGGCGTCTGCAGAAGTGTCACCTCCTCCCAGAGAACCGCTCTGAAACAGCCTCCTTGCCTGTGTGTCCCGCTGGCTGACTGGCTGTATTTCTCTTCCTAGCTCATCTTGCTGCTTGACATAGCAATATTTTTCTGTTTTGTTGTTTGTTTGGTCTCCCCGTGAGGACAGACAGGGCCCATCTCCATGCTACTCACTGGTAACCCCTGGGGCCCTGGGGAGCTCAGTTCTGTTTGGCACACAGATGAGCAAATGAACGAGTGGGTGAGTGAGGGGCACTGATAATCCCCGTGCCCTTTAGCGTTTGCACTTTTCTTTCGTCACCCGTGTTCATTTAAGCTGCCACCAGGGGAGGTGAGCTGGGCGAGGAGGGTTTCTCCTGTTAGGAGCCCATGTGGCTGAGGGGGCATTTTTCAAGGTCACAGACAAGCTCCCTGGGAGCTGGAGCTCTAACTCAGTTCCCCAGTCCCAAAGTCCAAGGTCAGCTCCTGGCCAAGCAACTGCAAAAGGACCAGTTCTCCCTGGAAGCCTTCCCCAGCCTTCCCAACTAGGAATTAACCTCTGGACCTCAGTTTCCTCATCTGTGAGAGGGGTGTGTAAGAAGCAGGTGAGCTGTGGTGACAACAATAATAAAAACGGTCAGTGTCACTCTCTGACCGCCAGGCCCCACTCAAAGCCCTTGACCTGCACGACTCCTTGTTCCTCACTGCGATCCTGTCCCACAAGGCTCTTACCATGTTTTACAGATGCAGACGCTGCAGCACAGAGAGGCCAAGTGACTTGTCCACGGTCACACAGCTCAATGGAGGTTTTGTGAGGACAGAGGACTACTGGGGTGCCTGTCTCTCACTCCACCCCAGAGGATAGGGAGCTGTCCCCACTCGACAAACCCCAGCCCTGACCAGGGGAAGGAAAGGCCGCTGACACAGGTATCTCAAGGAGAGAGGGATTCTGGGAGGGGCTGGGCAGCCAGCCCAGATCCCAGCTCCTCTTCCTGGTTGCCTTCCTGGCTGGACTGTGCCTGGCTCGGCTGTCCCCAGGGTTCAGGGTGGGCCTCCTGTCGTGGACCTGGCCAGCAGCGAGATGACGGCCTTGCAGGTGCTGTGACCTCATGCCTCCTTGCATGGGGTGGAGTGCCCTAGGCACCTCCCATGTGAGTCAGGAGGGCCGGCCGCATGCAGACTCACCTGCCATGACTGGCCTTCCCTCTCTGGGCCTCAGTTTTCTCATCTGGAGAAGGGAGTGAGCACCCCAGCCCCGGCACTGAAAAGGAAGAGCCTCCAGGCCAAGCGAGGCTGGGCACAGGTGAGGGGTTGCCGCTGAAATGGAGACTTTCTGAGGGACGGGCCTGGCGGGGTTCTACCCCGGCTCTTCAGATCTCCAGCTTTCCGGGCTCCTCCAGCTGCAGCGCAGTATGGCTGCCCTGCCCGTTCACCCACAGTCACGCCAGAGCATCCAGGGGCCACGTCTCCTGTCTCCGGGCATACAGGTGTCCCACTCTGGCCTTTGCAGATGGGCTTCAGACATTTAAAAAGCCCCCGAGTTTCATGCAAAAGGAGGAGTTTGTTTCTGGAGAGAAGGAAGTGAGGTGCGTGCGCGCCTCCCGAGAGGGTGTTTCCTGTGTGGGCAGGAGCCCTGCTGCAGTCACCCCCACCCTCGGGGGCAGGGGTCTTGAAAGTGCGGAGCTGGAGTGAGGAGTCAGGGTGTCATCGAGCCACAGTGGTCCCCGAATCGGCTGGAGGACATATACAGGGCAGTTGGGCCCCAGCTCTGGCCAGGGCGTTGGTCAGGGGATAGGTGCAGGCAGCGTGGGAAGCGGAAGCTGCCAGAAAAGGAACCCACTTTTACTAGCGCTCCGGGGCCCACACCCCTGCACGCCCTCCCCAGTGACTGGTCCATGCTGAGGATCCAGGGCTTCGGCTCCCCAAGCCGCCAGTGCTCTGGCTCCTAGACACCGCTTTCGTCCCTGATTCCTTGTCTTAGCAAGTCCTCTGCGCCCATTTTTCCTAGTGTCCCCCTCTCAGGCTGGGACGACAACCACAGCACCCCATCTTCCTGGTCAGTCTCCACCCCATCCTGCGACACCCCAACCCTGGGCCCCACCCTGAGGCCCCAGTAGCTCTCTGTCTCTCGTGTCTCTTGTTGGTGTCTTAACATCTCGTCTTGCCCCCACCACCACCCTGCCTGCTCAGGAAACTTCAGACCTCACCACAGCTTCCTGTCTCTGAGGGTGTTGGTGAGGATGTTGGGGCGGCAGGCAGGCAAGGCAGGGCGATGGGTACTCGCAGCCCCTGCCTCCCTTCGGCTTTGAGCACCAAGAGCTCTGTCGTCCCTCCGTGCACCCTTCCCCACTGCACGTCTGTGACTGTTCCCACAGGATGGAGACAAGTAGCCAGACTGGCCGCCCATGTGGGTACTTGTGGCCGCATCCTGGGATGGGGGACATTCAGCTGTCCCAGAGCCACCCCTGCCCCAGAACTCTAGTCAGCCCTGCTTGGTTGGAAAGATGCCATCCTGCCCCCTCCCACCTCTGGACCCCTCCTGCCACAGGGTCTAGCCTATCAGGTTCTAGAACCTTCTACAATGACTTTTACTAGACTCATCTCCAGCTTAGTCACTCTCCTCACTGCTTAGTCTCTATCTTTATCTGGTCACCTGGCCATCCTTGTCCAACATGTTCTCCAGATATCTGTCCATCTACAGGCAGAGACGAACGTCATCGCCTTTGTCACACAGGGCCTCTCCAGGGCTGTCTCTGCGTCTGGATTTCTTCTTCATTCATTCCACAAGCCCGCTGTAGGCCAAGCACCTGGTGTCTCCAGCACAGTCCTCCAAACGGCAGGACTCCCTTGAGGAGGGAGCAAGCCCCGCCCCTCCCTGGTCTGCCCTGCTGACTGGGGGCCAGTCTACTCTCTAGACTCCACTGAGAGGCGTCCTGTTGGCAAAGCAGTGGGGCGAGGGGCGCACAGAGCCCTGCAGGCCAGGAACTGTGCTGCGGCCTGGATGGGGTGGGGGTGGGGGGCTCCAAAAACACAACAACACTTCCTGAGCTCTTCCCCAGAGCCAGCCCCTCCACCAAGCGCTGCCCGTTGCCTGGGCCTAGTCAATCTCACAGCTATTTCAGCCCCTGTTACAGGTGAGGAAACCGAGGCCCAGGTGTCCCCAGCGACACCCAGCCAGGGGAGCTGGAATGAAAGCCCAGGTCAGACTCCGAAGCACATGGACATGCTAATACATGGGATCAGCATTGCCCCAGTGGTCATGTGATTCTGATGACTCAGGGGACAGAGCTGCCTCCATCCCCCCCACCCCCAAAGTAGCTCTTAGAGCAAATCCTTTCTTAAAACAACTTTTCTAGAACCTTTACATGACAACCAACCTTGACATGTTCATTGAGCATGTTTCTCTGGGCAAGACCAGCAAAGAACCAAAATGGTCCCCGCAAGGGGTCTGACGGGGGAGGCAGCAAGGGACAGTTGACCAGGGAGTCTGAGAAGGGCCGCCCTGAGGGCAGAGGGCGGAGGAGACAGAGAGACTATTTCCCTGGACTGTCTGTCCCACCAGCGCTCCACCCAGAGCATGGGGTTAACGAACCTGTCTCTCCCCAGGTTCCAGACAGGAAATGTGAAACTGAGTGGCCCAGAAACACCAAATTTTTACTGCTCTTGTGGCCACGCCCTTGGGAATTCCCCAGAAGCCTTTAGGTGGCAGAGGCACGTCCCTGTTCTAGGGGCAGCCCTGCAGGGTCCTCACCCAGTCAGTCCTTAGAGGCTACCAAGGCGCACATGCACCCAAACCGCAAAACCCGCCGGAAGTCAGGCACAGAGGAGGGGTCTGGGACTGGGACAGCCAGCCCCTTTCCTGACACCCTCCAGGTAGACAGAGAGATGCTAATGGCAGCTTGCAGGGTGTGAGGTGTATGGATTTTGGCTCCATTCCAGGCCAGTCAGGGACTTCACCTCATACAAACAGGGCTTGCCTGGGGAAGGGGCACCTGATGACAGGGTTCAGTGCAGGTTATTAAACACTGAGTCACAAAGGCTGGGTGAGGCACCAGATGGGGATCCTGAACTTTGCTCCCCAATGTTTATGCAGCCCAGAGGGGAGCCTGGGAAAGATGGAACCTCCGAGGCACGCAGCCCACCCCACCCCCCACCAGTGTCACCCAAACCCTCTCATTGGCTGTGCTCCTCCGACCCATCCCCAGCAGGCAGCGTAATAAACCTACCAGGAGCTGCAAGTAGAAGCGAGAACCTGCTTCCGAGACTCCCCAGAGCTCGGTTCTTTCCTCAGGGCCTGTTTCTCCCAGGGAGCCAGGAGGGCACAGCACTGTAGCCACAGAACCTACAGCCACAGCCCCCAATCGATAGGGCACAGAATTCCAGAATCGCCCACGACAGACAGCCCCTGGAATCCCACAAGCATGGGAGTCAAAATTTGTGTCCATAGGACCCTGGAGCCACAGGGCTGTCAGTCACAGAATCTGGGAGTCACAGGCTCTGATCTATAGCCCAGAGTATTCTAGAAGCATAGGACCCAGAGATATATTCTAGCACCAGAGGCCCCAAATCTGCAGCTCACAGAATCCGAGGAGATCACAGCAGGTAACGCACGAAATCCCCGCTCCAAAGGAAGCAGAAGGAAGCCCACGATTTTCTAGAACCACAGGAGAGGAACGAAGTCCTCGGCTCTCAATACATCAGCGCTGGGTGGTGGCCCCAGGGGCTCATCTCGGCCAAACACCCTCCTTTTACAGATGGGGTGACCGAGGTCCTCTCTGCCACCAGGGTCACCCGGCTCCCTGCCAGCACCCCTCTGCTGTCTCCAGGAGCGATGAACTATCAGAGCCCCGCAGAAGCTGGCGGCCGGGGATGTCCGCGGGGATGTCCGCGGGGATGCCCGCGGGGATGTCCGGGCAGGGGAACCCTCCGGGCGGACTCACCGGCGGTGTCGTAGAGGTTCAGAGTCACCTCCTTGCTGCCCACGGTCACGCTGGCCGTGTACTTCTCAAACACGGATGGGGCGTAATGCTGTGGGATAAGGGGTAGGGTTGGTTCTTGGGGAGTGCGGCGGAGTCCCAAGGTGTCCGGCTAAAGTCTTCGTCCCCTTCTACCTTCGTCCCACCCGGCTCAGCCTCCCTCACACCGCGAGGCTCAGGAATTCCCGAGGGGGAGACCCGGGGTGGTGGCCGCCTCCCGGCGCGCACAACAGCGGGGACCCATGGCCCGGTCTCGGTGCTGGCTGAGGGCTGTCGCTTGCCCTCCGGTGGCCCCAGCCCAACCCCCTTCCCCATCCTGCACCCTCCAGCGCCCCCCTCCATGGGCCTCACCTCGGGGAAGGAGCCCTGGCTGTACACCATGAGCAGCGAAGTCTTGCCGCAGCCGCCATCGCCCACGATCACGATCTTCAGCTCCTTCCTACCCGGGCCCGGGGCAGTGGTCTGTGCCGGGGTCCCGGAGACATCCATAGTCCGGAGCCGACCGACCTGGCAGACCTGGCGGCAGTGCTCGGGTAGCAGTGCTAGAGCTGATAGTCGGGGGCGGGGCCACGATATGCCCCGCCCCTTAGCCGCGTGCACCTCCTCCGTCAGGCAGCCACCCTGGCCGACCTCCCAGCCTCAGTTTCCTTCCTGCTAGGGTGCCAGCACGGGGCTTTCACCTCTCACGGGGCAACTGAGGTAACTGAGGAACGGGATGCTCAGCCGCAAGTACAGCTCCTGACCACTTCCCCTCCTCCCGTTCATAACGGCGCGCCCCCACTGTCAAGATCTCGTTTCCGCAGCTCCCGCCTGGGTACCCCAATTGGCAGGCTCCGCCTTCTGCCAGGGGCTCTTTGATTGGCTGGCTCAAACAGGGATTCTTTGATTGGCGGACGTGCCCCCACCCAGCACCCGTGTTTGTGGAGCCTTGGTTTCGAGCTTTGGAAGAAGCCCCCTAGCTTTGCCCTGCTCCAGTTGGGGCCTGGGGCAAGCCTGTCTGTCACCTGTTTCCCCACAGGAGGTAGGTTGGTGGTGCCAGGGAAGATGCTGGCATGGGGGGCTGTCTGCCCACCTGGTCCGGGTCTCCTCGCGCCTGTGTGGGCGTGGGTTGGGGGTGGGGAATAGTGGTTCCGCTTACCCCCACCTCCGTAGGGGTGCAAAGTGGATTTCTGGCGCCCTCTGCCGGGCAGTCGCCTCGGTGCGGGTGAGCGCCCCGAACTACGCGTCGGTGGGAGCCTTTCTAGCAGGGGCGAGAGGTCTTAAGGGAACCAGACACGACTGAGCAAGGCCAGGAGAGCACTGGCTGAGCCCAGCTGGGCCCCCTTGCCCATTTTGGACACTGATAACCCTTACCTCCATCCAGCAACTTGATTAAGTGTTCTCCAGCCAGCAGCCACATCCCAGGGATTCTCTCCAATCTTCCCACGATGACCAAAGCACCACCCCTGTCCCCAACCCCTCGCAAACCTGGGCTTTCTTTTACATGCCAGGCCACTGGTAGGAATGGCAGGGGACCCCTGCAGCAGGGGAGGGCAGGCAGGTTAGGCACTGGGACATGGCCAAGTGAGCTAGCAGGGCCCTCCCAGGCTGGGTAGGACCTCCCAGAGGGGCTGGCAGGATGCAGGATCTTCTCACCCCTACCCCACCCGGAAGGTTACCAATTTTCAAGTTCTCAGCAAAGATGAGGCAAATTTGATTTCAAGGGAGGAAATGCCAACCTGGCAGTTCCAGAAATGCCCGGTCAAGGTTTTCAGCGGATGCAAGACAAGGTATGACCGCCAGAGGGCAGCAGTGACCGCCCGTGGAAGCCTCAGAAGAGCCAGAGCAGGGAAAAGGCAGCATTGTAGGCCCCGTTTCCAGGTTGTCGGGTGGATGCCCTACCCTGTGCCCAAACCAGATGGCCACTGGCTGGGTCAAGCACCCCTAGAAAAATCTACAGCAACTCATTCTTTTTTTCAAACACAAGTTTATTGAGAAGCAATTGCATCCTTGCCTGCAAGGCGGTCAGAGAAGGTTGAGAGGTGGTGGGTGGTCGGTGAACTAAAAAGCTTGGCAAATGTCGGGCCAGCCGGCCAGAAGGGTGTCCAGTTGGGGCAAATGCGTGGTGGCTGAGAAGCCCCGGCAGGCCTGGCAGAGGCCGGGGAACGAGGAGGGAAGCCAGACGCTGGCTGCTATCAAGGTAATGGGGGGGGAGATGGCAGGGGGCCTGGCTGCCAGGCTCAAGCAGGGGGCACTGGACAGAAGGCTCCCGAACAGGCCCAGCCAAAGCTGGACCCTCAAGGTCTCTCTGGAGACCACAGAGGAGCTGTGATGGCTGTGAGGCTGCGTGAAGTTGGCAGGAGAACAGACTGGGCCCAGAGACAGGTCAGAAATGACCGCGGGACCCCAGGGAAGTTGGAAGAGTGTGTGGAGTGACGGGAGGAAGACCACCCACCTTGGTGGCCTTCATGTCTCAGGGAGGGGCTGCGGGAGGGAGGGAGCTGCCTCATCTGGGAGGGACCTGGGGAGCACTCACTTAGAAAGGTCACCCCACTTTGAGTGAACTAGGCCAGGAGAAACCACAGGAACCTGTGGGGAGGGCTCCCGACTATCCTCAAAATCCTCAGACCTCAGTGTCCACTTTCCACTTGAGAAACGGGGCGATAATTTTGTCTCACGACAGACCCACTTACACTAAGTGGAGAGGAGCGGGGAGAGAGGAAGAGTGAGTCTCCCAGCCCGGCCTGGGTCTGGGCAGAACAGCTGATGCTGGCCCCGGCCCCAGCCAGCAGGAGCGGGTGTGACGGGGACCCAGCTCCAGCAGGGGGTGGGGGTGAGGTCTGTAGCTAAAAATACCCAGCAGCCAGGCCAGCTGCTCAGAGCTCCCTGGAGGTGGTGAGGCCAGGGCAGGCCAGCTGAGGCACTGGGCGTACCCACATGCCCAGGGGCCCTGCTTCCTTACCTGTGAGATGTCCCGAGGCCCCACGTCATTCTCCTTCTAGTCGCCAGAAATTCCTGGGGAGATTTAGGAAGGCAAGAAAGATACTTTAAACTGGCCTTCACCACAGAGCTGCTGAGACACTGAAGCCTAGGGGAGCTGGCCGGGTAGCCTGGGCTAGTGAGGCCACCTGAGCTGGGGAGACGAGGGCCCAGACCCACTTTTGTCAGAGCGGTCTGGTGGCACAGATTAGGATGGCTAATAACAATGCTTAGGGCTTCCACTCCCCTGAGCCTCCAAACGTCCTGAGAGGTCACAGCTCACCTGTGGAGTCATCCAGTCTGCATGAGGCTGAAGACACTGAGCCTGCATAGACTAAACTGTTCTCTGAGATCCCAGAGATGGAAGGTGGCCCAGGGAGGCCTGGGGAGTCACTGCCATACGAAAAGCTTCCCCGCACAAAGCCAGCCTCAGAAACGGCTCCAGGTCGCCTGCCAACTTCCTGGATCATCCAGGAAGACCCGTGCACCCAGAGGGGCAGAGGCCTGCCAAGGTCACTGGCCAGTTGGAGACAGCAGTGGACCCACATGGCCTTGAGATGGCAGGGTGCCTCTCTCCATAGTCCACACAGCTGCATCTCCACCCAGAGGGTCCAAAAGGTCATATTCCACACTGGGGCTCTCCCTCTTGGTGGCTGGGCCGGAAGAGGCGGGACTCTGGCATCCAGTGGTAAGGCAGGTCAAGCCAGCCGGCTGCCCTTCCGCTGGCGTGGCCCTCTCCAGGCAGGCTCCTGGCCAGGAGCGTCCCGCCCATCGACCCCTGGGTGACCGGTGGGCGGGGCTGCCCTCTGGGCCAGAAGGAATGACAGCCTGCCCCAACCCTCCCTGCCCCAGGAGGTGATGGTGGAGGGGGATACAAAGAAATGAAAAGGGGTAAAAGGGCAATGGAAGCAGGGAGCAGGTATGCTGAAGAGGAGCTTCCAGGTCAGGTCACGGGGACACCGCTCCCAAGAATCACACCCAGACCACACAGTTCAGTGCCTAATTGCTCCCTAATTGGTCCCAGGGCAGGAGTGGAAGAACTGGCTGCGGCCCTCCAGGCAGCAGCCGAAAGGGGAGGGTTTCAGTGAATTACTGACCAACCTGAAGCCCACAAGCAGGGAAAGACCCCTGCCTCTGTGGCCACAAGGGCCCTTTCCAAAGGGACACAGGACACCCTCAGGTGGCTGGCTAGGTGAGCAGTGAGAGACTTGAAATCAACAGCAGAGCTGAACTGAAACCTGAGGTCCGTGGAAGGAGGGAAGAGGCGCATCAGCTTTTACAAAGAGGTGTGGTGGGGTGCACCCCCCTGCCTCAAGCAAAGGACAGGACAGACCTCACCCAGCCGATCTGGGACGGGAGAGTCCAAGGCATGGTGGCCAGAAGGAGCCGAGAGCACCACTCGGGTTACTTGCAGCCAGACAGCTTTCCCAGCTCCCAGCGGCAATGCCAGCAGACAGCTGGCACAGGAGGGCGCCCAAAATAACCCAGACAGCTGGGGCGAGGGGGTGCCACGGACACAGGCGCTGGGCTGTTTGTCAAGACACCTGGAACCCAGTCCTGGCTGCTGCTGGTGGCCTCATGACCTTGGGTGAGTCATTTATATGCTGGGGGGAGGGGCGGGTGTGTGACCCCAAATCCTGACTGTTCACAGAGCAGGGGGCAGGCCACCAGCCAGACTCAGACGACACGGTAGAACGCCGCTGTCCTTCAGGGAGCCAGGCTACCGGGGCTCTGAGGCTGCACCACGTGCTCGGGGTGGGCCGGTGGAGAAGCTGAAGGCCGCCCAGCCCCGGTGGGCACGGAGGCTAACCAGCGTGCAGCCGGGCTGTGCCGCCGGCCCCCTTCCTTGCACTGAATCCCGCCGACTGCCTGCGGCGCTATCTCACTATCATCTTATACCGGAGACTCGCCCAAGGTCACCAGCAGAGCGGAGATTCAAGCCCACAGACACCGGCCTCAGACCCCGCCCCCCCACCTTGATTAAGCACCAAGATGCCCGCAAGGAAAACCTCGGTGTCAAGTCCTGCAGGCTCCCCCGCACCTCAGCCAGGCCCTCACAGAGGGGTGGCGTGGCAGCAGGCAGGGCTGATGTGATCCTGAAGCCAAGCCGGGAGCCGAATGGGGAAGGCAGCTCAATCTGTGGCACCTGAACCCAAATGGCTCATCAAAGTCCTCACATACTAGAGACCACATGGGGCGGGAGTCAGAGATCAAGGGCCACAAGGTCTCCAGCTGTGGAGCTTCCCTGAGACAAAGAGGCTGGAAACCACGGCACAGCTTGTGGCAGAAAGAGCAGAGAGCTGCCATTATTACGGGCCAAGGACTATGTGCCCAGCACCGGGCTCTCATCAGCACCACCTGGGGCCTTGTTAGAAATGTTCGTTCTCAGGCCCCACCCCCTGAACCAGGAACTCGAGGGTCGCCGGGAATGCGTTCTACTGTGTGAAGCGGCGGCACACGTGCTTAGGCAGCACTGACCTAGCCCCACTTGCCACCCATGCAAGGTCACAGCAGGCAAATGGCCAGCTGCCTTGTGCGACTCTAGAAACAGCTCGTTTTGGTGTGGAGGGTGGGGAGGTAATCGTGGGAATTCCCAGGAAGCAGGAGAAGAGACAAGAAGCCTCTCAGAGGAAGCTGGCCCAGACCTCAGGCCCTGGGCTTCACCTCCCCAGCAGCCAGACACAGGAGGGGAAGGGCCTGGCTCAATCATTCACCCCACCCCAACCGCACTGGGGGCAGGAAGGAAGGGCCAGAGCAGGGCTGGGCTTCCTGGCAGCCGAGGTGTCTTTCAGAGGCATCCAGGACCCATCCCCCACCACAAAACACCACTGGGAGACACTGCCAGCCCTGCCCGCCTCTCCTGCGCTACTAAATAGGCAGAGAATTGCACGCCCCGAACTCCTGACAACAGAAGCTGACAGGCAGGGATGGATGGGCCCAGCAGGCCCAGCAGGCCGCCGATTTCACACACACAGCCCCACACATCTGTGTGGGGGAGGGGCTGCAGAACCAGCTTAACGGGTTTGAGGTGTCCGCCCTCCCAGGGCTCCAGGCCAAAGCCCCCCAAATCTCCCTTACAGATTGGGGAAGGCCTCACACCTACCTTAGTGGGAGGACTGTCAGTCAACCTAGGCTTGCTCCTGCTGCTCAGAGGAGGGTGGTCCACTCTGGGGGTACCGGCATGTTGCCCCGTCTCTGGCAAGCAGCCTGGGGGGTAGGAGGGAGAAGCCGGAGGGTTAGGGAGGTGATGGCCACAAACCAGATAGGATCTTCGGAACCGAAGGGGATCCTTACAACTGCCTCCCCCTATTCCTAGCTGCCAAAGCGCCCTCACTCTGGAATGGTTAAGAGCGGGGGTGGCCGAGTCACCAAGGTTCAGCCCCAGCGAAAATCAGCAGCAGGCGACTCATCTGCATTTCCAAAGGTCCGCCCAGTCCGCATTCCTTCCCCCAGCAAGGGCCAGAGATGTGAGAGGTTTCCCCCAGCCCTCCCCCCAGTCTTCCCAGGCCTCAGTCCCCACCTTAGCCTCTAGAGCCCCGGTTTGGAGGGCGTGCCCTGGACGACCAGAGCGGGCGTCGGGGCTTCCGTGAGGCCCTCCCGCCCAAACTGAGGACCAGGGGCCCCCAACGCCTGGGGCTCGACTATTAAAGCCCGGCTGGGAGCCCGACGTGGGCACCGAAGGCCGGTGTGCAGCCCTGGGGTGGGAAGGCAGCCTCCAGGCCCGGATCGGCTCCGTGGCCCTTTGCTACTGGCTCCTGCGCGGGAGGGAGGGGAGCCAGGCCTCCTGGTGCCCGCGGGGGCCTCCCGACTTGGGTGCCGGGTCCGAGCCAGCTGCGCGGCCCGGGCTCGACGTCGAGGCTTCCGGGCCAGGGGCGTCCACGCAGGCGGTGGCCTGGCGCGTGGGCGACGAGGCGCGGGTCTCCCCTCCCCCCTCCCTCCTCCCTCCCGGCTGCCGCCACCGCCCCAGCCGCGGGCGGCGCGCGAAATGGCGCCGGTCTGTTCGCCTCGCCCCGCGGAGGCGAGCGCGGAAGCCCCACCGCGCGACGCCCCCAGACCCCGGGGCCCGCGAAACGGCCTCCGCGACCCGGAGCGCTGTGCCCTCCGGACTCTCGGGGCCCGGCCCGGCCCTGGGGCCGCCGCCTGCTCCGGGCGCCCAACGACAACCGGGGAAGGAGGGAGGAAGGGTGCGGAGAGCGGTGGCCACGAGCCGCCCGGCCCGCCCGGCCCCGGCCGGCGGCTCTACTCTGAACCTGAAAATAAAACTCGTGCTTGGGAGGGAGGGAGGAGCGCGCACGGCCGGGGGAACCGGCGACGCCAGGGCTGCAGGCGGGAGAGCTGCTGCGTCACGGTGCTAACATGGATGCCGGCCTTTGTCCTTTGTTGCTCAGGAAGCGCAGGCGCGCCCCGGAGCCCGGCAGAGCGGGCTCCAGGGTGCCAGACCCCACAGTCCGAGGGAAAGGGGCCTTAGGCCAGGCGGGCACGTTTCCTCGTCTTTGCAGCCCCCACCCCATCTCCAAAGCACTTCCATTCCTTCTCCCCGCCAAGGCTCAGACCTGGAAGAGCGAGGGGCAGGGGCGGGCAGCGACACGGACGCCCGAGGTCGCTGGGGAGCCTCTTCTCCCCTCCCGGGCAACGGGGTCCGAAGAACCCTCCTCGGCCCCCACCCCTCCCGGATCCGGCTTCCAAACACAAAGCTCCAGAAACCTCCTTCTCCCCTCAGCTCCCACACATTTGCAGCCCTTGGCCTGCTCCGAATAAAAAGATTTCCTCGAAGGGGCAAAAGGCATTTTTTTTTTTTTCTCTTCCACTTACCCGCTCGGCCAGGTGCCATGGAGTCTGGAAGATCAGGCTGGGCGGAGGGTTGGGAGGTGTTATTGGAAAAAATATCTCGGGAAGGGGGGGATTTGTTTAGTTGGGGATATTTGGGCAGATGGTGGTGCCTTTTTTGTTGTTGTTACCTTTTTGTAAGTTACACTCTCATGGCATTTTCTGTCCTTCCACTTCTGTAAACTTTCCAGGGTTGGGTTGGCAAAAGGCGGCTTCGCTGAGGGCTGTTTACTGCTCTGGATATAGCAATGGTGTGACGGTCATTAAGAGACAAAAGGCGAAAATACACAGTCAAATCAAACAAAAGGCAAAAAGACACGCGGCCATCCCAACCACCATCGAAAAATACCCGCAAGTTAACGCTGGTGTTTGGCTCAGACCAGCCAGGACTTGTTTTCCAGGTCTAATCTAGTTTCCTGTGACGGCTTTCGTCTCTTTTCCACAAAGAGGTCTTCCTTTTCCCTCACCCACTCCTCTACCAAGACCAGAAACAACAAAAGAGTTGTTTTTCTTCAAGTAGATCGATTTTCAAAGAAAGTGTACATGTTACTGGGAAGAAAGCTAACTAGCATTTATTGCTGTACACATTTCCAAAAGCTTAAAGCTAAAAGCCTTGGCTTTATAAAAGCAAAATCGTCCACAAGCATATTTACTGGCTTATATTAGACAAGAGCGACAAAGACAGACATGCAGAGGAAGGCTCGGAAAATTAAGGACAATCTCAGCAACATTAACATGAAAACTACACTGGTAAGGACAATGGATTGGGTACTTACAATGTTAAAAAGTTTTTAACAAACCTAAAAGAGTAACAACTGCTTACAATTTGTTGTTGCTGCCATTTCGCTAGTCCTAAAACTCTACATTTAAAACATTACCTTGTTAAAAAAAAAAAAAAAAAGAGCAGAAGGAGTTAATAAGATGGCCAGCTTTAAGTGTTTAATAGAGGAAACTATACATATTTAAAATTTATTGTTCAGTCAAGAGAATACAGATAAGACAGCTCCAAGCTTCCCCCCCACCACTCACCCAAGAAAAAAAAAAAAGAGGAAAAAAGTAAATATGTCATTTACTTAGGTTTTTTTGGAATTCAAAACTGTTAACTGCTGACATTAATGGTGTGCTATGACCTAGTTATATAAGACAAAGATGGATTCCAAGTCATAAGGAAAAATCCAGATCTTTTTAAAAAGTCTTCTTCATTCTTCCAACTGTGAATCCTTTAGCCTGTTGACAACTGTTAAACACAACACTGAGGCGTCCTGAACTGGATGGTGGAGTCAAAGGAAAAACATTCCCCATTTGCAACAAAGGAAAAACCCACTTGGCCATTTAATTCCATTGCAGAAAAATGGCTCCCCTCATCTGTTGGCCTCTCCTTGGTGTCTGATGAAGGATGTTTTGAGATCAGCGTCTAATAACTCAAGCCCTATAGAAGCCGCGCGCTGATTGGCTGCCGCGCCCTGCCGCCCTGCTCCAGCCAATTACCTACCCACGGCCAAATGACAAACCCCGAAAAGAGCCCCAATATGAAATACACCACCACGAAGCCCCGGCGAGACGGCTGCTAGCCTCGGCCGCCCGACACGAGAGGCAGAGGGGGCTGCAAACGCGTCCTCGCCCAGCCCGGGAGCCTCGGAGTTGAACTCACAAGATGGAAGCCGCGCGCTGATTGGCCGCCGCCACTCCCGGACCTTTAATAAAGAAAGGGGAAGGAAAAGATAAATGCAAAAAAGGGGGACTCTCTCTCCTCTGCTGGTGGCTGGAGGAAGAAGGGGGTGTGGGGGGGACAACCATGTGTTCTGGACAATTACAGGGCGCTGCTCTCCCAAAATAAAAACAGTGCAAAAAGCTTCTATCAGCCAGGTCCAGGCGAGGGCTGCATCCTCCCAGGAATGTGAATGCTAATTTGGTTAAAATCCTGGTTTCCCCTCCCTAGCTCTGCCCCGGGGGGGAGGGGGTCGCGGGGCACAAGAGGAAGCCGGAGCGGAGATACCTCGATTGCAACTCGTCTAGAGCCGACTAGCCTGCTCCCGCGGCTCGAGCGTCCAGACACACAATTAAACCCCAAATCCCCAGCCCTGTCCCTCGAGCCCCCACGCGCCCACCTCCGGCCTTGGCAGTTTGGAAACAGTTGTGGAGGCCCGAGGCTCACGCCGCGGCTCGGAGGGTAGCCTCAGCCGCGGGAGGTAGAGCCCGGGGAGACCCCCGCCCCCGCCCGCCAAGACCCCCACCTAGGTCCCAGCAGAATAAATAAATTAAAAGGCCTTCCCCTGGGGAGGGGGGAGGCAGTGTGGGAGCGCGCAAGTGAGGGGTGGGGGGCCGCTGGGGCCCGGGGCTTTGGCGGCGCAGCTGCCGCCGCCGGGAGAGTGCCTGGGGAAGCGGCGAGGAAGGCGAGGGGAGGAGGAAGAGGAGGAGGAGGAAGAGGAGGAGGGTGAGCGCTCGGGTCGGGCTCCTTAGCGGTGTATTGTGGGATGTGCGGCTACTGGGAGCCGAGCCTCCGCCGCCAGCCGCCTCCCGGGCAGCAGCAGCAGCAGCGGCGGCGGCAGCAGCTCTGGGCCCGGCAGCCGCGGCGGTGCCCCCCCCTCCCGGCCCCCAGTCCGGCAGCCCCGGCCTCGGCTCCCGCGGGGGACACCATGTACTGGCTGGCGGCGCAGGGAGGCCGGCGCCCGGCGGGGATGTAAGCGCGGCTCGGGGAGGGAGAGGCCGCGGCCGGCAGCCGGGCGGCCTGAGCCCCCGGCCCCGGCCCCGGGGCCCCGGCCGGGCGGGCGGGCGGGCGGCGCCAGGCCTGCCGCGAGCCCCGCGCCCGAGCCGGGCCGAGCGAGCGAGTGCGCGCCACGCCGGGCGGCCGGGAGGCCGGGCGGGCACCATGGGCCGGAGCTCGCGTCCTCCCGGCGCCCCGGGCCCCGCCAGCCCGTACCGGGGGCCCCCGGGAGCCCCTTGCTGCCGCCCCGAGACGGTGGCCGAGCGGGCGGGCTTCTAATTCTCCCGGAAGGGTTATTCTCTCGCTCCATTCTTATTTTGGGGGGAGCCAGCGAGACAGCGCCTTTTGGGGCGCGCTGGTAAGGTGGGAGGGGGTGGGGGCTGGACGATTTGATTCTTTCGCGTGTGTGTAGAAGCGGCCGCCGCGGCGGCGGAGACGACAACAACTTGCTCGTTTTCAGGTTGGGTTAACGGCATGGAGAACAGTCACCCCCACCACCACCACCAGCAGCCCCCGCCGCAGCCCGGCCCTTCGGGCGAGAGGAGGAACCACCATTGGAGAAGTTACAAGTTGATGATTGACCCGGCTCTGAAAAAGGGACACCATAAACTGTACCGCTACGATGGGCAGCATTTCAGCCTGGCGGTGAGTAGCCGGCGCGCCTCCCCGCCGCCCCCATCCACCTCAGCCGTGCCCCGGGAGAGGGGGCCGAACAGCCCGGGGACCCCCGTCCCGACCACCTGGCCAACTGTCAGCCGGGTTAGCCCAACCCTAGAGTTTGACAAGTGCCTGGAGAAGGGGGTCCTGCCTCAGCCCCTGGGGAGTAGTGGGACCAACCCTCCCATCTCGCCCCCTCCCCCCCATTTCTCCCCACAGATGTCCAGCAACCGCCCGGTGGAAATTGTCGAAGATCCACGGGTGGTCGGGATCTGGACCAAAAACAAGGAGCTGGAGCTGTCGGTGCCCAAATTCAAGGTAGGACCCCTCCCCCCTGCCCCGCGGTCCCTCCTCCCCCTCCCGGAGTTCGAAAATAACGCCAGTCCAGACCGAGCCCAGCCAGATTCCGAGTTCCCGCCGTCCTGGACGGGGAAGTTTTGGCGGGGAGGGGGAGCTTGCTGCGAGAGGGGCGTCCCCTCCGAGCGACTGCAAACAGAACAACACTGCGGTGCGACTGTAATCGAGGTGCTGATACTGTGTCCTGCCCGCCCAGCTGGGGGCTCTGGGTCCCCACCTGGCTCCTGCAAGGCCGGGGGTTTGGCCCAAGGGACCCGCCCCCCTTCCCGGGCTTGTGGCTTTAGAGGGACAACTTCCTAGCCCAAGGGGTCGCCTCAGACCCGGCAGCAGAGAGAGGAGGCCAGAATGGGGGTGTGGGGAAAGAGAAACTGTTTCTTTTTCCCCTTTCCTTTCGAACCCGGAGGACTTCCACGTTCCAAACGATTTAATCTTCCGCTTCCCGGGCCCGCCCGCGTACATTTTTTTTTCCAAATTTTTTTTAAATTTTTTTACCCTTCATTGTTTTCTATGGCCAGGCGAGTGGGGAATGTTGTGTTTTGCCTTCAATTTCGATGTTCTCCAAACTCCCTTCCCCCTCGTCTCCTGCCAGATCGATGAGTTCTACGTGGGCCCAGTGCCTCCGAAGCAGGTGACATTTGCTAAGCTCAATGATAACATCCGCGAAAACTTCCTGAGGGACATGTGCAAGAAGTATGGGGAGGTGGAGGAGGTGGAGATTTTGTACAACCCCAAGACCAAGAAGCACTTGGGCATCGCCAAGGTGGTCTTTGCCACGGTTAGGGGAGCCAAGGAGGCAGTTCAGCACTTGCATAGCACTTCGGTCATGGGCAATATCATCCACGTGGAGCTGGACACCAAAGGTGAGTGAGGCCGGCTCAGGACGCCCCGCAGGGGAGCTCAAGAGCTTTCTTCTCCAGTGTGGCCCCTTCTCCTCCCTGAGCCCCTCAGGCAGTGTTGGGGACCCCCTCATTCTTCCTTGGGTACCCCACTACAATGTATTTTTTTGCCCCCCTCCTGAGGGTAGAGTCACATGGAGCTAAATGTGTTGTCTGTTGCTAGGAGACAAGCTGTAATTTACCAAATGTGCAGTCCTTGGCCACTGTACCCCTAGGGACCACCTGGAGGCTTCCCCACCGCTGACACCCCCAGAGGGCCCCTTCAAGAGCCCCGATGGCAGGGGTTAGACAGTCCCCAGTGTTTCTTCTGTGTGAGGGGAGGAGCCTGGCTTTGTTTATTTGTTGGGGGGGGGCGGGGGTGAGGAACAGCCACTAGGATGCCTTTAAATGCATAAAGAATGGGTCCCTCAATTAAAAAGAGAGTCCTCCAGAGATCCAGGGTACCCCTCCCCTCCATGCCGCCCCTTCCCCCTGGAAGTGGGAACCAATCTGGGCCCAGAGTGCGGTTTCATTGATAATGTTCCAGATAGTGCTGGGCGGGCTGTTCTGGGTGCTCTAGGGTTGACACGGTGTCTTCCCTCCTCTCTCTTAAAGAGACAGCAGCACCTCCCCTGCACTGTGCTGGCTCCCCGCTGGCCGCTGGGAGAGGCTGGCCCAGAGGCCACACCTCCCACCCTCTGGGTCCGGGGAGGCCCCTCCAGATACTGGCTAGAGGGGCAAGCCTGGACTCCAGCTCCCACCAAGATAGAAGGTGCCCAGATGGGTGCCAGGTGCTCTGAGGATGAGCCAGCCGTCACTGTGACTGGGCCCAGAGTCCCTTGAGGTCTCTGAGCAGGCCTGGGAGCGTGGCTTCCTGGGGTTTTGTGAACTACCAGGGCACACAAAACCCAAGACAGGAAAATCTAGACCTTTATTTTTGGTTTTCATAGTGAATGCATATTGACTGAGCCTTGGAGGCCTTCCTTGCTGGGGGCTGTGGAGGGAGGCTGGCCCTGGGCAGACCCTGTTGTCCCGTCAACTCTGCGGATCTGTGCCCAGTTCTGAGCCTCCCAGGGACACAAGTCCAGGTTCCTATCTAAGCTACACCCACCCACCCTCTAGTTTCTCAATCTCTTGTGGGGGACTACAGACCCTGGCAAATCTGCATGCCCCGCGGGTGGCTGCTGTCCTGAGAAGCAAATATAGAGCCCCCTCCCCATTCTAAGGAGCAGCCAGCGCTCACCAAAATTTCATTTCTACAAAAAGAAAAAAGGAGGGGGGCCCTCAGAGACTGTTCACTAAGTTTGTATTTCAAGAAAGAGACCAGTAAAGTGTAGCTCAAGGAATGCGGCTCCTTTGCATATGTAAGCAGCTGCCTCACAGGGCTCTATAAATATCGGTAATCTGGGGCCCCAGGTCTACAGAGGCCTCTCCCTGCTGGGAGGGGTAGAAGGTTACCGGACAGGGCTCAGTGGGACCAGCCCCACACAGAGCTGGGGAGTCTGGTCAGAGGAGGGGGCCTGTGGGATCCACAGGAACTTGGTTATCAGTATGTGTTTTAGAAGCTGCTGGTCACCTGGCACCCCCCCCCCCCCCCCCCCCCCCCCCCCCCCCCAGTTAGCAACAAACTGTTACCTCTCCTCTCTACTTGCTACCAGGGGTGGGAAGAGCTGACTTTTCTTTGAGTGCCCAGGTGACAGGAAGGGCTTTCTCCTGGGGATGGCAATTCTGTATTTGGGGGAATCCCAGCCCCAGAGACATTAAATTCTGAGTCTCAGGATGAGAAAAATCACAGGAGTTCGGCAGCTTTGTGGAGCAGCTGGGACACCTGAGTGAGGGGTGGGAACTTGGTTATGGTCAGTCAGCTGCCCCAGGCTCAGGGTCTCAGGCACTAGGGACCCCCAGGAAACCAACTTGTGGGGGCTGGGCTGCCCCCTCCAGGAACCTGGCTGAAGCCTCCCTGCCTTGTCCTTCCTCAGGGGAAACCCGAATGCGGTTTTACGAACTGTTGGTCACGGGCCGATACACACCCCAGACCCTCCCAGTGGGTGAGCTGGATGCTGTCTCTCCGATTGTGAATGAGACCTTGCAGGTGGGTTTATCATTATCATTGTCCCCCCCACCCCGCCGCACCCCTGACCACCCATCACCAGCTCCTTGATGTGTCCCTAACCCCAGCTTTGGACACCATGGCCTGGGAGGGAAGGGAGCCTGGCCATACACCGGCTGGGGTTCCCACAGACCCAGAGCCCAGCTGGAGCCTGCTTGCCATGTGGTTGCTGCATCTGGGGTTCTGTGTGCCCCTCTGCCCCTGCTCCCAGAAAGCAGAGTTCAGGGCCCTTTTTCCAGAGCAAGACTGACTCCTTCCCCAGTCACTGCCTCCCAGCACACTCACTGGACCACTGTCACCTGGGGAGATACTCATCCCAGCCCTTCCCCAGCATCAACCCCGTGACACCCAGGAGTAGTTTTTCCAGAGTGAAGAGACCTGGTTCACTTGCTGGTCAGCTGGGTTGTTCATAAGGCACATTTACCGTGTCGTATTATTCAAATCCTAAAACATCCGGATGCCCCCCACCTCCCAAGGCCATAGTTCCTCCTGCTACCTTGCCTGAGACAGGAAGAAAATTCCAGTTCAAACCAAGGCGTCAAGGTCTTCTCTTTCCTCTACTTCAGGGATTAGGAAAAACTCTCAAGTTTCCCTGAGGGTAATTGGCTACCCCAAGAGTAGAGAAAGGTTAGGACCACCCAGCCACTCCTCTTCAGTCTTCCCCGACCCCTGACTCTCACCACGTTGCAGTTCTAAAGCGACCCGTGTGGCTCCAGCTCCCAGTGGCCAGAGTGGGTGGGGAAGAGACCGCGTTCCATCGCCCGTTCCCGGTTCCCCTCCAGGACCTCACATCTCTCCCTGTCTCTCTGTAGTTGTCAGATGCCCTGAAGCGTCTCAAGGATGGCGGCCTGTCTACAGGCTGTGGCTCTGGCTCATCCTCCGTCACCCCGAATAGTGGCGGGACACCCTTCTCCCAGGACACTGCTTACTCCAGCTGTCGCCTGGACACGCCCAACTCCTACGGCCAGGGCACACCGCTCACGCCGCGCCTGGGCACCCCCTTCTCACAGGATTCCAGCTATTCCAGCCGCCAGCCCACACCCTCCTACCTCTTCAGCCAGGACCCCACGGTGACCTTCAAGGCCCGGCGCCACGAGAGCAAGTTTACGGACGCCTACAACCGCCGCCATGAGCACCACTATGTCCACAACTCTTCTGCGGTCGCTGCGGTGGCAGGGG
>VMDR010000146.1:329734-387105 GCA_007922815.1 Macrotus californicus
CCTTTGGAGCCCGTGACAGTGGGGAGTTCCGGAGAGCACCTGCGCCCCCACCCCTGCCGCCCACTGAGCCCCTGACCAAGGAGAAGCCGGGCACGCCCCCTGGCCCACCACCCCCCGATGCCAATAGCATGGAGCTGGGTGGCCGGCCAACCTTTGGCTGGAGCCCAGAGCCCTGTGACAGTCCAGGCACTCCGACCCTGGAGTCGTCGCCGGGGCTGGAGAAGCCCCACGACAGCCTGGACTCCCGCATCGAGATGTTGCTGAAGGAGCAGCGGAGCAAGCTACTCTTCCTTCCGGAGCAGGACTCGGACACAGAGCTGCAAATGGAGGGCAGCCCCATTTCTTCCTCCTCCTCCCAGCTCTCCCCACTGGCCCCCTTTGGCACCAGCTCCCAGCCCGGCTTTCGAGGTCCCACACCGCCTTCTTCACGCCCGTCCAGCACCGGCCTGGAGGACATTAGCCCCACACCACTGCCAGACTCGGATGAAGATGATGAGCTTGACCTGGGGCTGGGGCCCCGGCCCCCACCTGAGCCAGGCCCCCCGGACCCTGCTGGTCTTCTGGGCCAGACAACTGAGATGGCCTTGGACCTGGCTGGAGACAGGACCCCAACCTCAGAGAAGATGGATGAGGTACCACTATGTCTGTCCATCTCTGTCCGGGATTGGTTTTGTCTGTTTTATGTCTCCCTCTTTACCCCTTTAAAGCACTGTCTTCTTGGAAAACTAGCTAAGACATAGAAGCAACAGGGCTAGGGCAGCCAAAAGAACAGATCAATGCCCAGAATAAAAAGAGGATGCGAAAAGCACCAAACTGTGATTGAGCAGCTGGTTTGGCTCTGAGCTCCCTAGCAGCCATGGAGAGAAGGGAAACATGACCTAGTTCTGTTGCTCTTCTTGTTAGGTGTGGGGAGTCAAGACTTTTCCTAGGGGTCAGTTCTGACATGATCTTTGGTAGGAGTTTGCAGAGATCCCAGAGAGTATGGATTGTGGGGATGGTCCTGGGCCCCCTTTTCTCTTGGGTGGCTTGGGGACAGTCAGGGCTGGACCTGAGGCTCAGGAAGATTGGGGAGAAGCGGGGAGCTCCGAAGCACTGTCTGCTTGAACCTAGTGCTCTCCAAAGAGATGGGAAACCATGGTGGGCAGGCGGGTTGGGCATTGAAATTTCCCTTCTCTCACTTTTTCTGGCTCTAGTAGTAAAAGAAAGAGTTAAGGGCTAGCTCAGGGGGAGGGCCACGGCCAAAAGCAGACCAAGTTGTCCACCCTCCAGCCTCTACTCACCCTTAGATCCTCTCCTGGGGTCTCACCGCCCAAATCTGCAGCCTCAGGATTGGGCGGGGGGACATGCTGTGTGCCACATTCCCTTGGAGGGAGGTAATAGGTCACCTTCCTTGGCTCCGCTCCAACCCCTTCCTGGTCCAGATGCCTGCCTCCGCCCTCCCTGAGACCTGCTTTGGAACCTTTGGGCCCGATGGGCATGAGCAACCAGGGGCGTAGACAGAGCTCTGTGCCCCTGTGGGCGGTGGGGAGCAGGGTCCTCCCCTTCCCAGGCCCTTTGATTAGGCCGGTTTAGCTGCCTCAGGGAGGGACAGAGGAGAACTTGGCCTGCCCAGGAGGGGACTGAAGGGAGCTGAGGCTCCAGATGGCCTCCAGGCAGTTCTAGGGAAGTGGTTTCAGGTGCCCAGGGCTGCAAGCAGGGGGATTGACAGATGTGCAGGGGTGTGGAGCCGCCAGCCCTGCCGCCCTCCTTTCCCTCCCTCTCTGCTGTCTGGGCTTAACGGATATCCACCACGTTGACCACCTCGTCCAAGGCTGGGAAGTGCAGAGTAGTCGGAGGGACTGCGTTCCCACCGTGTCGCTGTAGGGAAGGGGGGACCAGGCCCAGAGAGCTGAGCTCCGGGATGCCTCCTGATCTTTGACCAGGGACGCCTGGGAGTACGGGTAGTATCCAGGCTGGCCCTCGGGCGCCCCCTGCTGGCAGCTTGGAGAGCAGCGTACAGGCTCCTCGAACCGAACCGGGAGTTCCCACCCTGGCCAGCCTGGCCAGCCAAGCCATCCGCCGCGCAGGAGTCGCTGTGGGTGGATGGGAGGGGGTCCCCTTTCTTCACAGAGACCGAAGGTTAAACCCGCAGGCCTTGAGGCCCAGCTCTGCCACTCTCTGGCTCTGTGACCTTAGGGAAGGCACTTTCCCTCTCCGAGTCTCAATTTCATTGTCAGTGAGATGGGACCGGGAGAGCACCTGTCTCGCGCGGCCTGGGCCTCAGCCTCAGCGAGGTGCCGCAAGGTTAGCTCCGGGCACAGCATTGTCCTTTCGCGTTGCTGCTGGGTGTCCAGTTAGTTCCAACCGCCCCCCCCCCTCACCCCGAGGGTGGGGAGGAAGGGGCAGATGGAGGGCCCCGGCAAATCTAGGGCCAACTGTCCTGTCCCCTCCTGATTGGCTGGCTGCACGGCCCCTGGGTTCACTCTGCGGGCACCATGGGGCTTGCTGGGCGCTGTCCAGGGCTGATCTGGAGGCTGCTGTTCCTGAGTCACAGGCTGATCCTGCCTGTGTCTCTCTCAGCAAGTGCCTGGGGACCCTGGGGTGGGGGGGAGAGAAAAGGAGAATAGAGGGGACCTAGCAAAATCCAGAGCTTCCTGCTGCTGTCAAATGTTTGGTAGTCTTCCCCCTCCCCCCATTTTTCTTTGAGGCCTCCCCCACCATCAGCTCACAGCCTGCACAGAACTCTCCCTTCAGCCTTCCAAAGCACTCCTGTCTCCCAGGCTATGAAGGCTCTGTCTCCTCTGCCAAGTTCATCCAGGGCACCTTCTCTCCTTTTGTTCTGTCACAGGAGCCTGGGGGTGGCCAGACCCTTTTCTCCTGCCCCTGCTTGTTCTCCAGCTCCACCTCCACCATGTGGACCCCCATACCTCCCCACCGTGTCCCGGTGTGCAGTAGCCCCTGCCTATTTTAGAGCCGGGCTCATCCTTGGCTCCTCCCCTGTTCACCAGGTGCCAGGTCCCCAAGTTCCAACGACAGCACCCACACTGGGCAGAGCATCCTGAGCTCGAGCCCTGGCCCCGTTTCTGACCGGCTCTGCCTCTTAGGCCAGTGGCTTCTGACTCTCCTGAGTGCTTCCTCACTGGTCAGGAGGGCCTGGAGGAGAGCCGAGCCCTGCCCTGGGGGGTTGCAGTGCCGATGAGAAACGGGACCCTCTGTTCATCGCAGCGCTGTTCACAGTAGCGGGGCTTGGAAGCAGCTCAAATGCCCGTAGGTGGATGAGCGGGTAAAAAAGCCGCGGCACGTCTGCACAACGGAGTACTCAGCTGAAAAAAACGAAGGAAATCTTACCCTTTGCGACAGCGTGGATGGGCGTGGAGAACTTTATGCTCAGTGAAATAAGCCAGCCAGAGACAAACAAGTCCCTTGCGATTTCACTCACATGTGGAATCTAATGAACAAAATGAACCAACAAAATAGAAACAGACTCACAGATACAACAAACAGACTGACAGCTGTCAGAGGGGAGGGGACTTCGGGAACTGGGTCGAAAAGGTGAAGAGATTAAGCAAAAAAAAAGAAAAAACCAGAACTTACAGATACAGACAATATGGTGATTGACAGAAGCAAAGGGGGTAGGGGAGGTGGAAGAGGGGAAAGGGGGGTAAGGAGTGATGGAAGGGGTCTTGACTTGGGGTGAGGAACACACGGTATAATATACAGATGATGTGTTATAGAATTGTTCCCTGGAAACCAATGTTAAACCAGTAAATTCAATTTTTAAAAAACGTGCAAAAAAAGAGAACGTGAGACAGCCCACACTGGTCCGCACTAAGTGTGGGCTGGTCCCAACACCAGATGAAAACCGTAATGAAGGTAGAGACATACCTCCTGTTCCTGTGCCTGTAGTTCCGCTCGCCATTTCCTGCCCATTCAGATGCCACGGTCTCCGCGGGCTTTCCCCACCTCAGTGAGGACAGCAGGGTGACAGGGAGCACAGTCTGGGAGCCACTTCTGGGTTCGAATCCCGGCACCATCTCTTACTGGCTGTGTGGCCTTGGGCAGGTTATTTAAGCTCTGTGTGTTCCGATTTCCTCTTTAGTGAAAACAGAGATAATGAGCTACTTTGTCCAGTTCCTCTGAGGATTAACTGAGTTCACTGTATGTAAAGCGCTTAGAAAGGTGCCTGGCACATAGGAAATGCTACAGAGGTGTTAATTATCCGTATTACTTTCTCTGAATCCAAACTGAAACAGAATCTCTCAAACTGAAACAGAATCTGCTTCCCTCCTCTCGCGCCATCTCCCTTCCCGGCTTTCTTCGCTGCAGGATGGGCTGTACATTTCCCCCTTCACCCTGGCGGCTGCTGCCTTCTAGTTCAGCTCGATGAGAACAAGGGTTTTGTGGGTCTTGTCCACTGCTACGTAGTCAGGACCTCCAGCAGTGCTGGGGAAATGTTTGCAAAATGCCTGAATCCTCACGATTACCCCATGAGACAGGTACTCTGATGCCCATTATGCAGACGGGGAAACTGAGGCTTAGAGAGGGTAAGTGACTTGTTAAGGCCACAAGGCTGGGAAGGGAGGAGACTAAAGCATTCAGTCTTGCAGAATAGACTTGCAGAAAACTTCTCCAACTCCAGCGTTCAGAAGAGGGGCCCTGGGAGCTGGCTGGGCCCCCCAGGCTGACACTCACCACTGTCTCCCTTTTCTCCCCAGGGCCAGCAGTCCTCTGGCGAGGACATGGAGATCTCGGATGACGAGATGCCCTCAGCCCCCATCACCAGCGCCGATTGTCCCAAGCCCATGGTGGTGACCCCGGGGGCAGCGGCTGTGGGAGGCCCCTCCGTGCTGGCCCCAAACCTGCCGCTGCCCCCACCCCCTGGCTTCCCACCATTGCCCCCGCCACCACCGCCGCCACCGCCGCAGCCTGGCTTCCCCATGCCCCCACCTCTGCCCCCACCACCGCCCCCACCACCCCCGGCCCACCCAGCAGTGACAGTGCCCCCGCCACCCCTGCCAGCGCCGCCTGGTGTCCCGCCGCCACCCATCCTGCCACCTCTGCCACCCTTCCCGCCTGGGCTGTTTCCTGTGATGCAGGTGGACATGAGCCACGTGCTGGGCGGCCAGTGGGGCGGCATGCCCATGTCTTTCCAGATGCAAACACAGATGCTGAGCCGTCTGATGACAGGCCAGGGCGCCTGCCCCTACCCGCCCTTCATGGCTGCTGCGGCTGGGCTGCAGTTTGTCAACCTGCCCCCCTACCGGGGCCCCTTTTCCCTGAGCAACACGGGCCCGGGTCGCGGGCAGCCTTGGCCACCTCTGCCCAAGTTTGACCCATCTGTGCCACCGCCAGGCTACATGCCACGCCAGGAGGACCCACACAAGGCCACTGTTGATGGTGTCCTGCTGGTGGTGCTCAAAGAGCTCAAGGCCATCATGAAGCGTGACCTGAACCGCAAGATGGTGGAGGTGGTGGCCTTCCGGGCCTTCGACGAGTGGTGGGACAAGAAGGAGCGGATGGCCAAGGTGGGTGGGCAAGGGCCTCGCTGGGATGTGCTGTTCCCCCCAGACACATAGGAAGCACTGCTATCCGTACCCCAGAATAGGGCGGTGGGAGTGTTACTTTGTGAAACTTGGGGGTCAGTGGTATGGACGTACACTGAGGATGTGTTTCTTGGGAACCCCAACCTCCCAAGGGGGAGGGCCAGCAGTCTGGCCCAGGTGGCTGTGGTGGTCACCCTGGCAGGTGAGGAAGTGGGGATTCAGGGTCTTGAGTGGTACGGAGGGTACAGCTGTTCTCAGGAAGGAAATGACCAGTCACCCTGCTGCTGTCACTATTTGAGGAAGGCAGGCTGCTCAGGGAGGGCTGCCCAATGGGGTCCCTGGCAGCACTGTAACCATGGTGACTATCCCTCTTTCACTCCAGGCCTCACTGACCCCTGTCAAGTCAGGCGAGCACAAGGACGAGGACCGGCCGAAGCCCAAGGACCGCATCACCTCCTGCCTGCTGGAGTCGTGGGGCAAGGGCGAGGGCCTGGGCTATGAGGGCCTGGGCCTGGGCATCGGGCTCCGTGGGGCCATCCGCCTGCCTTCCTTCAAGGTCAAGAGGAAGGAGCCACCGGACACAGCTTCATCCGGAGACCAGAAGCGGCTTCGGCCCTCAACCTCTGTGGATGAAGAAGATGAAGGTCTGTGCTCCCCCCACCCCCGCCAGGCTCTGGGGTCTCCTCCGCCTGCGTCCCCAGCCCAGCTCTCTGACACCCTGCCTTCCCCCAGAGTCGGAGCGGGAGCGGGACCGGGACGTGACAGATACCCCCTGCGAGCTCGCCAAGCGAGACCCCAAAGGCGTGGGTGTGCGCCGGCGGCCAGCCCGACCCCTGGAGCTGGACAGTGGCGGTGAAGAGGATGAGAAGGAGTCGCTGTCGGTGTCCTCGTCATCCGCGTCTTCATCTGGGTCCTCCACGACCTCACCCTCGTCCTCGGCCTCGGACAAGGAAGGGCAGGAGAGCACGGAGGGAGAGGGGGGTGAGGATGACGAGGAGGAAGGCCCCGAAAGCCAGATCTCCTCCTCTTCCTCCACCTCGTCCGCGTCAGACAAGGTGCCACTCAGGGAGGGGAGGCCTGGTTGAGGGGGGTGGGGGCGGGGGCCCTGCGGCTCACCAGCCGATCCTCCCCCACCAGGACGAGGACGATGACAGCGACGGCCAGGAAGAGTCTAAGAACGACGACGAAGACTTGGCCCTGTCGGAGGCGAGTGACAAGGAAGAAGGGGACTCGGATGGAGGTGAGTGACGCAGGCTGTGGTCCCCAGCCCGCCAGGGTCCCTCTTCGGAGGGCAGCACCTGAGCGGGAGCTGGCCATGCTTGCTGGGGGCAGCGCCTTGCCTTTGAAGCGTGAGCTCGCTGAGACACACTCCACACACCCTGCAGTCCCATTGCCTGAAACGTCCAGAACAGGTCTGTTCGCAGAGCCAGAAAGCAGGCTCGCGCCTGCTTGGGCCGAGGCGGGTGCAGGGGGGTGGGAGCCAAGGAGATAGGTCTCTCCTTGAGCTCGTGACTGTTTGGGAGCCAGACGGGAGGCGCTTGTGCCCGCTGTGCGTGTCCTGAGTTGTCGGCTTTAAAATGGCTCGTTTCCTACGTTGGGGGTTTTACCTCAATTTAAAAAACGATGAGTAGTTCACACACACACACACACACACACACACACACACACACACACCCATACCCATGTCTCAGGGCCACGTTTAGGCCACGTGTCACACTTTGGGCCCTCTGGCGAAGCAGGCACAGCAGATGATGAGAGGGTCCCCTGCCCGTGTCCCCTACCCAGATGAGACGGCGAGCATCGCTACCTGCAAGGATGGAGCCAGCTCCTCCAGTGAGAGCTCGGAGTCTTCTGAGTTCGAGTCAAGTTCTGAGTCCTCGTCATCATCCTCGGAGGACGAAGAAGAGCTGATGGCAGGGGAGGAAGAGGAGGAGGAAGAGGAGGAGGAGGGGCCGGCCACTGATGAGAGCATGGCTCCCGCCGTGCCTGAAGAGGACTTTGAGAAGGAGGTGGCCCTGAGGCCGCCCGTGATGGAGTCCCTGGGCACGGAACAGGAGGTGGACATTGAGGCTGAGGATGCAGCCCCCGAGGAGCGGCCCCCTGGGCAGGAAGAAACCCCCCTGCCTACAGGCATGAAGGAGCTGGCTGGCTGCAAAGAGCCCCCCAAGGAGCCGGGTCTGAACCAGGAAGGGGCCAGGTCACTGTCTCCAGAGCCCCCTGCGAGAGAGATGGAAGCCTGCCTGCCACCTTCCCCGGAGCCCACCCGAGGTAACCCCTGCAGCCCCTGGGAGGGCAGTGGGGATGGAGGCAGAATGAACCCAGTCTCCTTTGGGTAAATCATTTAACCTTCCCAAGCTGCAGTTTTCTCATCTGTAAAATGGATCAGTGGACAGTGCCCTCCCCGTGATGCTATGTGGGAGAAGAGAGTGGGGGAACAGACAATGTGCCAGCCCGGGGCCGGCATGTCCCTACCAGTGTGTCCCTGCACTGTTAGTCCCATGAGATGCTCCTCAGAAAGAGAGGCAGGTGTGCGGGATCGCTTTAGTGACAGGCTGGTAGGAGAGCTTTGGGTGCCGGGCCAGGTGAGTGGCCATGGACACTGCACCCTCCACCTCTTGATGGAGCTGCACGGAGCATGTCCAGTGGAACTTCTGCAGTGATGCCAGTGTGTGCTCAATGCCCTGTCCCATACTCCAGCCACTCCAGTCTGCAATGTCACTTCATTTTGATTAGCTTAAAGTTAGCCACGTGTGGTCAGTTTGTACCTCTGAGTCCTTCAGGAAGGAGAGCTGGGATCGTCTGTATCATTCTGGGTTGTTTGGCTGCAGAATCACAGGTCTTTCAGGGTCGTCCCGAGTATTTTATTGAGGCCTCGTTGCATCTCTAGTGCTGCTCCAGGGACTTGCATTGCAGCGGTGGGCCGGACAGACAAAGATACTAACCCTCACCAAGCCTGCCTTCAGGGCAGGTGGCAGGTAACAGCAGAGAAGCCAGAAAGTGCCTTGTGTGTGTGACTGGAGAGAGATGCGAGGAGAACACCGTAAAGGCCCTGACAAGTCCTGCAGGAGAGAACCTTGACTTTTACTCCGTAGCTCTGCTGCCGGAGCCCGCTTTCTTGGTTCACAGGCTGTCCCTTGTCCGCAGAGCATTGCTCTAAAGGGAGCGTCCACCTTTGAGTCACTTCAGCATTTATCAAGCGCCTACTGTGTACCCTGACACTGGGCTGGATGCTGAGTGGTCCTTGAGTGGTTTAGCTGTTGGGGAGCGAGGGGGACAGTCTTTACACTGAGAAGAATCTCAGGGGACTCGGGGCTATGAGTCGGTCAGGTATCAAGCGCATAGTAGGGCAGCAGAAATGGGGCACTGAGAGATGTTTGACTCAACTAATGATGGCCTGGTTTTCGCCCGTCTCTGCAGGGGAGGACCTGGAAGTGAAACCTGAGCCCCCTGTGTCGCTCCCCTTACCCCTGCAGCCACCATTGCCGCTCTCTCGGCCACCCCGGCCACCTAGCCCACCACCTGAGCCCAAGACCCCAGATCCCCCACACCCACCAACCCCTCTGGAGCCTCCCTCCGAGGACCAGCCCCCACGTACTCCAGGCCTCTGTGGCAGCCTGTCCAAGTCGCAGAGCACAGAGACTGTGCCGGCCACCCCAAGCGGGGAACCCCCGCTGTCAGGGGGCAGTGGCAGCCTGTCCCTGAGCTCCCCGCAGGTGCCCGGCAGCCCCTTCTCTTACCCATCTCAGTCCCCCAGCCTGAGCAGTGGGGGCCTCCCGAGGACACCAGGCCGGGACTTCAGTTTTACGCCCACCTTCCCGGAGCCCGGCGGGCCCCTGCTCCTGCCTGTCTGCCCCATCCCGGCGGGCCGGCGGGATGAGCGGCCCGGCCCCCTGCCCTCCCAGGTGCTCCTGGAGACGGGCCTGCCGCTCCCTCTGCCCTTGCCTCTGCCCCTGCCCTTGGCATTGCCTGTGCCTGTCCTGCGGCCCCAGACTCGGACCCCAGCCCAGCTGCCACCCTTGCTCCCCGCCCCTCTGGCCCCCTGCCCGCCCCCCATCAAGAGGAAGCCGGGCCGGCCCCGGCGATCCCCACCAGCTGTGCTCTCCTTGGACGGGCCCTTGGTCCGCCCGCCAGTGGGGGCTGCCCTTAGCAGGGACCTGCTGCTCTTGCCTGGCCAGCCACAGACCCCTGTCTTCCCCAGCACCCACGACCCCCGGGCTGTGACCCTGGACTTCCGGAACACGGGGATCCCGGCCCCACCCCCACCCCTGCCTCCCCAGCCACCTCCACCACCACCCCCACCACCTGTTGAGCCCACCAAGCTGCCCTTTAAGGAGCTAGAGAACCAGTGGCTCTCTGAGGCCATCCCTCCGGGTCCCCGTGGGCGTGACGAAGTCACGGAGGAGTTCATGGACCTAGCCAAGGTGCGAGGCCCTTGGCGCCGGCCACCTAAGAAGCGCCACGAGGACCTGGCAGCCTCGCCCGAGCTCTCCCCACCGCAGCCCCTCTTCCGGCCCCGCACAGAGTTTGAGGAGATGACTATCCTCTACGACATCTGGAACGGTGGCATTGACGAGGAGGACATCCGTTTCCTGTGTGTCACCTACGAGCGGCTGCTGCAGCAGGACAATGGCATGGACTGGCTCAATGACACACTCTGGGTCTATCATCCCTATATCCTGCCAGGCTGGGGGGCGGGGGTGGGGCCACACCTCCTAGTGCTAGGAGTCCGCAGCCCCCGCTCTGAGGCTCCTCTGCCACAATGCCCACGGAGGCAATGGCAGGAGTCGCCGTCACCTGTGGAGTGGCATCTGCAAGCTGGCATGGGCCAGGACCAGCAGGCTGGGCACTGGCATCCTTAAACATGCCCCCTGCGCCAGGCCCAGTTCAGCCCCCAAGTTAGCCAGTCTCAGGGCCAAGTGCAATTGTGCTCGTGCCGAGGGCCTGCTCTTCCTGGGCTCCCGTCACCTGCTTGAATCTCCTCCACAGCCCAGTGAGGTAGGGCTGCTATTCCTGATAGCCAGCGTGCAGAAACCAGAGCTCAGGATGGTTAAGCACCCTGCCCAAAGTCACATAGCACAAAGGAAGCAGAGCGGAAATCCGAGCCCTGGCAGATCTGATAGTCGGGTACTAGCTGCAGCGTGTTGAGGTCGGAGCTGCCACCCTCCCAGTTGGACTAAGCTGATTCACTGAGCACTTGGTACTAAGGACTCTGCCGACACAGGGAGTCCTCCAGAGGCATCGTTTGCAGATGGGGAAACTGAGGCAGAAAGTGGCTAACACAGCACACCCAGGGCTGCGCAGCTCGCCAGGTGTCCCTGACTGAGTTCTGGCTGTCAGTGGAGTGGACCGGCTGGGCAGTGTGGCCGTGGGCAGTGAAGATGCACGTTATAGCTGCCTCGCGATGGTCTGAGGGTGGAGAGGCTGGGCTGGCAGGAAGGGTCTGATGAGGGACCAGGAGGGGCTTGCCATCTGTATCTGAGTGGCCCTTGACCCACACCCACCCACCAGCCTCTCTTCAGCTAAGAAAAAGAAGCGGGACGACGACATCCCCGAGCATGCAACAGGCTGTGCCCGCAGCGAGGGCTTCTACACCATCGATAAGAAGGACAAGATCAGATACCTCAACAACACCCGCGCCAGCACAGATGAGCCCCCCACTGACACCCAGGTACTGCCATCGGGGGCCTGGGCAGTGGGCCGGGGTCTTCCCAGATGGGGCGCAGGCAGGTTGAGGGGCTGTGGAGCCCAAGGAGGCCGGCCCGTGGAGGTGGTTATGTACCTGGTTGCTCAGGTGTGAGAGGTGAGGTGAGGGGTGGGCAGTGGGGAGCCTCCAGAGAGGTTTGATCGGGGGTGTGAGCAGAGCTGAGTTGCATTTCCAGAAAGTTCATTCATTCCGTTTTTAAGTTAATGAAACATCTATTGAGTACTTGCTGTGTTCCAGGCACTGTTCTGGAGCTACAGCTGGGAACGAAACAAAATGCCTTTCTTCCCGAAACGGACATGTTAATGGGGGAGAGGAAACAAGCACAGAGGGTGCCAGGCAGAGAAAACAGGAGAGGAGGTTATGGGTTGGCACGTCGGGGTCAGAGAAGGTGACACTTGAGCCAGACCAGAGTGAAAGAAACAAGCCATGTGGATAATGGGGAGAGTCTGCGGAGAAGTAGCAAAAGACTTCAGTTAAAGACTGTCATTGAAGTCCAGAGGGGCTTGAGCACGTGCCAGTTCTGGCAGGAAGGGGAGGTGACAGGGTCAGGACAGGCACAGGAAACGCCACAGCAAGAAAGTGTGGGCAACAGGGACGTAGAGCTTAGGGTGCCGTGGTCAGTGGGGCCAGCTCCCCCAGGCACCTGCACCCTCACCTGTCACCCACCCTCCTCGCAGGGCATGAGCATCCCGGCACAGCCGCATGCCTCCACCCGGGCGGGCTCGGAGCGGCGCTCGGAGCAGCGCCGCCTGTTGTCGTCCTTCACTGGCAGCTGTGACAGCGACCTGCTCAAGTTCAACCAGCTCAAGGTAAGGCCGCGCCGATCAGGGCAGCCGGGGTGGCACGGGACCGAAGCCAGGGGGCTCACGCCTCCTCTCTCCCCGCCGCTCAGTTCCGCAAGAAAAAGCTCAAATTCTGCAAGAGCCACATTCACGACTGGGGCCTGTTCGCCATGGAGCCCATCGCGGCCGACGAGATGGTCATCGAGTACGTGGGCCAGAACATTCGCCAGGTAGGCGCCGCCCCGTGGCCGGGCCTCGGGGCGGGAATGGGACCGGCCCCGCCTGGACTGAATGAGGCCTTTTCCCGGCCAGGTGATCGCGGACATGCGGGAGAAGCGCTATGAAGATGAGGGCATCGGGAGCAGCTACATGTTCCGGGTGGACCATGACACCATCATCGATGCCACCAAGTGCGGCAACTTTGCTCGCTTCATCAACCACAGCTGCAACGTGAGTGCCGGCAGGGGTCGCCGCCGCGCCTGCCCCTGCCCCCGCGCCTGCCCCTGCGCCCGCGCCTGCGCCCGGGGAGGGTGATGGGGGAGAGCACCTACCAGGGGCCTTTCTCCGCTGAGCTTCAGTTTTCCTGTCTGTACGGTGGCTATAACGAGGCTGAAGGTGCTCAGGAAGGGCGCGTCCAGCTGGTGGTTGCGGAGTTCCTTCTGTGCTGGGCGCTTTCTGTGCCTTAGTGGATTATGTTCTGGGGCGTGCTGGGAGGGCTCTGCACCCACGCTGCCCAGGGACACAGTACTCACCACGTGTGTGGTTGGGCACACACACCCAGGGTCAGTGTGCTTCAGAAACAGGTTTTACCTTAGTTTTATTTCAAACTGAAAGACTCACCCGTGGCTAGTGGCAACCAGAGTGGATGTGCAGGTCTGGGGTGTTTCGGAGGGTCATTGATAACTAGGGTGCTTCTCACTCTGAAAACAAGCATAGGAGGCTCAGCACGGGGCAGGCTGCTGCCAAGCGAACACCCCCAGCTCGGCCTCGCACTCACTGAGTGGCCCTCAGCTGCTTCCTGGATGTCTCCTTGCCACCGCTTCCCCTTCTGGGAAACAAAAATGAGGTCGGTTCCTGCTTGTAGGTTGTTGGGAGGACCAGTGGGTTCCTGCAGCTGGCCCTTTGAGTGCGCTGACACAGCGAATTCTCAGTCCTCCCTGGCCCTCGTGGTTGTCACTTGGTCATTATCTGGGCTGGTAGGGACTTCCCTGGGATGCTCCTGTGAGATCCGGGGGATCAGAGGTGGTGACGGAGGCAAGGGTTGTGTTCCAAGGGCCTGGGGCAGAGAGGGAGAACCCCTGTGTGAGGGTCAGCAAGGGGAGCAGTGGGGATGCAGAAGGGGGCAAGCGGGCTGGGCTGGCCGAGGCACTCAGCCTGGTAGGCAGAGCTGAGGAGTTTCTCACCAAGCCAAGGTAGGCCGCCGGCAGGTTTGAGCCATGGGGTGAAAGCCTGTGCTGTCCCTTTGGGAAGATTTCCTTGGCTGCTGGGTCCTTGGCTGCTGGGTCAGAGGCAGGTTTTCTCCGAGCTCGAGAAGTGGTGACAGCCCAGGCAGCATTTAGGGTCGGGCCTGACTGTGGCTGCTGGCAGAGGGCGGGAAGCCGTAACCAGGGTCAAGCAGGCTCTGGGACACAGATCCCCGGGGGCGTGGCTATGGGCCAGGTCCCGCCCAGGTGAAAGGGGATGGGGAGCGGGTGGGGGTTTGGGGCCTGGGTGCGTGGTACAGCACCTCCTAGAGCTTAGGTTTCAGACAACAGAGCCAAACCTGGAGCTGCCACATACCTGGCCCCAGTAGGACTTCTGGGCCTGGAGCAGGACCTGCAAACTTTTTCTGTAGTTAGTAAATATTTTTGGCTTTTGTGGCCTAGATCATGTCCTAGCAACTGCTTAACGGCCACTGTAACAAAAGGAGCCCTGACACTATGTAAATGAGTAGTTGTGGCTATGTGCCAATAAAACTTTATTTGCAGAAACAGGCAGCTGGGGGCCGGCATTTGCTGACCCCTTCACTAGAGCAGAAGCGAGGCCTAGGCTACGAATACAGGTCTGGGAGTCACCTGCAGTGGAAATGGAAATGGAAGCCCTGGGAAAGACTCAATTAGTATTGCCATCGTTGTCTTTCTATTTCATATCAGAGGCCAGGGGTCATTGTCACCCGTGTGGGAGAGTGGAGGCCTAGAACAGGTAGCACTGGCCAGGGGCATCACGCAGCAAGCGTGGGGCTCCGTTCTGGGGCCCTTGGTGGTAGCGGACTGGGTGGGGGTCCTGGGAGCCCTCTGTTCAGCGCACCCCCTCCCGGCCCACAGCCCAACTGCTACGCTAAGGTGATCACGGTGGAGTCGCAGAAGAAGATCGTCATCTACTCCAAGCAGCACATCAACGTCAACGAGGAGATCACCTACGACTACAAGTTCCCCATCGAGGACGTCAAGATCCCCTGTCTCTGCAGCTCCGAGAACTGCCGGGGGACCCTCAACTAGGCGCGGCGCCCAGCAGAAGGATTCCGGCTGTCGTCGGGGCTCCCCTCGTGGCCCCCCGTGGCCCCGGGGCCTGGCCCCACCTCCCACCCCCATTTCAGGTGCTGTCCTCTACCCAGTGGCCGTGGCAGGGCCTGGCGCCCCCAACACTACCCCCAGGACCCCGCTCCAGCCCCTCAGAGGGAAAGGGCTTCTCTGTCTGTTAGCCTGTGTCTCATCGTTCCTTAAAGTGCTCCCGTGAGGACCTCTGTTCGACTCCAACATGAACTTCTCTGTTCTCGTGTCACTCCGTCCTGGCTCTCCATCTCTCTCCCTGTCTTTCCCCGTTGTTGTCGTCAGCCTCTTTCCACGAATGCTGCTACGTTGTTTTGTCTTCCCTTTATTTTCTTCCTTGTCGTAAGAAAAGACATTTTAACCGTTGAAATGTGAAGGCAGAATCAGAGGGCGGGGACCCCTGGTGGACGCTGCAGAGCCCCCGGTTCGACGGTGTGTCGGCCAGTGGTCTGGAACTGCCCCAGGGCCAGGGTGCTGGGCCAGGTGCTGCAGAGACGAGGAGGGTCCAGCCTGGTGGCTTTGACCTCAGAACACTACGGAAGGCCGTGGCCTCTGCCAGTGGACTTAGTGAGAAGACCCTCCTGCAGCTCCCCTCCCCCAGTCTGTACTTCCCCCAGCAGCCTGGGGCGGGAGGCACGTTCCCTCACAGACCCGAGCTGAGCTGGTCCCAGGCAGGACTTTCCCCTCTGGGCTCTCTCTGCCACCCCGTACCCTGCCACCCCCCAAATCTTGGGTTCAATGTTTACTTTCTCATTCGAATGCCAGCAACGAGGGAGCCTCCAGGAGGTCCCAGTATGGGCAGGCGGGGCACTGGGAAGGGTCATACGTGCGCTCCCCTGTCCTCCCCTTCACGGGCCAGAGGAGGGCCTCCCCGGGTAGGCTCGGCTCCTAGTCCCACCACTACGGGTGTCTGACCGTGAATACATGTGGCATTTTTTTGTTTATAAGCTTCACCTGCTCGCCCCCAGCCCACACCCCCACCCACCCTGCCAGCAGCCCCCTTACCCCAAGACATCAGAAAGCGTATTTATTTTCGGAGTGAGAAGATTATTTCTCCCAGAGAAAGAAAAACCTTGGAGAAGTTTTTAAAACTCGGATCTAAGTCTGACGGATTTTTTTTGGAACCCTTTTTACTCCTTCTTGCCGCCCTATCAGGGTTTACTTCCATAGATTTGTGTGCGCGCGCGTATAAAATCAGACCGAGGGGGGGATGGGGTTTTGAAGTTCAGAACCAACTTCTGTACATAGGCTCCGGTAAAGGACTTCTCGGGAACATTGTTTCTTGTAGAAACACGTGGGAAGACTTTTTTTGCTCATTTCTTTGTACTTCCAAAAACACCACACGAGTCCCCGCACCCCAGAAAGCAGAGCAGGCGTGTAAATAATTTATGGAAAGTGACCGTTGTGACCAGGACTCATTCTCGCCGAGACGGGAGAACCCCGGCGGGGCCGCCCTGCCCTGCGGAGACGCAGGCCGGGCCTCTGGTATCTCAGCTTGTGTCAAGCTTGTTATCGTGTAAATTCTGTACAAAGAATTGTTATTTTTCTCTCTTTTTTTTTGTCGTTGGTGGTTTGGTTGTGTGTGTTTTTTTTCCAGTTTCTTCACCCCACGCCCTCTCTGTTTGAGACTGTGCCTGCCGTTTCAAGGCCGATGAAATTGGTGGCATTAAGACACAGAGGGGGGACCTAGGCATAGCAGCGACCTTCTCTCCCATTTGCGGTTTTCTGCCTACTTGTGCAACTGAGGAAATAATTTATTTTTCACATGAGGACGTGTGTAGTTTGTAGAGACGGCTGATTAAGTTACCCGTGCAGTCCCCAAGGGGCTGTCTCCATACTGTCCCCACCCCCCCACAGAAGAAGTGGAGGTGGGGACACGAGGAACTGGGCCTGCCTCAGCCCTCACCTTGCCCAGCCAGGGAGGGGCAGGCCCTTGTCCCCAGGAACCCCCGTCTGTCTCTGAAATGGTTTGCCACATCCAGAAATGCGTTGGCTCATTTTTCTTTCAATGCCTTCATTTTCATTGAACAAACTTTTGCTTTAGAAGAGTTGGGGGTTTCTGCTTTTGTTTTTCCTTGTCCCTCCCTCCCTCGCCTCCCTTCTCCCGCAAAGAAGAGAGCCTAAGTTTTAGGGATGTTTGTGCATATAGGCTCTGTCATCCGTATGGAACTTGTTTTGAAGAGAAGTGTTTCCGTTGTGGGTGTGTCTGGCTGTAAATATTTGTTCATATTTTTGTGAATTCAATACTATGTACCATTGTATTATAGTAACTTTTATAAAGCAAACCATAAATATACTGACTTTTCTTACAGATACGCCGTCTCTCTTGCTCTCCTCTCTCCCCTTCTCCCTCTTCTTTCTTTCTGTTAGGGGCACACCCTGCTGGCATGGAGGGTGGGCTGGCTGTGCTGGGGGTGAAGGGAGCTAGGCGGGGTGTGGTCCACTCAGACCACCAGATCTTAAACTCTGAGCCTGTAGGCGAATTCTGTGAACTAGGCCAAGCTATAGTCAGACTGGACCTTCTGCAGCTTTTTTAAAGCTTTCCTTATAGAAGAACCCTTCTTAAAACCGTTAGGTACCTCGCACCGCTAATCGTCTGCAACTAAGGAAACTGGATCCCGTATCCTATTGCCATCCCTAGGAGACCTAAACAATGGTGAACATTTAAAGAGACAGGGTTCTTGTCTGCATTTGAGGGGAGCAGGGGCTGATGAAATGGACAAGAATTAAATGTCTGTAGTGTTTGTGGTGTCCCAGGTAAATGTCACCTCTGCCTGCACCAGGGGTGCGGTGACGGGGGCTCGTGGAGAGTGTGTCAGAGGCTGTCCGCTTATCCCTGAGAAGGACAGACTCAAACCTCAGTGAGAGGCAGCAGGACTGAAAAGATGATATATCTCACTTCTTACTACAGAGATGCAAATTTTCACAAGACTCTTTTTGCCTGTCGTGTGGCAAGTGTCACACAGTTGGAAAACACCCAACACTGGCAGGCCTGGGGCGGGGGCACTCCTGCACTGTGATCAGTGGACGCATCAATCGCGACAGCCTTAGGAGGAAATGTCAGCTACTAACTGTCGGTGTTTAAAATGCGCACAAACTCTTGGCTCACCTGTCCCACTGTCAGGAATTGAGCCTGCCAGGCACAAGCAGGCTGCACCGGGAGGTTCTTGGCAGCCTTACCGGGAGCAATGAAACAAAGGCCGGGCCGGACGTCCACTGGAGGTGGCTGGTTGTCCAAACCGTGCATCCAGACAGGCGAAGCCCACTGCAGGGTGACTGGCGGGAAGAGAAGCTGCGCTGAGGCTGAGCCAGGAAACGACGCAGCTCCTGGCCATTCCTTCGTTTGACCGATGTTTATTAGGGACCTGGTCTGTGCCAGATGCTCCCCCAGGCGCTGGGGGTACAGGAGTGGAGAAAGCCCACTCCCCGTCTTCATGGTGACTGTTTATGGATGAGCCAGACAGACATGGAAGATAAATAGTACAGGCAGGAGAAAAATAAATAGCCATGAGAAGAGGGTGTCAGTGGGTGGGGAGTGACATTTTAAATAGGGTGATCAGGGATGTCCACTTAACCAAGAGGAACACAAAAGTCGAAGGACGTGAGGGTGCATTATCCCACCTTGGACGCCCTGGGGTGGGGCGTTCCAGGAAGAACAAAGCCCCACCTGATGTATCGAGCGCCCGCAAGGAGGCGTACAAGGCTGCAGCTGAAACAAGGTCCGGAAGGTACTGTGGGGACCCGTGGGGGCGGCGGACACCAAAGGGCCTTGCAGGGCCGCATGAGGACAACCCAAGGCGTCCAGTCCAGGGCACGTGCTGGAAACACACACATGTGAGTTTCCTTTGTGCTCCCTCCTGAGCCTGCCCCTCCTGCTGCTCTTCCGCCTCAGTCAATGGCACTTCTCTTCCCCATGCACCCCTCCATACTGCTGCCGCTGGTCACCTAAGCTCAAAACTCGCACATCCTGGACTCCTCCTTTCCCCTCAGCTACCACGTCTGCTGCTTCTCCCTTATTCTTCAAATCTGCCACCTCTCGCTTTGCCTCTCTGACCCACAGGATAAGACCTTTCCTCACTGGTTCTGGTGTGGGGACCCAAAAGGAAGGCCCAGTTAAAACATGTGCATGCACAGGCAGGCCAGCTAGGTTGGCATGAGGAGGGAGAGGTGCCGGGTAGACTTGGGCAAAGCCTGTCGCTCAGGCCCCTCTCCAAAAACAAGAGCAAACACACAGTGCTGATACTGTGCCAACCAGTTTTTGTTTTATTTTGTTGTTTTGATTTTTAGAGAGAGGGGAAGGGAGGGAGAAAGAGAGGGAGGGAAACTTGAATGTGTGGTTGCCTCTCACACACCCCCTTACTGGGGACCTGGCCTGCAACCCAGGCAGGTGCCCTGACTGGGAATCGAACTGATGACCCTTTGCTTCACAGTCAGGCACTCAATCCACAGAACCACACCAGCCAGGGCTGCCAGCCAGTTTTAAACATCTTTGATGTTCAACTCACAGCAGCACTAGGTATTATTTCACCCCCATTTGATAAATGAGGAAAAGCAGGGCACAGAAAGGTTACATAACTTGCCCAAGGTCACGCAGCAAGCAAGTGGCTGATTTGAAGTGAGAACCCAGGCACTCTGGCTCCCTAGTCTGGGCTCAGCTAATGCAGGTCAACTCTGCCCAGGCCCCCCATCTAAAGGGGCACCACCTGCTTGGTTCCCACTGAGTGTTGCTGTGTAGGGAGACTAGCCCAGAATTGCCTCGTGGTTCTAAGAAAAACTAGAATCCTAGGACATTTAGTATGTGAAATATCCCAACTTTCTGAAATGTTGACTCAAATTTCTTTAAAATCGTGCGAACAAAATACATCTGCGAGCCAGATTTGGCCCATGGGCCACTAGTTTGCAACTTCCTGGGTTGTAGAATTTCCCTTTTTTGCATAAGCCATGGGAAAATAGAAGGAGGGTATTTCTACCCAGCAGCCTGGGCCTGGGGCCTGCCATTGTTCCTTGGGGTCTTGCTGATTTCTTTTCATTTCTGAAGTTCATGGTTCCAGAATCCCTATCTTCTATTACCTGAAATAATAATTAAAAACAAAAAAAGATTCTCCCTGTATGTCAACTTACATTTCTTTCTTCTTCCTTGAAAAATGCTCACCCAAGGATATGTTTTATTGATTTTAGAGCGGGATAGGGAGAGAGAAAGAGAGAGAGAGAAACACAGACGTAAGAGAGAAACATTGATCGGTTGCTTCCCGTACATGCCCTGGCAGGGATCGAACCCACAGCCTAGGTATGTGCCCTGACTGAGGACCAAACTCGAAAACTCTTGGTACTGGACGACACTCCAACCAACGAAATCACGTGGCCAGGTCCAACTTGGGTTTTTTGTACACTGAGATCCACCTGCTCCCACCTCTGAGTTGTCTTCCTCTGGGCGGCTATTAAATGTCAGACGCAGAGGGAAGGAGAGACCCAGTTTGCCCCCACCTCCTCTTGCCTGGTTTTGAAGACAAATTTCCGTCCAAGAGTTTTAGGGCTAGTAGCTCCCTCCCAACTGTGTCATTCTTTTGCAAGGTTCACTCACACTTGAGTATGAACTAGCAAAGCTGTGGGGGCTGGAGCTGCCCCGCTGTGCTGGGGGCTCAGATCCCTCCCACCGGCTCCACCTCTCAGACCAGAAACCCTGTCCCACGGTTGCAGAGCAAGGACGCTTCCCCAAAGTCCTTTCGCTAACACTCTCCCCTCTCTTTGTCCAGAAGTTTGGGTTCAGGACAGCAAAACTGGGGATGGCTTATCTTTAGAGACCATAAGGCCACCAGACAGGATGCTGCCAAGTGCAGTCACAGCTTCAGGCTTTTACTCTTGCTATTCCCTCGTCCTGGGGTGTTCTTTTTCCAGATTTTCCCACGCTGGCTTCCCAAGTGTCACCTCCCCAGTGAGGCCATCCCTCGATGAAAATTAGTGCCACTCCCAGCAATCTCACCACCCGCTTTATTTTCTTAATAGCATGTACCACTCCACGAAACGATAGTCTGTCTTCCCCTCTAGAGTGTAAGCCCTTTGTACCCCTTGGTTCCAGAATCCCCTTGATCCGCACCGTCCTATTAGCAAAGTGTTTGCAACCAGCTCTGCGGCGCTACCGCCCCCTGGCCGCCAAACGGTGTCACTGCTCCTGCCCCGCACAGACACCCAGACACCGCGTGGGATCCCGGGCGCTTTATTCCGGAGCACCGCAGAGGCGGGAGGCACGAGGAGGTGGGCAGGACCTTGAGTCCTGGACCGGCTGGTGGGCGGGGTCTAAAGGGGATGGCTGGTAAGAAGGGCTGGCTCTTCCAGGTCTGGTGGGACTCGAAGGGCCTACATTCCCCTCCCCAAGCCGTTGATCTCCATGTCTGTGAGGTTGCCCCGCAAGGCCTGCTCCTCCTCGAAAGCCTTGAACAGTGCGTTGAAGTTGCCAGCTCCAAAGCCCTAGAGCAGAAGAGAAGAGGTGAGTTGCGGGCTCAGAAAGCCAATGGGGCTAACCAACGTGCATGGCCCCCTTGGGCTTGCTGGGGCCAGGTGCATCTACCTGGTGGTTGTGACGCTGAATGACTTCCAGGAAGAGCGTGGGCCGGTCCTGCATGGGCTTGGTGAAGATCTGCAGCAGGTAGCCTTTGTCATCGTAGTCCACCAGGATTTTCAGCTCCTGCACGGGGCACACAGGCGTGAGTTGGGGGGAGGCTGACGCTGCTAACTTCGCACCTTGGCATCCTTAGAAAGTCCATAGGAAGGGGCTCCTGCACCCCCTAAGCCAAGAAAAGACCGCTTTCTCCAGCAATTCCAGACACCTCAAAATAGATCCCCAAATTTTCCTACTACCACCGCCGGGGCTCACTCTCTGGGTAAGCCATCACTGCTGGCCTGGACCACCCTCATAGCCTCCACTGAGTTCTCCTTGCTTCCACTCTCGCTTCTTTACAACCCATCTTCCCCACAGATATAGCGGGATCTTTCAAAAGCCAGATCATGCCATTCCCTGTTTAAAACCATCCAGTGGAAATGGGAACCCTCTTAGGTTGCTTGTGGGAAAGTGGTACAACCACTGTGGAAAACCCTCTGGCAGGTCCTCAAAAGGTTAAACAGAGAGTTACCTTATGACCCAGCATCTCCACTCTAAGTAGCTACCTAAGAGAATCAGAACAAATGCTGGCACAAAAACTTGTATACAAATTGTCACAGCACTATTTAAAATAGCCAAAAAATAGAAGCAACCCAAATATTCATCGACTGATGAATAGATAAGCAAAATGTGGTCTGTTCACTCGATGGAATATTACTCAGCCATGAAAAGGAACGAAGCACGGACACCGGCTACAACGTGGATGGGCCTTGAGAACGTGATGCTGCGGGAGAGACGCCAGACACCAAAGGCCACCTATTGTGTGATACAATTTGTATGACATGCTCAGAAGAGACAGGTTTATAGAAACAGAAGATAGATCAGCGTTGCCTAGGTCCGAGGCGATGGCGGAATGGTGGGGTTGGTAGGGGATGGCTAAGGCCATACCCCTTCTTTTTAGAGTGGTGAAGACGTTCTAAAAAATTGATTTTGATCATGGCTGCACAGCATAGTGAGTAGCTGAAACCACTGAATTGTGCTCTTTGAGTGCTTTATGTTATGTGACATATATTATTAAAACTATTAAAAACAAAACACACACACAAACAAAAAACCCACAATGGTTTCTGGCCACAGAAGACACCAAAGTCCTGAATAGCCTCCACGAGGAATCGGCCCCTGCCTACCTCTGTGACCTACGCCGCACCCCCCTTCCATCCACTCTAGCCTCCTTTCTGTTCCTCGGGCACTTGAAGCTTGCTCCTGCCTCAGGACATTTGCACTTGCTGTTCCCTCTGCCAGGACTACCCTTTCCCCAGGCTTTCACACAGCCAACTCCCTCTCATTATTTAGATTTCACGGAAATGTCACTTCCTCAGAGAAGTCTTCCCTCCTGACTACCCCCTGGAAAGTAGTCCCAGGTCACTCTCTGTCGTAGCCTATTTTAACTTTCTGGATGGCAATGACTCTCTCCCTCTCTGATGGTGTTTGTGTTATTTATGTGTTTGTCATCTGTCTCTCCACTAGAATGCAAGTCCCATGATGGCTGGGACCTGGCCTGGTTTCCCTCTGGGTCCGAGTGCCTCCTGCAGGGTACAGGTCTGGACAAAATCTGTGAGGAAAGATGGAACTCGGCTCATTCTGCCAGCTGACTTAGGAGCCTGCTCCAGCCTCACCTCCAGCACATCCATGCTCTCCTTCACCCGGATCTTGGCCGACTTGAGCTTCTCCCGCAGCTGTTTGTAGTACGTGGACGGGACATGCAGGAATTCCATGCCTCTCTCTCTCAAGCGGCGAATCTGTTTCAGGGCAAGGTCAAGGTCAGCCTCCTTCTCTTTCCATGCTCAACACCCCTAGCCAGGTGGAGGTGCGGGGCCAGGAGGAGGCAAGGGTCCCTGTCCTGGCTCCCCCAAAATGCCAGGGTGCACTGTGACCATCTCTCCTCCCACCACGGGGTCTTGTGGGTCCCGTTAGAAGAACAGCTATCACTGACGTGTATGGGATGCTCACCATGTGTCTGTCTCAAGCCCTGTGTATTGCCTCATTGCAGTGATCTTTGGAAGCATTTAGATGACATTATCCCCATGTCATAGCTGGGGAAACTGAGGCATTAAGAGACTAAGTATCTATTTTCAACATCATAACCAGAGTGTTTTTATGAAAGTACAAGTCGTGTCACTCTTCTTACCCCACGGTGGTGTCACATCAGAGTCTGAGTCCTCACCATCTGCCCTCCCCGCTGACATTCTAACCTTGTCTCCTACGCCCTCTCCTTTGCTCATTCTGTTCCAGCCACATGATCTTTCTGTTCCTTCAGCTGTTCTCCGCCTTGGCTGTGCCCTCTGCCTGGGATGCGTTCCCCCAGATATCCATGTGCTTCTTCCTTTCCAAACCTGCTCCTTCCAGCTCAGCATTCTCCAGTGTGTCCTTCTCCACGAGGCCTTTTGTGACCACCCTACCTAAACTGCAGTGCCCATCCTCTGGCTCCCCCACTGCCCTCTTCATTTTCCTCCCGAGCGCTCAGTGCCATCTAGCATCTCTTTCACTTGCTCTGTCTTCTGCCTCCATGGGGGTGGAAACTACTGTCTTGTTGCCTGGTGGCTCCCAGGTCCCTAAAACAGTCCCCAGCACAGAGTCGGTGCACAGCAACCATCTGGTGAGTAAGTAAATGAATGAATGAAGTTGCCAGGGCCATGCAGGGAATTTTGGGTTGGGCCAGATTGATGGGACAGTCCAGGCTCTTGCCCACTCTGCCAAACTGCCATTTAAGGAATAGACAGGACCCAGCCTCCCCAGGGGCTGCAGCCACAGACTCAGGACATGTAATTTGGCTCGAAGGACCTAATCAATCTTGTAGCCTAATATTCTCATTTTCAAGGTGAGGCAACTGAAGCCCAGAAAGGCGGACAAATCCCCCAGAGAAACGCAGCAAGTCACTGGCAGAACCAGGGAGAGAATCCAGGCTTCGTGTCGACTCTGGCACCTGCTCTGTCTAAAGCCCAGAGTGCTGTTCGAGGAGAGACTGTGCCCTCCGGGGTGGGACTGTGCCTGCGCTTGGGTGGCAGGAACCAGCAGGGGCCCCGTCAGCCCTTGGGGCCAGCAGGGGGCCCAGGGCTGCTCTGCAGCTCGGACTCCAGTTTGTAGAGATTGGCTCTGGAGCTGAGTGGGGGGTGAATTAGGGCCAGGAGTGGGCTTCTCACCGCCGAGATGATGTCCTGGGTCTTGAGGGCGATGTGCTGCACCCCAGCGCCCCCGTTATAGTCCACATATTCCTGCCGGAAGGCAACAAGGAAACCCCTGTCATTGGCCCCGTCCCCACAGGAGCCCTCCAACCTCTTCCCTGCTGTCTTCTCCCCCAGGATGGCCCCACCTGGATCTGGGACTTCTTCCTGCCCGGCGCCGGCTCATTGATGGGCATCTTGATGGACTCCTCGTAATTGGCCACCACGATGGACCGCAGCGAGCTGTACTCCGTGTGTACCTGGGTGTCATCCACAGACCAGAAACGGTGGAACTGCAAGTTTCTCAGGTACCTGCGGGGTGGCCAGAGGGCGCGTTGGCTCTGGGACTGGCCCCTGCCTCTATTCCACCTTCCAGAACTGGTTCCCCGAGCAGGCTCCAAAAGGGACCGTCATTCCTATCACACACGTCGTGGATTTGTACCTTTGTTGTGACAGTTTCCCTTCAGGTGGACGTAAAGGCTTGTAACCAGATCCCCATAGAAAGGAAATGCTCCAGCAGGAGCAAGTGCTTTGAGAAGGGGCACTTGCTTCTAATGTGCATATGGGCGCTGGTGGGGTGATGACAGTGTTCCTCTGAGCCTCTCTGAACTGTGACACCCACCCCAAGCCGATTCCCCAAGGTTGCTCACTTTGGGCCTTATTTCCTCTGGTCTCCATGGGGACAGATTTACAGGGAACAGATGAATGGGTGGCCTCAGGCTAACCTCCTACCACCCAGTACTTTGCTTCCCACTCTGGTTCCCGAGACAAGAAGGACCCGGCGTGGGCCAGGGGCTCACCATTCAGAGGCAGACTGCATCTCCTGATCAGGCTGGTTTCCCACGATGTGGTCAATGACCTCGAGGCCGCAGTGGGACCTGGGATAGAGACTCGGTTAAGGGGTGAGAAGGTTACTCCCTAAATCTACCCCCTTCCCAAGGGCCCCTCAGTAACAGTAATAACTGACTATGACCTAGCACCTGCAGCAGGTTTGCAGATGAAGACACTGAGGTGTGGAGAGATAAAGTCACTTGCCAAGGTTAAGTAACTATGAAGTAGCAGAGGTAGGATTTGAACCCAGACAGCCTGCTTCCAGAGCCTGTGTTCTTAGCCTCTAGGCTGCCTCTCCAAGCCACTCTTGGGGACCCTAAGACGCACCTCAGCAGGCTCGCAAAGCTCCACCCCTGCAGAGGAGCCCGTGGCAGAGAGGCCTCATTCTCAATCCCCGCCCTCCCCAGAGGAGCACTCACAGCTTAGATAGCAGGGGGTCCTTGGATACCAAGCCCTCCTCGAACCCAGGCAGGAAGCAGCCATTGTAGTTCATCTTCTCCACCAGGGTGTGCGTCGTGTCCCCATACTACGGGCGGAAAACAGCCTGGCTGGGCCCCTGGGCTCGCATCCCCTCCAAGACCGGGCCGCATCTCCTGGTGCCAATGTGGCTATGGGCTCCTACCCGGGACTGGCCCTAACTTGCTGTCTGACCTCGGGGAAGTCACTTCCCCTTTTGGAAATGAACTGTAGCCTGTCATTTGGGAATTTCTTTGACAGTCTGTCTGCCCCACAGAACCCGAGGTTCTATGGGGGCGAGGACACTTTCTGGTTCACCGCTATGTCCCCCACACCTAGGTCAGCGCCTGGTGCAGTAAAACCTATGGACCAATGGAGAGTGATGAGGGTGTTGCGTAAACCATGCCGAAGGGCTCTTTCAGTCTTAACCGTTTTTAAGTTGTGTCTGATCTGGAGAAGATAGAGCCCGTGGCTGGCTCGGTGTGATGACAGCACAGGGGCGAAACCCACTCGGTAATCTTCTCTGGGGTGCCTGCCACACCCAGGCACCGTTGTGCTGGGAACTAAGTACACGAGTGATCTCATTCGGCCTCACGGTGACCCTCCGAGGGGTTACAGCTGGAGAAACTGGGGCACGGAGAGGTTAGGTGGTGCGCTGTCTCAGATCGCACGGGGTCCAAGCCTGGTCCTCGCTCATTTCCACGTGGTCAGAGAGGCGAAGTGATTCGCCCGAAGCCACTCAGCTAGTGCAGAGTGGAGCCCCGCCCCCTAGATCCAGTCCCTCTGCTCTCTTCAAAGTGCCTGCCTGAAGCTTCGTCCCCATGATGTGACCCCCACTGGAGAGGAAGGGAGGCCCCCGCAGGGGCGGGGTAGGGGGAGGGTGGCAGGTTGCTCTCATCAGCCTGTTCATGCTGGTCAGGCATCACAGGTGATCAGCCTCGAGGGGGAAGTCTGTCCTTGAAGTACAAGGATTGGATGACATTAGGAGTTGGGGAGTGGGAGAGGGGGGTCCTGGCATCTTAGTGGGCACTAATGGCGGGGGGCAGCACCGAAGTTAACTCACCGTCTGCAGCACAGCAAACTTCACCTTCCCAAACTTATCTTGCTCCACCCAGGGCTCACGGATGATTTTCGCGCCCCGTTCCCGGGCTTTCTGTGGGGGAATGGGAGGGGGGCGGTCAGGCCTGGACCCTCCTGGAGCCCTTGCTGGTTGCTCCTGCGGGATCGCTGCTGTGTGCTCTAGCCGCAAGCAGGAACCCCGGCCAGCTTCTGCTGTTGCCTCCCATACCTGTGCCTAGTGCCCATTCGGCAGATTGGGAAACCGAGGCCCAGGCCCAGAGTTGAGGCTGTGGGTGACAAACCAGGTAGGGGTGGGGGAGTCTGTCCTGCCTCTCCTAACTCACTCTGTGGCCCTTCCCCCTCTCCAGTCCTCAGTTTCCCCATCTGTAAAAAGGGTGGTTCGATAAGAATGAGCTGCATTAATTGAGCACCTACTATGTGTCAGACCCTCTACCAAGTGCCTTACATGCATAATTCATGCATGCACACAGTAAACCTTACTTAGCACATGTCTGTTCCTATCACATGTGAGGCACTGCTGTAGGTATTAGCCTCTAATCCTCACAGCAGCATTCGGAGGGTGCTGTTACTGTCTCCACTTTGTATGTGGGGACATTGAGGCACAGAGAAGTTAAGTCACTTGCCCAAGGTCGCACAACTAATGGGGTTCAGGCCCGGGCAGCCTGTCTCTGGAATCTGCGCTCTGAGCCTCTGCCTGCACTGCCTCCCCAGGACAGCGTTGGGTTCAGGGTCCTGCTCAACAAGTGGCCGTTACAATCTCACGGCCTCCTTATGAGAGACAGTGGCCTGGGTGCTGGGGTTGTGCCGTGTTGTGGTTGTGGAAACCGAGGCTCAGAGAGAGGACACACCGTCAGGGCCGGGTGGCTCTGGACCTCAGGCGTGTGCTGCTCAGCACGGCAGCGTCCTCCAGCCCTGACAGAGGTGGGCCCGATGCAGACAGGGGGCGGGCCGAGCCTTCGGGCTTCAAGTCTGAGCCCGCGCTCACCTGCACTATGTAGTCGCAGTCTTCCACCTCGAACGCGATGTCCTTCACTCCGTCCCCGTGTTTCACCAGGTGATCGCCCATCTCTGTGGCCGGCAGGGGGCAGCACTGGCGTCAGGACCCCTCCCGGTACTCCCGGGCTGCTGGGCTCTGTCTCCTTCCGGGCTGAAGCCCCCTCCCGGAACCCTGACGCCCCCTGTGTCCCTGACCCCACCCACAATACCGGGTCTCCAGCCCCTGGCACCTCCAGCTCCTTTGGGGTCCCCTCACCTTTGTTCCAGGGGTTGAGAGCAGAGGAAAAAACAAACACAATCTAAGACACAGAGAAGAAGGGGGGGTGGTGAGCTGTGGCTCCCACGAGTGTGGGCAGGTGCACCCCATCCCCTTCTCCCTGCCTGCCACTGACACCCCTCATGGGACAAAAGGAACCAGATTAGCCTTCCAGGCAGGCAGGGTCCTCGGCCCTGGGTTGCAGTCCCTGCTCTGCCTTAGTGTCCCCTCTGGTCCTGAGGGACTAGGGGCTTCGCCTGTGCCCCAGGGTCCTGAGTCAGGCCTCGAGTGGGGAGAGCTCTGGGATCCGGGGACCAGGGCACTGTTCAGACTTCTGGCTCGGACACCCAGAGCCTCTGCCCACTTTTCCTGAACACGTGTGAGGCCAACGTTGGAGAAGAAGATGAAACTGAGGAGGCCCCCGTTGTGTGTGGCACAAAGATGCCCGGCACAGGGGCCGGTGGGCGCTGCAGTCCGTGGGCGCTCTGCTCGCTGCGCCTGGGCCTGCCTGGACAAAGGGTCTCCTGGTCTCTGGGTTTCAGCCAAAGGCACAAGATTCTCCAGGAGCTCAGAGACCCACGGGAAGAAAGTGACAGGCCTCCTGGATGAGTGGCGGTCCCGGTGGGGACTCACCTGCCCTTGCTTGACCACGTGGCTGACCACCTCCCTGGAACCCGTCTCCAGGCCCCGGTAGGCCAGCGGCTCGAAGCCCATCTTGCTGCAGTAGAAGGCCGCGGCCTGGATCAGGGGGGTGAGCACGTTGGGTTGGTGAGGGCTGAGGGCCCCAGCCTGGGGCCCCCAGGGAGAGTTGCCTCCCAGCTTCTCTGCCCCCTTGTGCCAGGGCAGGGTCCCTGCTGGAAGAAAGGCTGCCCTCTGACTCCTCCGGACCTCCAATGAGATTCCTGCTGGGGTCCACCCTGATTGTGTAAACAGGGCCCAGAGTGTCTGTCCTTCTGCCGGCTGACCTCCCAGCACTGGCTCTGACCCTCCCCTCCCAGGGGCCAATCACAGACTCTCTCGGAGGCCCTCTTGCCCACCCTCTACCCACTTCAATACCTCGCCCTTGCCTCACCTGCTTGGCATTGCCCACCCAGAAGGTCACGGAGTGGAAGTGGAGGAATCGGCCTCTCTCAGGCTGAGAAGGAGAGAGGGGGAAAGGCTAAGTCTCTGGACGCGGGTCACTTCCCTTGTCCTCTGACCCCCTGCTCCAGTTGCTAAGCCGCAAAACGGGTTTCTTATGGAGAGTTTGAGCTCCTGGGGAGCCAGGCTTGGGAGGCCTGCCCAGGTTTCACAGAGGGATACAGACTGTTGATACAGCAATACGGATTTCAGTTGGATCTTAGAAAGAACTTCCAGACAGGATGAAGAGGTTGGCAGGAATGAGATAAACATTTTTCTTAGGAGGGCAGCTCAGTGTTGGGGAAGGCGGGGGGCAGGGAGAGATGACCTTGAGTGCACATGCTGGAGGTCACAAACCCGCTGTACACATTCCTCTCCTGATGTTTGTGGATGTCCCCATGTCCCAGGGCCCCAACCACACCTGTCCCCTCTTGCTTACCTTCTGTCCTTTGTCACTGTAGGACGTCTAAGGAGAAAGAACAGGATGGTAAGGTTTGGACGCTCAGCCACAGGTGTTTCTGGAAGCCACCCCAGGGAGGCTGCCATGGCCCTGGGCAGGCACTTACCATGACAGATCTGGGTCACGCTTCCTGCAGGGAACACTGGGATGAGAGGCTGGAGGAGTAGTGTGCAGGGGTATTTAACAGCCATTGGGCCCCACCTCTGGCCTCTGTGGTCGTCCTGGGGGTGGGCGCTGGCACCATCCCTGGAAGCTCCTAGGCCTGGGAGCCTCTGGTCCAGCCCCATTGGACAGGGCTGAGCAGTTGAGCGCAGAGAAGGGGAGTGGCCTGCCCAGGGGCCAGGGCAGGAAGCCAAGGGACATATTCTTCCTAGGACCCTGGGCTTGGACTGTGAACTCTGCCCCCCCAGAAACCAAAGCTCAGAAGCCAAGGCCAGGCTGAGTGCAGTGGTAGCTCCCAAATTGGTATCCAGGGAGAATTTGAGGGGGGACTAGGGGCTGGTCTGGAGGCCCTGTTTGTGGGGCAAGTGTGTGGTTTGTATTTGGGGAAAAGGGTTGTGTTCTGCTGCATTCCCTAGTGGTCAGGGGCACAGGTGCGGGGGTGGAGTTCTCGAGCTGCTACCTCCCACGTGACTGGGGCCAGTCAGCAAAGCCCTGAGCCTCAGTCTCCCCATCTGCAAAATGAGAGTGGTAACAGTACGGTGAGGGGGTCCATGAGATGATGTCCAAGTCTTTGCGGTCGGCCCTGGTGCAAGTAAGGTCTCTGTTGATGTTGGTTATGATTAGTAATGTTTCTTTGGGATTTGGGGGGCTGATGGAAGATGGGTGTGGGGCTTGGTACTGCCACAGCCTGGGTTTGGGGGAAGAGGCTGCAGCTCTGCCCTAGACCCTGTTCTCAGTCTCGCCAGGGTGGCGGGCAGGTGGAGTTGATGGCTCTGGAAGCAGGAAGGCCGGGGCTCTCCCAAGCACCCCCAACCCCAAGTCTTCAGGTCCCCCTTTCCTGGAAGATGGAGCAGTGACTGCTGGCCAGCCGTGGCATTTACGGAGGGCTCCGGGACTTCCCCAGTTCCTGGAGGCTCTGTGGCTGAGCCCTTTTCACAGGGAACTGACTCTATCAACTATCCCTGTTGCCTGGAAACGCTCAGCGGCCCTGACGTTGACCATTGAGGCCCTTGACTGGGCTGCAATGCAACCCTCTACCCTCCTGCATTTTGGCTCCCAAGATGTCCTGCATCAGCCTTTTTTTTCAATCCTCACCGAAGGATATGTTTATTGATTTTAGAGAGAGAGGAAGGGGAAGAGAGAGAGAGAGACATCAATGTAAGAGTGAAACATTGATCAGTCAGCCCCTGTATGCACCCTGACTGGGGATCAAACCCACAACCTAGGTATGTGCCTGGACCGGGAACTGAACACAACCTTTTTGGTGTAAAGAATGATGCTCCAACCAACTGAGGCACCTGGCCAGGGCCTACATCAGCCTGTTAAAAAAAATACAGAGAAACAGATCTTTGTGGTTAGTAATGACCTCAGGGGTCATAGAGCCCTACATTCTGCTTTTCCAGAGGAGAAAAACTGACAAATAGCAAGAGACTGCCTGGGGCCACTACCCCCGACATGGGGACCTGGTGAGAACAGAGATCCAAAGTCCAACCTCTGTGCTTCTGAAGCTGGATGCCACCCCGCCAGGCCAGGCACCTCCTCCCTTCTTCTCTGTTTTCTGGGCAGATCTGGAGGCTAGCGAGGTAGCCCCTCCTCCTTACCCTGCCCCACCCCGCAGTGTACCTTACCAGCCTGTCCTCAGTGCCCACCGCAACCCCCTGGATCGAGGTTTTTCCCACTGACAAATCCAGAGCGGAAGGAGCTCACAGGCCAGAAGGTCCCTCTGAGGGAGAGGAAGCTGAGGGCCTGGGATTGCAGGAGGTCTGTGGCTCATTGGGCCCACAAGCTACGTGCTTTATGCTGAGCACCTGCTTCCCTTCTGAGATTCTGGGATTTCGGTACATGCTACGTAGCGGGTGCCTATGTGCTCAGCATCCAATAAAAACCACAAACTCTTAGGCTCAGGTGCGAGTCCCTGGTGGAGAGCAGTTCACAGCCCTTTGCTGGAAGAATTAGAGCGTCCTGTGCACCCCCACTGGGGGAAGACCCTGGGCAGCTTGCCCCCGGTTTCCCCTGGATGTCCCCCCATGTGCCTGTCCCCTGGGCCGATTGTGCTGTGTGTTTTTTGCTGTAATACATCTTAGCAAGAGTGGGGCTATCTGCTGGCTCCTGTGAGTTCTCCCAGCGCACCATCAAACCAGGGGGTGGGCTTGGGAACCCCTGACACAGCTACTCCTAGCTCCCTGGAGGGTCTCGAGTGTTAGGCTAGGGGTATGGGCTGTACCTTCGAGCAAATGGGGAGCTATTGAGGGTTTTATAGCAGAATTACAACACCATCAGGACTTGACTTGAAAAGCTTTTCCGATCTAGGTCAATACCAGGAAGAGAGCTGAGCAGGGACCCACCTGCCTGTAGCAGCTGTGCTTGGACGGGAGTAGCCCAGTGGCCCATTTGTGTTTCGTCTTTGTGTCTGGAGACCGTAAATAAACCAAGAGGCTTTAGTTACATCTGAAAATTGGACCTGAAAACAGTCAGACAGCCCTGGGCTCTGCTTCCTAGAATCTGTCACTACAGCCCCCAGACAGAACTAGGGAGGGTTCAGAGGCACAGGCCCATGCTTAGGACTTCCCCATTCCCTGCCAGGCCCCACAGCCCTGCCACTGAGGGCCGAGACATTAGCTGGGACCTGAAGCCGTGAGGGCTGGTCCGCATGCCCGGCTGTTATCAGGGCTGGGGCAGCAGGGCAGGGCCAGCCGGATGGAGCTGAGCTTTATCTCTTGGGGCCCAGCGCCCAGGTGCCTGAGCTTTGGAGTGACAGGCAGCTGTATCAACAGGCATCAGTCATGGCCTGAGAGTCCAGAGAGTCGATGGCAGGGGATATGGGACCCCTACGCTCTGGAGACTGTGATCGTGGGCCACGCCCAGGCCCTCTCCGACTCTCAGTGCCCCAGACTGTGCAAGTGGGCGCCCTGGATCACTGTGCTTGGCTGGAGGGTGGGGGGAGGCGGGACCCTGAGGGGTGTCCTGGATGGCTGTTGTTTTTGCATCTCCAGTGTCAATTCCTATCCTGTCTGATAACAGCATCACACTTTGGAGAACCATCCTTCCCCTTCTCCGTCCCTGTGGTTGGGGCACGGGAGCCAGGCCTGGCCAATGAGAATCCCAGGGATGGGTTCGGGGATGGGCGCCTGACCGGCCAGAGCCAGCTGGGCGGGTTTGCCCTGGGACCTGCACTTGAGAAGAGCCTCTCTCTGAGCTTGGGGTTCGCTAAGGTGATCGAGGGGCGCTGCGCTGGCTCTGCCTGCCTCCTCGGAGGGAAAACGTGCCTGTGCGTGAGGCCAGCCCGGAGAAAGCAGGATGAGGGGACAGGCAGGTCCCTGGTGTCTGAGCGTCTTGTTCTAGGCGTGCTCTGGGGGAGCCACAGTGCTCCCTCTTCTGCTTGGGCTGGTCTGAGATGAGTTTCTGGTGTTTACAACCACGAACCCTGACTAACTGAAAGAGGAGAATAACGATGAGGAGGAGGCCCTGGTCCGTGTGGCTCAGTTGGCTGGAGCCTGTAGACCAAGAGTTGCAGGTTCGATCCTGTCAGGGTGCCTACAAGCAGGCAACCGATTGCTGTTTCTCTCTCACACTGATGTCTGTCTGTCTGCCTGCCTCTGTCTCTCTCCCCCTTCCTCTTTCTCTAAAAGCAATAAAAAATGTCCTTGGTTGAGGATAAAATAACAACAACAACAATAATAATAATGACGACAACAATGGCGTCTCTGAGCGCTTACTACCAGGCACCCGGTGGGCGGCAGTGGACCTGTCTGTTCAGCAACTGGCATTGACATTATTTCGATCTGCTGGCACCAAATGATAAAACAAGGTTGACAGCTTTCATTGCTATGAATTCTCTGTAGACAATGCACCCCTGTGGGGGCAGGGGACATGCTCCCCCCAGGAGGGACTTGCTGCCCAGGTGCCCACAGAGCGTTTGACTGTGGAACCCACCAGGGCCTGGGCAGCTGCAGAGATTTTGCCCGAGGCCACCTCTGCTCAGGGTGCCCTACACCTGGAGACTGAGCATGACGGGGGTAGGCCCCCGTCACCTCAGCCCAATGGGGACAACCTGAGTGGCGGTTTTGTCTCCAGAGCCCCTGGTGGGAGTGGCCAAGGCCTTGTTGGCCCCCACCACAATGGCCGCTTCTCCCCCATCTGGCTGCCCCCTTCCTTTCACTGATGTGAGTCCCTGAAAACATCTTGCACCCCAAGCTCTGTCTCAGCCCCACTTCAGGAGAGCCCATTCGGTGACTGGGGGCAGGGCAGAGGAGAGCAGTGGCCATGGAGGCTGAGCAGCTGCCGTGATGTCAAGGCCCAGGGCACATCAAAGGGTTTTTTTCCTTTCCTCTCAGGCCAAACTACTGTCACACGAGTACGTTTGTCACTTGCATAAGCCGAGGATGAAGTTACTCAAGGTGGATCATTGATCGCTTCCAGAATGAACCTGTGTCCTCACCGTTTAAAGTCCCCAAGCTTTCAGACAGCTGCCACCCTTCGTTTCGGAGCCCTGACTGTCGTTCTTCACGGGAATTAGCTTTGGCGCCCGATGTGCTGAGTTGCCTTCAATATGTTGCTGAGCCTCTCTGATCCTCCTTGCCCCACTTCTGAATATTAGGGAGAGCTGTAGTAACAGCGTCTATGCTGTCTGCAGGGATGGGAGTGACCGCATCCAACAAGCTCTGCATTTAACATGAGCCCGGGAGGTAGGGATGACAGTTGTGACGGCGCCTATTGGGCAGTCCGGGAAGCCGGCTCAGAGAAGCTAAGTGGTCCCCACTAGTAAGTGGTGGCGTGGGAGTCAGTGCCCCTGATCCCCTGTCCAAGTTTCTCACGTTCTCTGGTGTGTCTCACTGCCCCTGGACACCCTCAGGACTTTAACAAATGGGAAGGGTCTGAGAGGCCGCCACCTGGGGACTCGCCTCCCAGACGCTGCAGCAGCCCGGAGAGTGACGCAGAGGGGGGAGAGCTGGCTGGGACTGTGCAGTTCGAACCCGAGCCTTGTCAACACGGGCGCTGGCTGCTCCGCGTCAGCCGGCTGTTGGCTGTGCGGCCAGGGGCCTCGTCTGGTTAAAAGACTTTGATGAAGAGAAGCTACACATTTGAATTTTTATGTGAAATCCATCGACTGAAAAATAGTATTGTTTTACATTCTATTTGTGTGGACTATGCAGGGTAGGTAAGTGGTTAGAGGCGGAAGGCGGACTGGGGGTGGCCAGGGGCCGGGGGAGGGCAGGGGGGAGTGACTGCTGATGGCACAGGGGCTCCCCTGGGACGGCAAAAGCGTCCTGGGGCTGGACACAGGCGGTGGTTGCACAACATTGTAAATATACTAAGGGGCACTGATTGCTCACTTAAAAATGGTTAATCTTACGCTGCCTAAATCTCCTCTCAGTTTTAAAAAGCTGCCTTGGGTCTAAAATGTTCTTGGTGATTTGGGGTGTTTTTTTGAAATTGAGAAATAGTATATCTACTAAAGATTAATATACACAAGAAAGTACAAAATGTATACAACTCTGAGTTTTCACACCCTGAAGATGCTTGTTTAACCAGCTCAGAGGGGTGTTTTATTTCGTTCTTTGTAACTGAATTAATAGAAGTTAAGTTAGGGAGGGGAAGAGAAAATACACATCATTAAAAGTTAAAAACATAAAATAAAATTAACAGCCCTGGCTGGTGTGGCTCAGTGGATTGAGCGCCAGCCTGCAAACCGAAAGGGTTGCTGGTTTGATTCCTGGGTTGCGGGCCAGGTCCCTGGTTGGGGGCATGAGAGAGATGAGCGGCTGATGTTTCTCTCCCTCTCTGTCTTGCTAATTTTTTTTTTTAATAAATAAATAAAAGGGGGAGAGAGAAAACACAGAAAACAAGCCCACCCCTAATTCTTCCTCTGCAGGCAGCCACCATGGATATTTTGTTCATATCCACCCAGACTACCTTCTAAACGCACATAAACATGTACAGGCATGACACTTTCCTGTAACGTTTTTACATATGCTTGGCAAACACTTTTCATGGTAAGAAACACCTACGTTCATTACTTTTGTGTGTGCGTTTCATTGAAAGGTTGTATCATAATTACTTTCACCAAACAATTAGAAACAGCGTCTGCAATGATCTGACTCGGATGTACAGCTTCGTGCTCTTTGACATAGATTTTCTTTGTTAAATTACTCTGAATTTGTATTAATAAATGTCCTATATTTTCAATTGCTTTCTCCTCTGCCCAGGCACAAAATATTAACAATCTCACACATACAACCCCACCTTTCTCCGTTCTCATGCGATCATACACAAGCACATACGAGGGGGGACCCAAAAACCCAGGAATTAGCTTCTGGAGGGCAGGCCCCTTGAAGTCCAGGCTTCCTCCACTAGGTGAGTGTTCTAGGAGCCTATCTGCATCAGTGCACCAGCTGGCGTCATTGTGAGAGGCTGTGTTCGGCTCCAGGGAATTTTTCTGGAAGACTCAGCACATTTTTTTCCATTTCGTCATGGGCGATTTACGAATGTACCTGCCCACACCCCGCTGAGTGTTCAGCAGTTTTTGACCAAAAGCGACATGACCCCTGTGCCCCACGCTCCCTATTCACCCTACATAACCCCGAACGACCTTTTTTTTTGTTTCCCCAGATGAAAACAGTCCTCAAAGCGAAACGTTTTGCCAATGTGGAAGAGAGGAAACATAAAGTGGCAGAAGCACTAAAAGGCATCAACATCGACAAGTTCAAGAACTGTTCTGAGCAGTGGAAAAAAGTCTTGATAGGTGTATTGCATCAGAAGAAGAGTACTTTGAAGGTGGCTGAAGCTTAAATTTGTAAGAGTAAATACACAATTTTTTATAAATAGATTCTGGGGTATTTTTGGGTCCCCCCCTCAGATAGACACATACATGGAAGAGCCAACTTGTTTAAAAACAGGACCCTACACTGTGTGGGTCTCGCATCGTCCTTTCCCAAGTGTCTGCCTTTTGGTAACTGCGCTGCATGTTCTGTGTGCCCCCAAGTTCTCCCTCCACCCTGCTCTGTGCCCCAAGTGCCTTTGCCCTCAGCCAGCGTCCTGTGAGTCCTCAATGGGTAGATGCACAGTTAAACATTCATTTACAATACCTGGTGAAAAGGGCAGCGAACAGCCCGGTTTCGGGGATGGGTTGGAGAAATCATTCCCAGAGCAGATGACGTTTGGGCTGGATCTTGATGGAGGAGCTGAAATCAACCTGGCCTGAGCAGGCATCCTGGAGAAGGCATGCGCAGGCGCCAAGACCCTGTCCTAAAATAGACAAAGCAACACATGTCAGAAACTGCTAGAAGCTCAGTGTGGCTGGAACCTAAGCTGTGTGTATTCGTGTCAAGGGCTGTGTGTGGGTGGGTCCAAAAGGCGAGCAAGGACCTGAAGGGTCTTGAAAGCCGAAGGGAGGGCTCTGGAAAGGCAGTGAACCCTTCTAACCAGCAGGGTGGCTGTGTCACCCTTTGGGTGGGTCATCGGGCTGCTGTGTGGAGGAGAGGTGAAAGGGACAGCCTAGAAGCTGAGGTCGCTGCAGTCTGAAGTATGGGGGAGGGATGAAAGCAGAGGCGGAGGCGATGGGTGGCTCTGAGAGCTATAAAGGCCAGAGAAGGGACAGGGTCTAGGTTGACTATAACGGCAACAATATTCACAGTAGCAACATGATATGGTGACTTCAACGAGAGCTTTGGTTTGAGACCGCACAGGTGAGACTCTCCTCCCCGCCCTGCTTATTGGGAAAAATTCCAAACCTCAGAAGAGTCGCAAGATAGTTTCCGTGAATACCCGTATACCCCTCACCTAAGACTTAACTGTTACATGTTGCCCCCCTTCCCCCTCTCTATTTCTCTTTGTGTGTGTGTGTGTGTGTGTGTGTGTATAGCTGCTTTTCCTGCACTTCTTGCACATTTGTTGCAGAAATCATGACACTGTACCTCTAAATACTTCAGCATTCATCTCCTTTGAATGAGGAAATTCTCTTGTGTGATCATAACACCATTGTCTTACTTAGGGAATTTCACACTGATACACTATAATCTAATATGAAGTCTGTATTCATTTCCTCCAGTTGTCTCAAGAACGTCCTTTATAGCTTTTACTTACTTATTTATTTATCTTCGGAGGAGCACACGTTGCGTTTCATTGTTGTGTCTCTTCGGTCTTTAGTGTAGGTGTTTGCCTAGCACGCGGGTGAATTGCACAATGCTGACCTTTCTGAAGAGTCCAGGCCAGTTGTTTTGACGAATGTCCCTCAGGATTTGCCTGTTTGTTTGCCATGATTGGGTTCGGGGAAAACATGTTTGAATACTACATGAGTGATGGCGTGTCCTTTTTTGGCGCTCAGTATTGGGGGGGGGGTACATGTGAAGATCCGAAGTTTCATCCTTTGGCTTTTAGCTGGGTTGAAATTTGGGCTGCTTGTTTTGCCAGTTGGGCAAGTCCGTAATTGAGATGGTTTTCTCAGCTGTCTGGGAGGGAAACAACAATCCTGGTTTTAAGAGGCTGTTTACATGTAAGGCACTTAAAATCAGTGTCTGGCACATTTTAACTATTCGATAAATAGTTATTCCCTACTATTTTGACCAAAATTTATAGAGACCTTCATATGTGACAGGAACTGCGCCAAGCCCTCAGTTCTTCACGGCTCCAGCATCCAGGACGGCGTATGGCACAAAGGAGGCATTCAATACCTATTTGATGGCAAAACGTTAGCTCTGTGTGGATTTCTGTGGATATCGAACCAATATACAGATGAGTAAACTGAGGCTCAGAGAAGTGAAGTAATTTACCCAAGGTCACTACATTGCAGTAAATGGCAAGAGCTCTGGATTTGAACCCAAGCTTGCAGGGTTTGTAAAGACCAGGGATAGGAATAGGGAGGTATTTTGTAAACCCTCCAGCGCTGTGTAGATGGGAAGAGCTGGACTGGAGCGCCACGCACCGAACTCACGCACATACATACACTAGGCGCTCAATAAATGTTAGTTGAATGAATGAGGACAGAAAATGAGTCAGCTAGGGAGAGATCAATTTGCCCCGGGCCGACGTACTGGGAGATCATTACGCACCAAGTGGAGTTACCCAGTGACCAAGTCTCTCAGTAAGGTGTGGCTTCCGGAAACCCCGCCCACCCAACGAAACCACGCCCCTCGCTTCTCCCCGCGCTCACGGTCGGCCGGGGTATTTTGGCCCGCGCGCGGAGCCGTAGCTACAGCGTCCTCCGGGGTCCGTAACCCGGAAATCGGTTGTCCCGAATCCCCCGCTGAGGTCCGAGATGTCGGAAAAGGGAGCTGAGTCGAGCGCGGGCTCCCCTCAGGCCCGCGCGGTGACTGTCAGTGACGTCCAGGAGCTGATAAGGCGCAAGGAGGAAATCGAAGCGCAGATCAAAGCCAACTATGACGTGCTGGAGAGCGTGAGTGTGGGCTCCGGGGCTCCTGGACAGCGTGGGGAGCGCCCCAAGGCCTCCGGACTCGGCCCCGAGACCCTGGAAGAGTGGGAGGCCCGGGCGGCCTCCGCGGGAGGTCTCAGCTGCTGGTCTCTGCCTCCCTGAGCGCCCAAGGCGCCGCACTTGCGGCCTCTGTCGGCAGCAGTCAGTGAGGCAAATAACGTGGAGAACTAAGAACAGTATTGTAGCAAGCGTTCAGGGAGCCCACTGTGTGCTGGGCGCTGTTTCACGGGCTTTGCATTGGTGAGCCCATTGAAGCCTCGCGGCAGCTCCCCGTTTTAGGGATGAGTACCTGCGGTCACAGAGCTAATAAGTTTGCAGAGGCCAGGCGATTGATAATCACCACCACCTTCAGTCGTTGTTGACGTTTATAGAATGTTCTATGCTTTGCTAACCACTCTACATCAGAGCTTCTGAAACTTTAATATATATATATGTTAAAAATCAGATTCTGGTGGGGGCCGGCCACGCGGTAGTAGATACGACGTTTCTGGTAGATTTTCAGCAAGGCGTGTGCTACTGGTCAAAGAACTGAGCTTTGAGTGACAGTTAAGGCTCATTATCCTTCTTGTATAAAGAGGAAACTTATACCCTTCCCTAGGGCATACCCTTCCCTAGGGTCTCATAGCTAAGAAGTGGCAGTGGTGGGGCTAGTTCCTAGGTCTGTCTGGCTCCAAAACTGACAGTTTGTCTTAAGCCACCTAGTGTAAAACCACAAATTAATTGGCATAGAAAGTAAGTTAATCACATCCCATACTGTGCCGGTGGGACGCACTTTAGGTCATGGGAGTAGCGTGAAGTACCAGGTGGAGGCCAGGGTACCATTTTCCTGGGTGCCGACTATACCAGCCTGAAGGGTGCTCTTTTATGAAGGGAGGTCACTAGGTCAAAATCAAAGTGGGATTTAGACCTCAGGCCTGTTGAATCCAGAACCTGTGCTTCCAAGTGTTACACCAGCAATTTCTTAAGTTACTCTACCCTAAGCAGGATGCTGCATCTATACTGTTACCCCCTTTGTGATTTTCTTTAAGTCGACCCACTTTTTTACTTTACTTTAGAAGGACACTTTATATAGTTCTACAGCATGTGAGAAAAATGAGAATTTTTCCCCTTAAGTGTACGGTGAAAATGTGCATCAGGATGATCAACACCAATGCCCATTGACTGGTGAATGGATAAATAAAACATGGTCTGTCCATACAGTGGATGTTATTCAGTAAACAGGAAAGAAGAGTGGCTCCATGCTATGGCGTGCGTGAGCCTTGAAAACGTGATGCGGAGTGAAAGAGGTTCATCAGTAAAGACCACCTATCTTATGCTTCCACGTGTGTGATGGAATGTCCTGAACAGGCAAATCCAGAGACAGGAAATAGATCAGTGTTACTAGGGGCCGAGGGGAGGGAGAATGGGAATGACTGTTCATGGTTCTGGGGTTTCTCTTTGGAGGGTGACGAGAATGCTCTAAAATTGATTGTGGTGATGGTTGTACAACTCGGTGAATGGACCAGAAACCATTGCATTATACCCTTCAAATGGGTGGATTGTGTGGTATGGGAATGACATCTCAGTAAAGCTGTGGAAACAACACCTGAGGCCCAGAGAGGGCAAGCGATCTGTGGGCACTAGAGAGAGCAGCGCCGATCGGGCGCTTTCTTCTTGACTGTAGGAGGGTTGGAGACCGCTGGAAAGGGAGTATTTCAGATTCAGGGCTTTTTCATGCCCGTGTGAGCTGCCAGTGGTGGGGGAACCAGTTTTGGAAATCAGTATCTTAATGTGGGATTGAGTCAGGAATGCCAGTCAACTCGGTCATTGTGGAAAGGCAAGGAGGCTGACACAGGTATGTGGCACCCGGCGCATTTATCTGTAGAGAGTCCCATCTTAAGGGACCTAAGGGGACCCCCTTCCTCCCACAGGAAACAACTGGTATAACCCAGAGGCTTCCAGAGAGACAGGGAGAGAAGCGGATGGAATCCCGGCGCCTGTGTGCCCTGGGCATTGTCTCCTGCTGACTAGTGATTACGGCCATCGCCCCTGTCACTATGCGTATTAAGTTCCTAGGGCCCCCGAAGCAAATGACCACAGACTGGGCAGCTTAAAACAAGGGAAGGCTGTTCCCTCAGAGTTGTGGGGGCCAGAAGTCTGAAATCCAGGTGAAGACAGGGTTGGTTCCTTCTTGGCTGCGAAGGAAAATCGGTTCCATGCCCCTCTCCTAGTTCTGGTGCCTGCCCTCTGTCTCCACAAGGCCTTTTCTCTGTCTCAGATGTCCCTCCCCTTACTCTTCTAAGAACACCTGTCATTGGGTTTAGCACCCACCCTAAATCCAGGATGATCTCAGAGATCCTTAACCTAATTACATGTGCAAAAATCCCTTTTCCCAAAAAGGTCACACTCTCAGGTTCTGGGGCTTAGGGTTTGGATGCATCTTTTGGGGGCCACTGTTCATCCCACTTTGCCTGTTCCTGGCACTGTGCTAAGCACTGTATGTAGCCCCCCCCTCCCCCCGCCCCCATTAATCTCACAGCAGGTGGGAAGGGAGCGAGCACCATAATTCCGCTTTTGTAAATGACAGAGCTGAGACTTAAGGGGGTGAAGGTTTTAGCCAAGGGCTCCCAGATTGGGGCAGAGCTGAGCTCATATTAAAGGCTAATGGATGGCCACATCCCTGCCCTACACCATCATCAGTGCAGAACACACCTCCTGTTTCTGTACACCATGGCCTAACTCATGTAGGAGAAGACTGGAAAGTGTTAAAACAAAGGTATTGTTTCAAGTAGGGAACACACTCGCAAGGTCAGAATTCAAAGTCTCCTAAAGTCTGTGCAGTGAGAAGTCTCCCTGCCCCCCAGCCCCCCAGCCAGCGGGTTCCTCTCCCTGGGGCGCAGCTGGTGATATCAGCGTGTCCTTCCAGGGAGGAAGCCCTCTTTGAAAGCTCTTTTAGATCTTTTTTTTTATATTTAACAGAACCAAAGTGCTGCCACAGCTGGGTGCTTTTAGGGCTTGTCACTCCCCTCCAGCTTCGAAGGCCATCGGCCAGGTGTCAGCTGCCTGTAGAAAGGAAGGTTTGGAGGAGTCAGAGAAGGAGGCCGGCCTTGGGGTTCACGCTGAAAGGGGTCATTAGTTTTATCTGCGCAATTCTAACTTCAGAAGAGGAGAATGATTCATGCGTTACTTGTGGTACCAAAAATTCATTTAACAGACAGTGCGCCCCCTCCCCCCACCCCCGTAGAGGGAACTCGGGCGAGGGTGTTGGAGAAACACCAGCGTGTGCTGAGTGGTCAGCAGATGGCAGCTCTTGTTGGTGTTGCCTGTACTGGGACCGCGAAGGCAGAGTCTGGGGAAGAGGCCTTCAGGACCTCAGACCTGAGCAGCATTTTTTAAATCCACGTTTCCTCCTTCCAGCAAAAAGGCGTTGGGATGCACGAGCCGCTGGTGGACTGCGAGGGCTACCCCCGCTCAGACGTGGATGTATACCAAGTTCGAACTGCCAGGCACAACATCGTGTGTGAGTGACCCTCGGCGGGGCCCACCCCACCTGCAGGAGGGGACGCTAGAGGCACACGAGCGAAATCACCAGTGTTCCATGTTATCTGCTTCCCTTGCTTCTGCCTTCACCAGATCATCGCCCTGTCTGCGTGGAGGAACTGAGAACTCAGGGATGGGTGACATGCAGGGTTCTGTCTTTGTAGTTCCGTTTTGTTAAGACTTTTATTTCACTGTGGAAACTTTATTGAAATAGCAACAGCAACCCAAGTCAGATATCGCTCACAATGCTAGTCCAATCATTTTTGTGCTGGGAGTTACGTTCAGCTGTTGATGGTAGTGACGGAGGAACAGAAGGCGAGCAGAGGTCGCGGAGGGTGCTAGTTTTCTGTTTGCGACCCGACAAATCACCACAAGCCTAGCGCCCTCAAGTGTCACAAACCTGTCATCATACAGTCCTGGAGGCCAGACAGCGTCAGATGTGTCTCAGTGAGCAAAGATTCCGGTGTCGTGCAGGGCCACATCCCTTCTGGGCGCCCAGGGGAAGGCCCGTTTCCTTGTCCTTTCCAGCGTCCCGAGGCTGCCCACACTCCTTGTTTCGTGGCCCCTTCAGTCTTCAGGGTTAAGAACCACATTTCTGCACCTCCGACTCCGCCACATCCACTCTGCGCCTCCCTCCTTCACTTATACAGATCCTGTGATTGCACTGGGCCCACCACCTGGATCATCCAGGGCACGCTCCAACTCAGGGCCGTAAACTAATCACATCTGTAGAGTCCCCTTTGCACATGGAGTAATGTAGTCACAGGTGCCAGGGATTGGGGCATGAAAGTCTTCAAGGGGCTGTTGTTCACCCTGCTTCAGCTGGGCAACCCGGAATCTCCCACCAGCTCCTGTTAGAGGGAATTACTACCTCTGTTTCCCGCTCACTGACTCCTGTTACCTGTGTGAGTAGTGACTCCATTCGAGAGTGTTTTGGGATAAGCCATGCACGTAGGAATCGCTCGTTCAATGCTCAGTGAATGAATGTGGGAGTCTTGTGTCCTTGGTTGTGGCCCTTGACCCTGACACGGTTTTCCCCTCCCAGGCTTGCAGAACGATCACAAGGCGGTGATGAAGCAGGTGGAGGAGGCGCTGCACCAGCTGCACGCCCGGGACAAGGAGAAGCAGGCCCGGGACATGGCCGAGGCCCACCAGGAGGCTATGAGCCACAGCCTGGGCCAGAGTGAGGGCCTCAGTCCCCCTCAGGCCTTTGGCAAAGTGAACAGCATCAGCCCTGGCTCCCCTGCCAGCATCGCAGTAAGCCAGGGCCCAGCTACCTGAATCTGTCCCCAGTGGGGGCTGTGGGTCAGGCAGCCTTGGGGCTGGGAGGGGTGGGAGGACCGTGGGAAGACAGACCCACGCTCTCGCCATGCTGTGGCTTGGCTTCACTTAGTCATTCAGCAAACACTGGCTGAGGCCTGCTGGGGGTTTGGAAAGGAGGCCCTGCTGCCCACTAAATTGGCTAGGGAGGGACTTGGGACGGACACAAGGTAGGAGGTGGCAGATGTCTTGAGTAAGGGACAGAGACTTTCCTCCTGGGGCTCGTTGTGGCTGGGCACCAACTCAGACCTGCAAGTGGCACCAGCTGCCGTTCGCCAAGCCCTTGCTGTGCGCCAGGTGTCCTGCCAGATGAGCTGCGTCTTGCCTGGTGTGTTTCAAAACGTTTGAAACAGCTTTATTTTGATATTTCCCATACCATAAAAAGCATACAGTTTTGTGGCTTTCATTGTATTCACAGAGCTGTGCGTCCGTTTTAGAGCATTTTCATCACCCTAAAAAAGAAACCCTGTACCCGTTAGTCATTCCCCCAGCCCCCATCTCCCCCGGCCCCTGGCAACCCCCAATCTGCTTCTCTCTGTGGATTTGCCTGTTCCGGATGCATGACATAAACTGAGTCATACAGTGTGGTCCTTTGTGACTGGCCTCTCCCATGTTGGAGCGTGTGTCCATCCCACATTCCTTTTTATGGCGGATTGACGTTCCTTTGTGCGGACAGTTCACATTTTGTTTACCATTAGTCAGCGGGCATTCTGGTTTCCATTTTTATGCATTATGAATGATGCCACTGTGAACATCACATAGAGGTCTTTACGAAGGTCACATGCAGGTTTTATGTGGACCTGTGCATAATATCTAAGCTCACAGCCACCTTCTGAGGCAGGTAGTAACTTTTATAACCCATTTCACCCGTGAGGAAAAGCCTCCAAGGCCTGAAGTGACAGGTGCCAGGACACACAGCTCCTGAGAGACAGCACGGGGCCCTGACTCCGGGTCCCGCCAGTCTTCTTTATGATCACGAGACAGCAGGTTACACATAAGCTCTGTCCACAGCATCCAGCACGACGCTGCAGTTGGCCCATGGCAGATATTTGTTGGAGGGATCAGTGAATCACCACCTGTGTTCTCAGAATGAAAGGGTCACACTGGTCCTGGGTTGGCCGTGTACCTGTGGTTGCTTATTTGAGGGCTTCTGGGGCAAGCTTGTCTGAATTCTGACCCCGGAACAAGATAGGCCCAGACTGGCCTGCGTCTCTTTGCCCCTGTACCTGGGTCAGGACCCCAGAGAGCAGCACTGGGCTTTCCCTGGCGTATCTCAAGGCCCCTACCGCCGCCAGCTTTTATCAGGCATTGGGCAGACCTGGCTACCTTCTACTCCATCTGTCCTAGAAGGAGCCTCCTGGAGGAGGTGGCCCAGTCATCCACCTTCTGCATGAGCTAAGTCCCTGACCTCTTTGCTTTGGGCCTGCCATTGTCCCCTGGAGGGAACAAGCTCTTGCCCTTGACATTAAACTGGGTATGGAGGGGTAAAGAACTCCAGAAGCACGTTTAACCTCTAGCCTGGTTTTCCATTTCTTTTCTTTCTTTAGGGTCTGCAGGTGGATGATGAGATTGTGGAGTTTGGCTCCGTAAACACCCAAAACTTCCAGTCGCTGCAAAACATTGGCAGTGTGGTGCAGCACAGTGAGGGGGTGAGTTGGGGTCATATGACGCTGGGTCAGTCACCCTAGAATTGCCGAGGCCAGAAAACATTGCTGGGCCTTCGCTGCCTTCAAAGTGCTGTTACTCAGGCATAGTCCCCACTCGGCGCCTTTGCACGGGCTGTTTCCTCTGCCCAGAATGCTTTTCCTCCCTCGATCCCTCATCTCACTCCCTTACCTCCCTCATCTTGTGCAAGTGACACCTGCTCAGCGAGGCCTTTCTGGCCGCCCCAGCTACAGTGTCTGCAGTATCCTTCTCCAACTTTCTGTCCCTGCTTTCATGTAACAGTGTCCCTTAGAGATCTTTTCATTTTGGCACATACCTTGCTTTTTTTTTTTTTAATTAAAAAAATATGTTCGTTGATTTTCGAGAGGAAGGGAGAGAGCGAGGTGGTGGGGGGAGAGAGAGAAATGTCGACGTGAGAGAGAAACATTGATTAGTTCCTCCCGTACGTGCCCTGACCTAGAATTGAACCTCCAACCTTATGGTGAACAGGATGACGCTCCAACCAACTGAGCCCCGCTGGCCAGGGCCACCTCACCCCTTTTTACTGCTGCATAGTCCTCCACCGTAGGAAGGGACTGTGTGTCCACTCACTGCCTTCTCAGCGAACACTGGGGTATTTCCAGTTTCACACCGGTGTAAACAGCCATGTGTATTCACGACTGTGCACACACATGTGGGCTCTTGAAGTGGATACTGGGAAGTAGATTAGAGGCTGTTGGTGTACATGCTCTTAAAAGTTTAATAGGTAATTTGAAAAGGTTTTACTAATTTGTACCCTCAGTATATCATACCATTAAACAGGACTCTATATCTATTAATCTTCTCATATTTTTAATAATAGGGTGTCTTCTTTTATTCTATATTTTCCTGATTACCCATGAGGTTCAGTATTTTTTTTTAAATTTTATTTATTTTTAGAGAGAGGGGCAGGGAAGGAGAACGAGAGGGAGAGAAACATCAATGTGTAGTTGTCTCTCACGCGCCAACCACTGGGGACCTGGCCCATAACTCAGGCATGTGCCCAGACTGGGAATCAAACTGGCGACCCTTTGGTTCACAGCCCGCGCTCAATCCACTGAGCTACACCAGCCAGGGCAGGTTGAGTATTTTTTATATGTTCATTAATGTTCATGTTTTTATTTGTGTGAATTGGCTGTTTATATATTTTTTTCCATTTTTTTTCTGTCAGGTTATTTTTTTATACAATTGATTTGTAGGAATTCTTTATATATTCCAGATATCAAACCTTGCCCGTTTATGTGTTGTGTACATGTCTCCTCGTTAGCTCCTTGTCTTCCGACTTTGTTTATAGTGACTTTGATTACTTGAAAGGTTTTTTTACCAAATTCACTGAGATACCCGTTTTGTCGAAGTCATTTAGACTTCGGGAAGGGGTGACAAAGACTGATGGGCACACCCACCCCATAGCCACCGCAGGGGCTCGGCCGTCGTCTGGGCTCCGGCTTGTCCAGGTCTCCAGGCCTTCGGCTCTGCGGCCTCCGCTCACCTCTGCCGCCTCCTGTCCGCACGAACATGTCCTTGTGGTGCTGCCCCTCGGCGATCCCTGAACTACGCCGCCGTCATTTTACTGAGGTTTCTAGAGGTGGCGCGGTGTGGGTTCATTTCTGCTGTGTAGGAAGAGTCTCCCTCTCCTCCCAGTCCATGCCCTCTCCTCCAGAGGTGGCCACTGCCCAGCTGTGTGTCCACGCACCGTCACACAGAGCAGGGTTGTTGGCAGTGAGGCGCACCTCACCCACGGCAGAACCCCCTTCTCGGTGTCCAGTGCCGTGCGTTTGACCAGCTGCCACTGTAATGAGGCACAGAGCAGCTTCATCATCTTCTCAAATGGCCTCCTGTCTTTCAATGGGCACCCCTCCCCCCAGCCCTACCTGGCCCGCCACGGGTCTACACGCCATCCCTACCGTGTTACCTTTTCCAGAGCCATGTACGTGGGACCGCGCCATGTGCAGAGCCTTTCAAGCCCGGCTCCTTTCACTCCGCACCGTGCAGCAGGCTCTTCCGTGCTGTGGCGTGTCCCCAGATCCGTCCCTCTTCCTGGCCACGTGATGCCCCACTGTGTGGGTGACCCCAGGTCGTCTACCCATCTGCCACCGAGGGACCCCTAGGTTGTGTCCAGTTTTTGCTGATTACTGATAACAGCTCCTGGTTTCTAATCTGTCTCTTCTAGTTAAAAATAGTCTTAGGACCTTTCTAGGTTTTAATTCCTTTTTTAAAATGAGGTATCATGGACATACAACATTATATTAGCTTCAGGTGTACAACAAAAATGACTTGGTATTTATATGTATTTCAAAATGCTCACCAAAGTGAATCCAGTTAACATCCATCACTTTTCGTAGTTACAATTCTTTTCTTGTGGTTAGGACTTTTAAGCAGCTTTCAAATATGTAAGACAGCGTTATTACATATTTGTTCAGCTTGGTGACCACAGGTAATACTGCTGTATGAATCCTCCTTCACAAAAGTAGTTTACACACACACACACACACACACACACACACACACACACACACACACACACACACACACACACACACATTTTTAGCAACAGAACCTTTTCTCCAAATGGAACTTCCGGGAATTCCGATGCATCGAACAGAGGAGTGCTGAGTTACCGGGAGGGGCTGGAGGGGTGAGGGGACCACACCTCCTCAAGGCCCGGGGGCCTCCGGGAGCCAGAGCTCAGCTTGAGGACTAATCGTTTGGGCTTTCAGGGTCTGCTCTGTGCATTAAAAAAACAATAAAACCAGAACCCCCACAGCATTATATTGTTAGACTTTTAGGTAGTTTCCAGTTTTATAGAAACCTGCAAATTAACACTCTTGTAGACAAGTCTCTTTCCTTAGATAACTTTCTAAAGGTGAGTTTCCGGATCAAATGCATGTATTTTCAAAGGAAAACAAATCTTAAAATTTAAAAAAGTGTCTATTTTATTTACTTATTTTTTATTCAATCCTTAGTGTATTTTTTCCACTAAGTCCCCTTATACTCTGCCCCCTAAAAAAGTGTCCATTTTAAAAATAATGCGTATTTTATTCAGCTGAGGTAGATGAACTTCGAAAGGATTTGTGCTGAGTGCAAGAAGTCAGACACGAAGGGCCACAGCGTAGGGTTCCATTTACATGAAATGTTCAGGACAGGCAGAGCCACGGGGACAGAAGATCGGTGGTGGCCGAGTTCTAGTGGAAGAAGGGGATGGGGAGGGACTACTAAGGGGGACGCAGGTTATTTTGGGGGGTGAAGGAGTTCTGGAATCAGATAGTGGTGATGGTTGTACAAATCTCAGAGTATATTTTAAACCCCCCTGAACTGTACACTTTTAAATGATGAATTTTATTGTATGTGAATTATATCTCAATAATAATGCATACTTAGTGTAAAAAAAAATCACACGATGAAAAAAATCTTTCAAAATAAGAATAAAAGTCCTGGCCCTCTCCCTCCCGAAGTCCCTCCCCTGCTGTGAGTGTGGGGCAAGGTGCCGGTTCTAACGGGGCAGAGGACCCGTGGGGCCTTGCCTTGGGAGCACTTCGGTGGGGAACAGACGTTAACCACATCATCACAGGCATTAATCACACATTGTGGAAAGGTTCGGGGAGCAAGGAGAGCAAACAGTGGGGCACTGATCTAGCTTGGGGTTGAAGGAGAATGCTCTAGGATGTGACCGAAGTGTATAGATGATTATCAAGTCAGGGAGACTGGCAGGGCGTAGGGCCTTCGTGCAGGGTCACGACCCTGCCGTGGGAGGACCAGAGAAGGCTGGTGGGATCCAGAGCAAGGTAGAGCAGGGATGGTGGAGGAGGCAAGGCCTGGAGGTGGGCAGGGGCCAGACCCCACGAGGCCTTGTGGTCCCTAGTGAAGATTCCCTTCTCCTCTCCGAGGGGCAGAGTCAGGAGCCGTGTGTGCTCCCAGGTGGGAGAGTAACATGTAAGGAGCTTGTGTCTTGAGGAGGTTTCCGCGGATGCTAGGTAGAGAGCTGGTCACTAGGGAATGCAGCTGTGACCGATGGGCCGGAGGGGGAGGAAGCGGACAAAACAGAGAGATCAGGGCGCACACGGGTGGACTTTACGGTGATGGACCATGTCAGGCGTGACCTCTGGGTTGCTGCCTGCCCTGGGCTGTCACTTCCCGCTCGGGTGCCCCTCACCGCACCCCTCACAGATCCTCGGTGTGGGCGTGTATGTCTGTAGTGATGGCTTTTTGTAAAAAGAAGACACAAACAAGACTGCTCCACATGCATTTCCGGATTTTCCCCCCTTTGAGGGATTTCCATATCGGTAAACGGCTGTCTTCCCCAGGTCCCATTGCGTGGTTTGCCATCTTTGGTGGCGCTACGCCCACACTGGGATCCCGTCTCACACACGGTGTGAATGTTCTCATCTTGTGGGATGTTTCCATCAGAGAGATTTCTAGAAGTGGAATTCTGGGGGCAAAGGCAATGCACATGCACAGGTTTGGTAGATACTCCTGTTTTCTCAAGCAGTTTACGCGAGCACTTATTTCCTGATTCCTTCCCCAACTGTGTTATTGTCGGTGTTTTATTCTCTGACGATCTAAGTGAAAAAAGGGCATCTTTTGGGTTTTTTTCATGCTGTATTTTTTTTCAGGTTTAGTGATTCCATTGCTAGATCTTCCACAACTTAAGAAAACGGTGGGAAAATACCCATAACATAAAATTGACCATTGTGACCATTTTTAAGCGTCCAGTTCCCTGGCATCAAGTAGCCACCCTGTTCTACAACCACCCCCCGCCGCCCACTTCCAGGACGCTTTATCCTCCCAAATCGAAGCTCTGCATGTCAAACGCCAGCTCCCTCTCCCTCTCCCCAGTCCTCGCTCGTCTACTTTCTGTCCCTGGGGACTTTCTCCGGCCACTCCCGTCAGCATTTGTCCTTTTGTGACCTGGGAGTTCATGCAGCGTGATGTCTTCATGGTCCCTCAGTACTGTTATAAGCGGCAGAATTTCCTTCCTTTTTAAGGATTGCTCTTACACCCTGCTGATGGTGTCCTTTAATGCACAGAAGTCTTACATTTTGATGCATCTTGGTTTAAACTGTAATTTTTTGTATGTTACCTACTTTAATTTGTTAAAGTAATACATACACATGGTTAAAACAATGGTGCCGTGACTGGCGTGGCTCAGTGGGCTGGGCGTTGTCCTGCAAACCGAGAGGTCGCTGGTTCGGTTCCAGTTCGCTTCCGGTCAGGGCCCATGCCTGGGTTAGCGCCGGGTCCCTAGTTGGGAGCGTGCAAGAGGCAACTGGTTAATGTTTCTTTCCCATATTGCTGTTTCTGTCCCTCTCTCCTTCCCTTCTCCTTCCTCTAAAAGTAACTAAATTACATCTTTTAAAAAATTAATGGTATAGAAAGGTAAAGAAGTAAATGTCACCTTCTCTTACTCCCTTCTGTCTGGGAAGAAAGCCCTGTGAACAGGTTTTTGGTATACCTTCCAGAAAACTGCACGCACCAAGCAACATATACTTTTAGAAATACGTGTACATTCAAATGGGTTCACGCTTGGTCGGTTTTGTTCTGTTTTGTATTCTAAAACTGCCTCATTCCCTATACTATGTTTGAACAATACCCTATTAAGGGGTATTTTGGGTGCTTTCAGTTTTTGAATTTATATATAAGCAGTCTTGGGATGAATACTTTGTTCATATATCATCTTGTACTTTTGCAAACTGTATTTTGTTTGCACTTCTAAGGTTTTTTTGGGGGGTGGAGACATGTTTCTACGAGGGGGTGGTACCGATTTGCCTCCCCACTGGCTGCTCCAAGAGTGCCACGCCCCCCCCCCCACTCACCAGCTGCGAGCGAATGCCTAAAATAAGCATCCTTGCTAATCTATAAAACAAGTATCAGCATTTTAGCCCGAATCTCTCTGTGAGTGCTGAGGAGTCTGAACTTAAAATGAGCTTTTTTCCTTTCAGAAGCCCCTGAATGTGACAGTGATCCGCAGAGGGAAGAACCACCAGCTTAGACTGGTCCCAACACGCTGGGCGGGAAAAGGACTGCTGGGGTAAGGCGTCTGTTCCTATTGGTTCACACGTGTTTGTTAGATATAAAGCTGGCGGGGTTTGGGGGGCGCATGTTGGGAAACGATGGTAATCCCCCGGTGGCCCGTGGGACTCACGAGGAACGGTGCTGAAGGACTGCGGCTGCAGGTGCGGAGGCGCAAGGAGCCCCAGCCTCTCTGGTCCTTTCGTTAACTGGGCGTCCGCTCGGCAGAACTGAAGAGTGTGCGTGCAAAGCTCAGGCGGGCTCCCCTTGTAATTTTCCCGAGAGGAGCTGCCAGATTTACGCTGTTTCTTTTTTTTTCTCCTTTCAGCTGCAACATTATTCCTTTGCAAAGATGACTGTCCCTGGGGAACAGTAACAGAAAAGCGTCTTCGGTTGCCCTGGACTTGGGTCTAGGGGGGATTTCTTCCTTCTCTTCTCTCCCTGAAGTTTAAGGATCTGGAAGAGGCTGGAAGCCCGAACTTCTAGGTGGTGGGAATGCTGTGGCCTCCGAGTGTATGTAACCTCTGGGGATGAAGGCATCGTTAACGCTTCACGTGTGTTTAGTATCTTTCGCTGATTAGACCCCAGCCCTAAATGGGAATCCTCTGATTGTGGACGAGAGGGTGGGAGTTACTCTGGCAGGTGCTGGCACGGCTTTATTCTTCTAGGGTTCCCCTGAATAAACACAGTTTTACAGTACTGATATGATTATGTGATCATCCCACCCGAGTTTCTTACGAACCTCTCTGACCAGAGTGTAGGCAGGAGTTCGAACATCCTCACAGGAAGTTGCGTAGAACAACAGTTGTGCCAAAGTCATACCTGACCTGCAGCATGTCAGGGCCACCGCTGTGTGTGACGTCCCACGTTTCAGGGCCATCATTCTTTATGCGTCTCCGTAATAAGTGATGGCGTCCCAGCCACTCACGCTGCCCATCTGCATCTATGGGGCGGTGTTGCTGCTCTAAATACGGAGATTGTGTCCTCAGCCTTTGGACCTCCAGGGCCACAGCTGCTCCCTTTAAGGATAGAGAAAGCAGGAGACTCCCAGGAAGCCCAGCGAGGTGTGTGCTTCCTTGTCCCTAAGCCACCAGAGGGCAGCAAGCTCCCTTCACTTCTAGAATAAACACGCCTGCAAGCTAGCTTCTAATTTCACTTTTTATAATTGAACCTTCTTGTCCCGCCCTCTGATAGGCGCTGTTTTATAACCTGCCAGCGTGGGCCTGATGCTGCTGACGAGACCACGCGGCATGCGCAGGGCCGGCCTCTTGAAAATGCCAATTCCTCTTTGTTTTCTCTTTAACACGGCAAAATGGGTTTCAGTGATTCCTGGTGACTCTGGTCTTTGGTCACTGTGTCACAGGGTTGATTTCCCCAGTTCCTGCTGACCAGCCTCTGTCAGAGACCTGGCACACAGCTGAGGCATGCCGGTGGTCCCTGGGGTTGGGTTTGCCTGGGTTGTACCCAGATGCCAGCCTGCCCTGTCGGGGCTCAGTATGGGGGCGCCCTTCCAGCCGCTGGTTCTCTCAGCTGGAGAGCCTTCCTGCTGAGTGTCTTCCCCAGGCTGTTACTTGGGCCCATATGCTCACGTGTAGCCTGGAGCCACAGTGTTTACCAGCCCTTGCGGTTTATGCTGTGTGTTCCAGTTCTGAGTGCTTTCCAGTCTCTTTTTATAAGCCCTAGACTATAATAAACACAGCTTGTTCCGTCCAGTTTCCCCCTTTTTTCTTTTTGAGTTGTATGTATATGAATCAACCAGCTTTGGGACATGGGGGTGGGAGCTGGGGGATCATTCACACTCTCCTAAAATGAAAGCAGCAAGAGTCTCTGCTTCTGGGCCTTTGACCGGTTTCCTGCGGGTCTCCCTTCAGAAAGCCCCAGATGGCTCTGTGTATGCCCTTCTGTGAGATTGTAGGCGACGAGGGAGAATGATCCTAATAGATTTAACCAAACTGGTTTTGCAGAAACGTTTTGTGATAAGAACAGAAAGATCATGTAACCGATATAATACTTAATCCCAGCTAGCTAAAGTTCTGCACGCGACACTTTCTGCCCCGGTGACAAGGTATGGAGGACAGACAGGCGCAGCATCCACGAGACTGGGGACTTTCGTTTGCTTTGGCCAAGAGAATTTTATCAAACCGTTGGTACTTCCCTTAATCTTGTTGAGCCTTCGGAAAGTCAGAGCTGCTACTGTGAGCTGCTGCAGCTCCTCCAGGAGTGGCGCCACGGAGGGAAAAAGGGGCTGGGAGGAAGAGGGGTGGGACCAGGAAAGCCAATTTCATTCCGAAGTCCCAGCAGCAGAGGCACCGCCTCTGGTGAGACCGGCAGGGGGCGCGCCGGCCCGCTCCGCTTTCTGGGCACGTGACCACTTCCCAGCCTTCTCGCTTTACGGCTCTCAGGGCCTGCGAAGGCGGTGGTTACCATGGGGACAGGGCTTGGGTGGCAACCGTAACTAAGGAGCCTGTGTTGGAGAAAGGCTGTTGGAGGCTGGTGGCGGAGGGGTCCAGTCCAGAGATGATGCCGGCCTTTTGAGGACCCGGGTGGGCGTGCTCTGTGAGTCTGGGGCGGCAGCCACGTGGCCCGGGCAGGCGTACCCAGCAAAGTGGGACCTGGTCTTTCGCCGGTGCGTGCTCACCCCAGCCGGGCAGGGCAGGGTCTGGGCAGCCCCAGGGAGACCTGAGTTGAGGCAAGGGGCTGCACGTGCGCCCCACAGACCCACACACTTGCCGCCATCCCCAAGCCTCCCCGCATCAAGATTCACTGGTAGAGTTTAGCATCGAAAGAGGCTCTGTGCCAAGGGTCCCAGGCTTGAAATTAATACCTTTTCAGGTGGAGGTATGGCGGGGCAGAGAGATCTCACCAGCCGTGTGATCTTGAATAAGTCACTTCAACTCTCAGAGCCCCGAAATCTTAAGTTTGTTGTAAGGAGTAAATGAGAGATTAAAGGCCTTTAAACTTTTAAAACAATTTTTACCATTTCTCAAGCACCATGTGCTGCAACTGTGTTGAGTGTATTACGTATATGTCACGTAATTTCACAATAACCCCAGAATTGGGGGTTATTTATTTATTTATTTTGCTTTCGAGCAGCTTTAGACTCTGAGGCATAAAGTGACTTGCCCAAGGTCACAGAGCAAGTGAGCTGCGGAACTGGGATGCCAGGAGAGGCTGGCCGCAAAGCTGGGCTTCTACCCACGAAGCCACACTGCTTCCTAGTCGTAGTACTAGAATTGTCGCTAATGGCTGGGTTATGCATGTTGCTGCATGTTGCAATATAAATATATTTAAAGTGAGTTAGCTCTAAAGTTACTCCTAGAAAGCGGAGAGGCCCTGGGACCAGTATTTTCAAGATTTGGGGCAGGCTTTCCCAGGCGTATGGCATCCTTTTCATCCCCGTGGAAAGGAACCAGAGTTGGGATTGCACATTTTATCGGTAGGTTAGGGCACCAAGGGATCGAAATGGGAAACAGGTCCTGCTGATTGTTATGGTCAAATTTTTCTAGAGGAAGCTCCACAGAGAAGAATGGCAGATACAGAGCAAAATGCACTAGAAGAAACGGAAGATGGAGAAACAGAAGTGGAAGAAGAAGAAGAAGAATATTATCCAAGTTATTATTCAGAGGAAGAAAATAGGCAAGAAGAATCAAAAGAAGATGACCCTTCAGCATGGAGAGACTCTCAGGAGGAGCAGGAGGAGGGGGAGGGAGAGGGGGAGGAGGCCACCAGAGAAGAAACAGAGAAAGGGGCTGGAGCAGCACAGGAGGAGGTGGCTGCAGGGGTCCAGGAAGAAGCCGCACTGAAGCCCCAAGAAAGTACCACACCCATGACCGGTTTGGAGGGACCAACATTAACTGATTCCCAGTTGATCACGTCAGAAACTTTTCCAGTAAGTAGTAATTGCCTTTCGTTTGTTCATTTGTTCATTCATTACCATTAATTGAATGCTTACTATATCCCCGGCCATGGGGAAACAAAACCAAGTAAGACAGTCCATGTTCTTGAGTTCCAGGGCAGGTAGAGGGGCAGACCCGTTACCAAACATTATAAATCAGTATGCTAAGTTCAGAGACGGAGAGACGTGTAGGGGCTGTTTTTCAAGACAGAACAACATACCCCTTGCTGGACAAGCGGCTGACTCCGCAGAGCTGGTGGGGTTGGCTGGAGCAAGCTTGTCTTAGAACAGCCAGGGTGGTGCTGGCAACGGAAGCTTCCCGGAGACCCTCCCTGTGGGAGAACTCAGCTCTGACCCAAGGGGAACGGACGCTCCGTGACCAGTCTACCACTGGGAGACCAGCAGGAGATGGTTCTGCTGTTGTGAGTCTGCTGGTGGGCCAGGAATAAACTTGACACCCCGTGATTTGTGTTGTGTGTGTACACAAATGTCCAGGCTGTTTTTCAAAACATAATTCCAGTGTGAGGCTAACGCTGAGCCCGGCTGATTAGGACAAGAAAGGAAAATATGGGAGAATGTACCATATTTGAAATGAAAATCTTTTATTCCTTTTTTTAAAGAAAACCCGTGGTGACAGCGTGTCAGAGCATTCATTTTCATCAGAAAGCTCAGGAACACTGGGCTCTGAATCAGAGCTTCTGGGTTTGGATCTCACCAGGTCTAAGGACCAACTGGTGGGTTCCCTTGAAAAGCAGCCCTCAGGCGAGCTTGGGGAGCAAAGCGGCCAGATCCCCCAAGATGAACTGGAACAGGAAGGGAGAGATTTGGAACCAGAAGAGGAGAAAAGGAGACCAGAAGAAGGAGTACCCTACTTCACTGAGGAAGAAGAGAAAGAATTCCAGCCCAAAGCCAGCATCCCGAAGGACTCCCTGGTGGCCACCACCACTGAGGACATTTTGTTTCAAAAGAGAGACAGTACCGACGTGTATCCCTTGGTAAGTCTGACGTGGTTTTGTGTTTCCCTGGGTGCTTTGAGAGTGTTGTGGAAGGTCCTTTGAAAACACATTCTAGACTTGTGTCTTTCAAAATTCAGTTCAGCCCTGGCTGGTAGCTCCATTGGTTAGAGCGTTGTCCCCGATACGCCAAGGTTGCAGGTTCAGTCCCCAGGCAGGGCACGTAAAGGAATCAACCAACAAATGCATAAATGAGTGGAACAAGAAACTGATGTTTCTCTTTCCCTCTCCCTCCCTCCCTTCTTCTCCCTCCTCCCTCTCTTTCTCAAATCAATCAATAAAAGAAAATAAAATTCAGCCCTGGCTGGTGTAGCTCAGTGGATTGAGTGCGGGCTGAGAACCCAAGGGTCGCCAGTTCAATTTCCAGTCAGGGCACATGCGTGGGTTCCAGGCCAGGTCCCCAGCATGGGGGGCACATGAGAGGAAACCACACACTGATGTTTCTCTCCCTCTCTCTCTCCTTCCCTTCTCCTCTCTAAAAGTAGATAAATATTAAAAAAGAAAAGAAAATTCAGTTCAGTGCTCTGGCTAGACATGGGTAACAGAATGTGGACGTGAGCCCTGCATCTAGGTTCAACAGCGTTGCTCAGCAGGCAGGTTATTCCGGCAGTTTGTTGCACAGGGCGTATTTTCTTTGTGGGAGGTTCAAAATTCATCTCCCCCTCTCCCTTCCTCTCTCCTCCCCATTCCTCCCTTCCTTTCCCTTCCCCTCTCTTCCCTTCCCCTCTCTTCCCTTCCTCTCCCTTCCCTTCCCTTCCCTTCCCTTCCCTTCCCTCCCCTCCCCTCCCCTCCCCTC